>JACYFF010031959.1:9360673-9396417 GCA_017589665.1 Selenicereus undatus
ACCTGACTTTGTCAGTGACTAATTCCACGGCTCGAACCCGTGACCTTTTGATCACATAGAGACAATCTTACCGTTACTCCAAGGCTCCCCTTTAGATGATGAACTTAAGACTATCTAATGAAAACCTAATATTTAGTATGCATAATAGATAGTACAATATATATTATATATTATACAGTATAATATTATATACTTGCGTATAAAATTGAAAAAGTTGATATTGACACACCAGTTGTCGCATTGCCATTAGATGCATTAATATATCTAGATTTTTTGAATTTAACAAATGTTACGCAACAATAACTAATAGTAGTATAACTTATATTGAATTAGCGAATCGATAAATTGATACAAAATACTTCTTAAGTGTCTTTTCTTGACTTAAAAATTATATTGTCATGTTTAAATTTCAGTAAAAAATGATATGATTGAATAGTAAAAACATGTTAAGGATTTGTAAATGTGCAAAATCATATTTTTATCGACAATTTTCACATTCATAAAATTATGCGTATTATATTCTTACATTTTAATCATTAGAAACAAATAGTAGAGCTAAGGGCTATCATTCAATTTGACGTTCCGACAAAGACAATTAAGGTCAAGAATGTCATGGTATGTTAAGGATAATGCATATTTGGCTTAAATTAATTACATATACAAGACAATATATTGTGGGTATGGAATAATAGTATCTGTTTGTGTAGCCTAGCATATTTCTATATCAATTAGTGACTCTACGTTTGTGAGAAGCAAGTAAACTCTATAACCATAACTAAAGGATCACGTCAATTTCGACCAACAGAAAACTAATGCCCTAAAATGAGTGTAAAAGAACGAAATGTATGGTCATAAATTAAGAACTTAGTCAAAATTAGAAACTGTTTTAACTCTAGTCCTCTTTGCATTTGGGGCTCCAATTGCACCAACAAATATCTCCCACTAAGAGAAAACAAAGTCCCCAAAATGAGTGTAAAAGAATAAATATTATGGCTACAAGTCATAGGATCTAACCAAAACTTAAGCATTAACTTTAGCTGTAATTCGCTTTTCATTTAGGGCTCCAATTACACCAACAAGGAGCTCCTGCAAGAAGAAAGCAAATGCCATGAAAGAATCAATGATGTGACTACATATTAGAATCTAGTCAAACATAAGAACATACTTTAACACTTGTTCTCTTTTCATTTGGGGCTTAAATTGCACCCACAAAGAGCACCAACTAGGAGAAAACACATGCCTTAAAAGAATAAATATTTTGGCTATACATTGAGAACATAGCCAAATTTAAGAATTTATTTTAACTCTAGTTCTATCTTTATTTAGGTTTCTAATTACACTTACAAAGAGCTCTCACTAAGATGAAACAAATGCCCTAAAATGAGTACAAAGAATAAATGGTGTGACTACATTTCAATAATATAGTCATACATAAGAACTAACTTTGACTCTAGTTCTCTTTTCATTTTGGGCTTCAATTGCACCTACAAAGAGCTCCCCTCCCAAGGCAAACCAAATTTCCTAAGGTGAGTGCAAAAGAATGAATAGTGTGACTACAAATTAAGAATATAGCAAAACATAAGATTTAACTTTAACTCGTGTTCTCTTTTCATTTGGGGCTCCAATCACACCGACAAATAGTTTCTACCATGAGGAAGCAAATGTTCTAAAATGAGTGCAAAAGAATGAATTGTATCGCCACAAATCACAGTTGGGGTTGACCCAACTAGGATGCATATCATTTTATATCTATCGACATAGCCGACGAATATTTAACCTTCGCGATTCATAAATAGTTATAATTATTAAAGTTTTTGATGATTTTGAATAACAAAACACATGAATTTAGATTGAAGCAAGACATTTGAGAGTGTATAAAACGACATATATCATCACTAAATTAATTAATGATAATATAATCAAGACTCTATTAATCATATAACATGAAAAGTTTGTGAGTATTTCACTAATGTAGAATTAATTAAGATTATTAAATTAATATACTTGAAAATATATATTGACTTAATTAATAGTTTGTAAAATAAATTTTTTTTTTCAAATAACGAAATTAAGCTGTGGTTTCTGAATAAACAATTTGGATTGAAAATATCATTAAAAAAATTTATTTTATTTATACTAAATGAAAATTGGCACAATACGTGCAAAGTACAGTATTTTGCCCTAGTAAATCTAAGAGTGAAATCTTTGGCCTTAATAGAGATCGATTTGAATATCTAATGAAACCTTATGGACTTAACCGCAAAAAAAAAAGCCCATTATTCTCCTACTGAAATAAGTTATATTACCAAGTTTGATTTATCTACTTATAATATAATAATAATAGCATAATATAATATAATATAATACAATATAATATTTCAAAATGTAATAGTCCACAAAATATTGATCAACTATCATATATTTAAGTGCATAATAAAAATTATTTCTGGATCTTCTGGGTCATCTCAATAAAAAAAAATAGTAAATTGTATAGAAAAACTTTAAGTAATGATTATTATAGGCTATAGAAGCATCATTGAATGCCCTATTATTATCATTTTTATTGCGGAGTATTATTTTTTTAGTTGTAGAGTCTACTCCATTAATTTGGGCCTTTCTAGTTCGAAGGTAACCTAACAGGTCTTAATGGATTAGGTTTAGATCGAAAATAATCAAATTCACGGTAAAGAAAGTAATTTTAGTTCAAACAACTGTGATCTCAGTGTTGTTAAGGCTACCAAGCCACGCAAGTCCTGGCACAACTACACTTAGAGGATAAGGAGGAAGATGAGCTCCTAAACAAAACAATAGAATGCCTGGGCAAGAAGGGTATAGATGATGCACATATGGATGAGGCTAACGACGGCTAAGTGGGGGAAGTGGACGTTAATGTCAATACCACTGAAGAGGCAGAGGTTGTGAACCAGGCCCGCCTAGCCTAATAATCACTTTTACCTGTAATTGGAGTGCCCTTGGGAACCCATGAGCAGCGGTTAGGATCTTACAGGCTGTTTTGAAAGATGATGTGGGTTTTTTTTATCGGAAACCAAACCCAACACTAGAAAGATGGAACATGTTCGAGCCAGCATTAGGTGCGATAACAAAATTTATGTGGATTGCGCCGGGGGGGGGGAGCGCAAGAGTGACCAAGTGAAGGTGTAGCTCTTTTTTGGAAGAACAACATAGACATATCCCTTGCCTCCTCGTCTCAGAACCTGTTGGGTTTAGTGGTCCAAATTTTGTCCTCTACGGAGCCCCGAGGGCTTGGCCACGATCCGTGGCCAAACGTGCTTCAGCCCCTGCTTCTAGAGGCCACTACAGACCGTTCGTGGTCTTAACCACGGTCCATGGTGATGTGCGGTGCAAACATTGCTAGGATTTCCTTGATCTTGACCTACTGATCACTTTATAAGGGGTCTAGCCTTGGGTTCGGAAAACATCATCAAGGATATCAAGAACATCATCAAGAACGCAAGCTTCATTGAGCATCTGGAAGGCAGTTCTTTCTTTTGATTAGCTATTAGTTCTACTATTCTTGTTTCTTGAGATAGCGTTCTGAGTGAATTTGTAATCATCTATTGATATCTTCTTAGAGAACATCGCTCTAAGATCAATTTTATACTCCCCCATCACCATACTAGATTCTTTGTTCATCGCCGCCCATGGGTTTTCTCATTTAGGGTTTCCACATAAATATTTGTGTTTTGTTTTCTTTATCTTGTTATTATCGTATTTTAATTTACGATTCTTCGTTGTATATAGTCAAATCCTAACCGACACTAACAAGTGGTATCAGAGCACTGATTATAGGATGACAATAGTCATGATATTTGATATTTCAAAGTTCGAAGACAAGATAAGTTTTAGTATCTAGAAGGTCTAAGTGGCGGCCGTTCTAACCCAGTACGGTTTGAACAAAGCTCTTAGTGGAGAAACTAGGAAGCCTGCTTCCATGACCGATGAGCAATGTAAGGGCTGGACGAGAAGGCATTTGGCTATTCAACTTTGCTTAGCTCCTCATATCCTTCGATAAGTGCTTGACAAGACCACTACGACTGATCTTTGGCTTGGTTTAGAGACGTTATACATGGCCAAGAGTCTTGCGAACAAGATCCTTATCAAAGAATGTCTATATATATTTTTTATGGCCGAAGATGATTTTAACTCTCTGTTATTATTGATTTGGAGTGCTTAGACGTGAAACTTGAGGATGACAATAAAGCTATATTGTTGGTTGTCTCATTGCCTGCTTCTTATAAGCATTTTAAAGAAATTTTGTTATACAGTAGCAATGACAATTTGTCATTTGAGGATGTCAATGCCAATTTGTTTTCCAATGAGAAATTTAACCTTGAAGTTCATCCTAAAAAAGGTGAAGGCTTATCAGTGAGGGATGAATCTTTTGATAAAGGGAACACCTTTAAATCAAAGTTTGAGAGACATAAGTTAACAAATCCTATTCTTATTATAGAAAGTCAGGGCATGCAATTTTTGAGTGTTTCAAGTTGAAAAACAAGGAGAAAGAAGAAGATAATTCACATTCACACCTTCATGAACATGCTAAAACCACCTTAGTTGAATCTGATTCTAATGGTGACGTTTTGTTTGCTACCTCTACGGAAAAAGGAAGCGTTTTTTATTGGATTTTTGATTCTGGGTGTACCTATCATATTTGTCCTCATAAGGATTTATTTTCAACATATGATTCAGTTGACTCAAGTGTTGTTCACATAGGCAATAATGCCCAATATAATGTCGCTAGAATCGGTACTATTAAAATCAAAACCCATGATGGTGCTATCAAGACTTTTTAGCTATGTTCTTGATTTGAAGCATAACCTCATTTCTTTAGGCACCCTTGAATCCAAGGGATGTAAATATTAAGCTAAAGGTGGTGTTTTGAAGGTTTCCAAAGGCAATCGGATTTTGTTAAACAGTTTGAGGCAAGGAAGCCTATATATCTTGTAAGGATCTATTATGACAGGTTATATTACTGCCTCTCCTTCTTCTCCTAATGACATTTTCACTTATCTATGATTCTATGTCATGTTTGGTCAGACTATATGAGGTAGAAAAGTCCATGCAAGTCGCTTCCCAGTGCTAAATTCAAGCATCCGGTGTTCAATTCGCTTAATACCATTTGGGCTCCGCCCTACAGGGCTCTACCCTTCGGAATTCTTTGGCGGTGTTCTTTACTTGTGTTCGTGAATTTGGTCCAAGGTGGAGATTGTTGGGTTTAGTGGCCCAAATTCTGTCGTCCACGAAGCCTTGGAGAGCTTGGTCACAATCCGTGGCCAAACGTGCTTCAACCCCTACTTCCAGAGGCCACCACGGACTGTCCGTGGCCTTGACCACGATCCATGATGATATGTGGCGCCAACACTGCTAGGGTTTCCTCGATCTTCGCCTACTGATCGCTTTATAATGGGCCTAGCCTTAGGCTCCAAAAACATGATCGAGGACATCAAAAACATCATCAAGAATGCATGCATCATTGCGTATTTAGAAGTTTGTTCTTCCCTTTGATCAGCTATTAGTTCTACTATTCTTGTTTTGTGGGGGAGTGTTCTGAGTGACTTTGGAATCACTCATTGATCTCTTCTTAGGGCACATTGCTCTGAGATAGTTTTGTACTTTTCCATTGCTATAGTAGATTCTTTGCTCATTGTCGTCCATAGTTTTCCCGTTTACGGTTTTCCATGTAAGGGTCTATTTGGATGGGGAGTAAGGAGGAGTAAAGAAGAGTAAGGGAAAGCGAGTACTCCCCTTCACTCTTGTTTGGAAGTCAAAAAAAGAGGGTAAGGAGGAGTGAGTAAGAGTAACTCTTACTCCTCTTAGCCTTTCATTTTCTTACTCTCCAAAATGGAGTGTAAAAAGGAGTAAAGAGGGGTAAGGAGGTGCGTTTTACATATTTGCCCCCACAAAATATAAGTAAAATATATTTTAATATATTTAGTGAGGGCATATATATAAATTCTTTCACTTACTCTTATTTACTCTCCTATTCTTTCAAACAAGGGTTAGTCCTTACTCTCCATAAACTTCCAAACAAGGGTAGGCAACTTACTCTTATTTACTCCTCCTTACTTTTACTTCTCCTTACTCTTATTTACTCTCCTCCCAAACGGACCCTAAATCTTTGGGTCTTGCTCTCTTTATTTTGTTATTATCGTACTTTGTGATTCCTTGTTGCTTACAATCTAATTCTAGCCTATCCTAACATAACCTTATTGAAATGGAAGGTTTGGTAGATGGTACCCTGACCAAATAGCATATGATTGGGATTTATGGCCACCCTAATGATGAGGACAAATGGAAAAAATGGGACTTAATCAAAAGCTTAAACAGAGAAGCACCCCTTGGCTGTATTTTAGTGATTTTGATGAGATTCTTGCCTATGAAGATAAACTTGGGGGTCCTTTTAAACATCAAAATGTCCTTGATGGCTATCAAAGGGCAGTGAACACTGGCGATTTTCGAGACTTAGGATTCACAGGCCACCCATACACTTGGACTAACAACAAAACGAACAATGGTAATGCTCAAGAATGGCTTGACAGGTTTTTGGCAATAGAGCGTGGCTGGAGACTTTCTCATGCAATGATGTTGTACACCTTCCAAATCGATGGTTAGACCACGTGCCCATTCTGTTGACGAGCATAGGAAAGCTGGGTAAAAAAATCTAGGAGGAGGAGAAATAGGGAACGTCTGATTAGATTTGAGAAGGTCTGGGTGAATGCTGATAATTGTGAAGTCGTTGTAAGGCAGAGCTAGGCTTTTATTGCTTTCTCTAATCATGCAGACCGTTCACGGGAGGTTTGTGAGGAGGCAAAAAACTCACTGGTACAAATTTTAAAATTCTGAATGAGGAAGAAAAGAAGAAACTGGATGAAATTAAGCAGCTTCAAAGGCTGGTTGAAATTGCAGATGTCATTGAATATATCCGAAGCATTAATTTCCAAATTAATGAGATCCAGCAGAAAGAGGAGACAATGTTGTTTCAAAGAATTGAGCTGACAAAGCTAAATTACCGAGTAGGATTGAAATTCGGCTTTCTTCCATGAAAAGGCCTCACATAGGGTAAGGACGAATACTGTGAAGCACATTCAGAATGCATGGGTTAGTGGGTGGAGGAAGGGGAGGATATTAAAGATGCTTTTGTAGATTATTTTCAGTCCATTTTCGCTAGTGGAGGCTCTCCGAACTTTGGGAACTTACTGGATATCACATAGCCACTTGTATCTTAGGAGATTGAATGATACACTAATGAAGCTATACGTTGGCAGGAAGGCTACGAAGCGATCTCTCAAAGACTCAAACGCATCTCATAAAGGCACTAGGTCCAGATGGCATGCCAATGCTATTTTTTCAACGTTATTAGCATATCATTGGATCAGAGATGATGCAGCCGGTAATTGATATTTTGAATGGGAAAGTAAGGCCAGACCCTTACAACCAAACTTTCATTGCCTTCATTCCGAAAATAAAAAAACAGAGTCTCTAAAGGATTTTAGACCCATCCGTTGGAATGTGAAAGTAGATATTGTCTCACATTGATAAAATACAAAGAATATGGAAGTGGGTGTTGCAATACATTGATAAAATTAAAGGATTTGAACATATATATAAGCTTGCAAGTTACTCTGCCCATTGCCAATTGGTTTTGGGTTGGAACCTCATTTGAGCTTAGATACATAACTCTTTATTTAAGGCCTAATTGATATAAAACATTTAACATCATCAGTCCATGCAATGTGGTGTAAAAGTTAGTTTGCAACGTGATTGTAAACAAGCTTAAAATCATTCTTCCCCACCATCGGGAATAGCCCACCTTAGTACGGATGCTAGGCGGCGACTAGAGTCGCCTTAGGGTTTGCACATCCTAGACCTGATACCCGCTGGTGATATTTGGGCAGTCGTGAGAGGGGAGGGGAGAATATGAGATTTCTATGTCAAAACATCAGTGTATATGCCAACCCCCTAAGCCTCCTTATATAGGTTATGGGTAGTCAGGGTTGTCGCCCTAGGTGACATTAGTGGCCGTTGGGCCTAATTTAATAGGTCCAACCAACACCCACATTATTCACGAGTCTCATAGTGCTTTCGTACCGGGCAGATTGATGACCGATAACATTATCACAGCTTTTGAGCACTTTCATTATTTGAAGAAACGGAAACGGATCACTAAAACTGGATATGAGTACAACCCACGACCGAGTTGATTGGAGCTATTTGGAGGCCATGCTTACTCAATTGGGCTTTAACCGTGGATGAGTTGACTTCGTAATGAGTCTTGTGTCTTTGGTTTTTTATTGGATTTTGGTTAATAGCTGCTCGTCTAGGACTCTCCTACCTCAACGGGTTCTCTAACAGAGAGACCTATTCTCCTATATCTATTTCTGATTTGTGCTGAAGGTCTCTCAAATCTAATTATTGATGCAATGAAGAATAATTCGCTTCATGGAGTCCAAATCTGCAGGGTTGCACCTATTATCTCACACCCTTTCTTTGCTGACGACAGTCTATTGTTTGTCATGGCTGATGAATACGAAGCTTAAGTAGTTCTTGATATTCTTCATGGCAATGAAGTCGCTTGGGGGAAAGTGGTCAACTTGGACAAGTCAGAAGAATCATCTAACCGAAACATGAGTAACAATAAGCGTAATATGCCTAGTGAGAAGTTGGGATTTGTAGGAAATAATTCAGGACTAACCTAGATGCGGAATTGAACTGTCGGTAATATCCCACAATAAGAATACCAGTTCTTCAGTAATAATAAATCCCAGCGGCTACTAGAGTCACCTTGTAACGTCCACGTCTTAAACCCGATTACTCCGCAGTGATGGTAGAGTAATTGCGAGGAGAGAGAAAGAAATAATATTTCAGTTCGTGTGTGTTTAGCTGACCCTCCCAAACCTCCTTATATAGGTATTGGGGGGGTAGCAACTAGGGTTTAAGGAGGTCTTTTAGTGGCTGTTGGGTCTCAACTAATGGGCCCGACCTACAGCTCCCACTCGGCCACAAAAGGCCGTTACAACACATGTTCCCCATGAACCATGTCTCCTCACACTTCATACTGGGAATAGGACGTGCGACCGAAGATAACAAATAGTGTTATATTAAGTCACCATCCAATTAACATAACACCTTCACGAAATACGATACCCCAAAAATATCCCAAGACATCACCAGTGGCATCTTTAGTCCCTTATGCCTGATATATCATATGATTATGTTCTCAATATAATCGTCCGGGCTTGATATGGTGATGGTGGATAGATTTTCCTTAAACACTCATGAAATCTCATCTTAACTTAATTGCTTTTCTTACGAGTTCTCGCTGAACCGTATACATCGTGGCTCTTGAGAATCACATTAAAGTAGCATCATTAAGCTTCAACTTGATATCATAGCTTTAAGTCAAAGGGTCATCGTCCATAGGGTCACACAGTGACAAGTGAAAGGGAATTCAATCGCCACCTCACATATGGGTCGTCTTACAAGCACACACAGTATGAGATGTGTGTCACGGCAGCTCCCACTCAGCTGGGTTCATCACTCTTTATACCATGCGAATCGTCAGTCTAGATTTTTACTCAAAAATCTAACCTGAGCCACTAGATCAACATACTGAATGTTGGCCTTGACACTTAAGATTCGGCTTTTAGGGATTCAATATGAAAACTTATTTCATACTCGACTCCTTTGAGTCTTATCTTAGTCTTACTAAGGCGACTATTCCTCATTCATACACTTCCAGTATGAGTTATCGATATTGCACACCTAGTGCCAATATGATTACGTCTCATCCTGCCCGCTACTTAAGCGTCAGGGCGATTGCCTATATGACTAGGTCAATCAGAAGCCTGTGACTTTTCAACATGTCTAACAGATAAATTACAAAACATTTAGAAAAAGAACACTTAATCTTTATTTCATAAATGCCTTTTACATCAAGAACGTATCTATCATACATAACAAGATTCCATCCAAAACTAAACCCTGCGAAGTCCTAGACTCAACGAATGTGCTTTGAAAGCATCTCTAGGAATTGGCTTAGTTAATGGATCGACGATCATCTTGTTAGTGGGTATATACCTGATGGCAACTTCCTTCATCTTTACGGCGTCTTGCACGAAGTGATAACGCCTCTTGATGTGTTTGGTCTTCCGATGAAACTTCGGATCCTTGGCGAATTGGATGGCAGCTGTATTGTCACATAACATCTCTACAGGATCATCAGTTCTCGGAGTGAGATTAAGATCTGGAGGAAGCTCCTAAGCCATATTGCCTCCTGCGTGGCTAGGCTGCATGCGACATATTCTGCTTCTATGGTCGACAGAGCTATGCAGTCTTACTTCTTACTGCACCATGATATGGCCCCCCCACCCAGGGTGAACACATATCCTGAGGTTGACCTGGACTCGTCCGGGTCACCACCCCAATCAGCATCTGAGTATCCTTTCAACTTAAGGTCCCCGCCTTGAAAGCATAGGACCAAGTCGGTTGTACCACAAAGGTAACGCATGACTCTCTTAACAGCTTGCCAATGAGCCTGTCCAGGGTTGCTTTGGTGACGACTTACCAGACCAACCGCAAAGCAAATGTCCGACCGTGTACATAACATGGCGTACATTAGGCTCCATACGACACTAGCGTAGGGGACATTACTCATAGCATCTTTCTCTTTGTCTGTTTTTGGGCATTGGTTAAGGCTCAAGGTTAAACCCTTCTCAACTGGAGTGTCTATAGGTTTAGAATAATGCATGCGGAACTGTTCCAAGACTTTTTTGATATATGCCTCTTGGCTCATACCTAAGAGTTTTTTGGGACGATTCCTTACTATTTCCACACCTAGGACATGATTACCTGGCTTCACCCATATCCTTCATCTCAAAGACGGAGGATAACCACATTTTAGTAGCTTTGATCATCTCCAAATTGTTCTCAGCCAATAGTATGTCATCAACATATAGGGTAAGGAACATAATCCCTCCGGTTGATCTTTTGACATACACACAATGGTCCTCCAAAACCATGGATAAGCCAAAAGAGGTTATGGCTTCATGGAATCTTAAGTACCAAGACCTGGAGGACTGCTTAAGACCATATATGGACCTTTTAAAACGACACACTTTGTCTTCTTGCCCCTTTGATGCAAAACCAAAGGGTTGGTCCATGTAGATCTCTTCCTCAAGGTTGCCATTGAGGAAAGCAGTCTTTATGTCCATTTGAAACAACTCTAAGTCCAAATGGGCAACCAAGGCTAGGAGTAGGTTAATAGAGGCAAATCTCACCACAGGAGAAAATGTCTCTTCAAAATCTATACCCTCAATTTGTGTAAACTCTTTCGCCACTAAACAGGCTTTGAACTTGTCAATCGATCCATCTGCCCGACGTTTATCTTGAAAACCCACTTGTTTCCAATAGATTTACGTTGGGGTGGAAGATCAACAAGTTCACAAATCTTGTTTTTTGCCATCGAGTCCATCTCATCTCTCGTGGAATCCATCCACTCTTTGTGGCTTGGTGAGTCAATTACTTCTTGGTAAGAGATATGCTCCTCGACTTCCAAGGGAGTACATAGGAATATTTCCCCTTCGACTTGAAAATATCGTCGAGGAATTCTTCCATGCTCACTCCTTCGGAGCCTAGGGCCTTCATTGTTCGTCTGCCTGGTTGAAGTGTCCCTCCCCCTATCTCTAAGGGGTATGGGACTCTGAACATGTGGAAAGTTACTCCCACTATCCCTATGAGGAGTGGGATCCTGAACATGTGGACTTACTACATGTTCGGCAACTGGAGATTGAGGACAGACCTCACTCGCAAGTTGACTTTCCTCATGTACAGGAGATTGAGGACGAATCTCAATTTCTTGGTCAGGCAGGTCTCCCCCATTCCCTCTGGATAGGGGAGGCATACCATCTTCGGTGACTTGGTTAGAATCCAAATTTTTCCCCTCACCGAATGATGGTTGGATGTCTGGCTGTAGCTCAAATAGTTCGACATCCTTTTTGACTTTACCAATGGTTGGGAACTCATCCTCGAGGAAATCGACGTTGTGGAAGTCTATTTCTGTCATGCCACCATTTGGATGTTCCCCGTACATCACATATCCTTTTGATTGTGCAGGGTACCTAATGAAAACCATTTTGGTGGCCCTTGGACCAAGTTTTCCATGTTTGTGGGTTGGGTTATGCACATAGCCGGCCGAACCCCATGGGCGTAAATGGTCCAAGGATGGCTTCTTACCAAACCATAACTCATATGGTGTGGCAGGTACACTCTTGCTTGGCACACGATTGAGTATGTAGGCTGCCGTAAGCAGCGCATCTCCCCAGAAACTAATAGGGAGACTAGCATGTGCCATCATTGACCTGACCATGTCAAGCAATGTACGATTCCTGCATTCCGCAACACCATTTTGTTGTGGAGTGCGTGGAATCGTTAACTGTCTTTGTATACCTTTTTCCTCACAGAACTCCTTGAACATATTAGAGAGGTATTCACGACCTCGATCAGTTCGAAGGATCTTAACCCTACATTCCAATTGAGTCTACTTCCGCTACGAAGCGTTTGAATATATTAAGTGCCTCATAGCGGTGAGATAACTGGTATACATACCCATATCGTGAATAATCATCTATGAGGGTAATGAAATAGATAGCCCCATGTCGTGCTTTAACGTTCATGGGTCCGCATATGTCTGAGTGGATTAATTCTAAGGGACTAGATGCTCTCATGGCTTTACCGAAAGGCTTCATAGTTGCCTTTCCAGCTAAACATGACTCATACCTAGGTAGATTAACCCTAGTGAATCGGTCTAGGAGACCTTCTTTACCTAGCCTATTTATTCTATCTTGACCCACATGACCAAGTCTAGCAAGCCACTTAACAGATTCAGAATTAGAGTCGAAATAAGAAACATAAGTAGAGGATATATTATTATCATCCAAATCCAAAACAATGAAATCTCCTTTTAAAGTTGCTTGGCCAAACAAATTGCCATTATAGAACAAATCTCAACTATCTGGACGAAAACCAAAAACAAAACCTAATCTTACTAAAGAAACATAAGAAACTAAGGAGCATCGCACCCCAGGTGCATAGAGGGTGTCAAGTGTCATGAAGAAACAGCTTGTTTCCTCCATGGAGTTTGAGCTGGTATGTTCCTACTCCAAGGACATCTTCTTCACTGTCGTTCCCCAATACGACAGTCCGTGAACCCACCGGGTAGCGATGGTACTCCACGAATCCAACCCTATCTTGAACTATGTGCTTTGTTGCCCCCGTATCTACAATCCATTGAGGAAGAGAGTTAGAAACGAATGTATGGGAACAAACATATAATTCAGGACTTTTAGTGGAAATAGGTACCTTGGCTGGCTCAGGACAATCTCGAGCGAAATGGCCATTCTTCCCACAGTTATAGCACTTCACACGCGCCATATCCTTAGCTCCGTTGCCCTTGGTCTTGTGCTTCTTAGCAGTACCAGCATTAGAGCGAGAGTTCTGAGGAGGACGGGGGCCTTTCTTTGGTTTCTTACCACGATAGGATTTCCTGCCCTTGGGCCCCAATCCTCTGGCAACGAATGCCATGCCGGAAGGCGCATATTGCTTTAAATGCTCTTCCTCCATTTCGAGGTGTTTGGAGATTGCCTCGAAAGTGTTGATATGATCACTGTGTGCCATGAATGTTTTAAAACTCTTCCAATGTTCATTATCATTGGGAAGAGCCCTAATCACATTCAGGACTTGTTCTTGCTCAGAAACCTCTTGCCCCGCAGCCTTAAGGTCTCGAACCATAGCACTCATGGTTCGAAGGTGTTCGGGGATACAACGACTGGAGTCAATAGTATATTGCATCCATTTCAATTGCAAGGTACGCAACCTTGTAGCAGACGTCTGTCCGAACCTAACCTTAAGCTGTATCCACATGTCCTTAGCAGTGCGGAAACGTTCAAACTCTCCTAGGAGATCGTCCCGCATGCAAGACAGCATGGTGTAGCGTGCAGAACGATCGCGTTTGAACCATGTCTGGTATGTTTTCAGGTTTTCTTTGTACTGCTCAGTTGCAGTAATATCCCTGCCTTGTTCATCTTTTTCAGCCGGAGGAATTATGGAGGCAGTCAAGTGGTCCAGCATATCATCATTGTTGAGATAAAACTGGACCTTTAGATGCCAAACATCATAGTTCGTGCCATCCAACTTGTCATCAGATTGCATACAACCTATCATGTTTCTAGTTGCCATATCTGAAAGTATATTTTATCTATTAGACATATTGTTTAATAATTAAATTTCCTAGAAAGCTCCATAATTTACTATGTACGTTAGAAAATTTCGCTAAGCTCATAATCATCACGCACAATTGTGAATTTGGAGTTTCTTTAATTTAATTATTAATTTCATAAAATATTCTTAAAAGTTTTGTTAAACTAATTAACAATTTTAATTCAATGAATATCACAGAGATATTCACTTTTGAATAATTACTTATTTGTTTTGTTAGTGTTTGTGAAACTAATTCATTTAACACAACTTTAATTTTTTTTTTTAATATATAACACAAAGTCATATTATCAATCTCAAATTATCATGCCATAATATGAGAATAAGGTATAAACAAAAATAAGGGCTATTTCTAACAAATAAAATAGCTCGAATTGAAAAACGAAACATTTTGGGTCAACCCAATCAAAAGCCGGGTTCAAAACAAAATATGACCCAAAAATCAACCCAACAAAATATAAAAAACAAAAACAAAAATAAAGAAAAACAAGGGAGACCGAGGGGGGGGGGGAGGGTTTTAAAGGAAACAAACTTAATTTTACTAACCCCCCCAAACCCCAACCCAACCGGTATCCCTCTGTTCTCTTGGTATCCCTATGCTGAATCCTTTTCTTCCCTCTCGCCGACCTCTCTGCCTGTTGGTTTCTTGATGGCGTTACCTGTGCTGTGGCCATGAAAATGGAGCACTAAGCTTCTTCCCCACCCCACGAGCACGGCAACCGCCACCACCGTTTTAAAAACGCCCAAATGATGAAAACACCACCACCATCGACTCAAAAATTGCCCCCGAGCCTCGATCTACGCTAAACTGAACAGAGCCCCCACCGCCCCTTTGCAGATCGGCCGAAATTCGTACTAGGGAAAGTGTCCATGCGCTTAACGCGCCATGGAGGCGTCGGCGTGTGGTCTCACGTGCTTCCAAGAATGGCGTTGTTCCCTGGGTTTTTTTTTTGGTGTCTGCGTAGATCGGTGATATTTGTGCCTGAGGGGGACGCCCACGCACCGACCACGCCATTGAGGCGGTGGCGCGTGGTCTCACGCGCCTCCCAAAAGGGTGTTTTTCGGGTTCTTTTGGTCACCGTTGCGTAGATTGTTGATGAAAGGGGCTATGGGAGGAAGAAGATCGTGAAACAGTCTTCGTTGGTGGCGCGTGATGGTCACGCGCCACCCCCAATGGTGGTTTCTGATGGATACAGTTCAATTTCATCTCTGTTTCTTTCTGTTTTATGTTACTATGGCAGGGGTTGGGGATTAGGCAGAGGGAGGCTAGGGTTTGATCTAGTGGTTTGGCCTTTGACTGAGTATGTCTATTAAACATAAGATAAAAGGACCCACGAATCGAATTTATCTTCGTTCATTAAAACAGTCACATAAGATAAAGCAGTGTACTATGAACGTATCATCAGAAAATAGGACGATTTGCAGAGAAACGTAAAAACCCATGAATCTGGAAAAAAATTTAACTCTGGGGTTTACAGGAGCATGCTTTTCTTTGCATAATTACAAAAATTAGGCAACTATTCGTCTAAACAAGCATGCTGGAACAAATCGGTTTTAATAGATTATCAATCAATTGTGAACAATTCGAAAGATAATAAAAAAAACTTTGAATAGACTGGTATGCTTTTAACAGTTTGTATTGAACGAATCAAAAAAAAATTCGAACTTTGATCATGTAAGCATGCTGGTTTGATTTTGGAGTTGCATACTTACAGAAATTAAGCAAATTGAACGAATAAATGAGCATGCTTTGAACTGGTTAAAAATTCGGACTTTAATCATGAAAGCATGCAGGCATGATATTAGGGTTGCATAATTACAAAAATTAAGCAAATAAAAAATAGCATGCTTTTCACGAATTGGTTTCTTCCGATTTATCAATCTAATTTCTGGGAACTAAACCGAACAGTTTAGGCTCTGATACCACTGTAGGAAATAATTCAGGACTAACCTGAATGCGGAATTGAACTGTCGGTAATAGCCCACAATAAGAATACCAATTTTTCAGTAATAATAAATCTCATCGGCTACTAGAGCCGCCTTATAACGTCCACGTCCTAAACTCGATTACTCCGCAGTGATGGTAGAGTAATTGTGAGGAGAGAAAGAAAAATAATATTTCAGTTCGTGTGTGTTTAGCTGACCCTCCTAAACCTCCTTATATAGGTATGGGGGGTTAGCAACTAGGGTTTAGGGAGGTCTTTTAGTGGTCGTCGGGCCTCAAGTCATGGGCCCGGCCTATAGGATTCAAGGAAGTTGACATCCACCAATGCTATCTTGGTCTTTCAACATTTATGGGAACTAGTTTGGGCCCGTGCTTTGCACGGAGTATATTCAAATAGATATTTTGTAGATATGTTATCGAAATAATAAACAAATAGTTATGGTAGACATAATTAATATTATAATTTAGAGGAGATAATGGAAAAATTCAATGAAAAAGTTAAATATGCAACTTCGTGCATAACTAATTGGATTAATAATTAAAAAAGTATATGATTGTGACAAAAGTCTATATAAGTATGATGGAGACAATAGACAGTGAATTTGTCACAAACCATGCTAACACCATGTTCTGTTCGTTGGGAAATCAACCCAACCCACACTCACTCACTCTTTCCCTTATCTTCCCACTGCTTCCCATACTTTAAAAAAAATATCACTCCTTTCCACACTCACCCACTCCTTCGCACACCTACATAAAATAACAATTTGTCATATTTTGAAAATTTTTACAATTTATGTAATTATGTGTATGAATAATCTAATAGCAATTATAAGCAGTTTTAATTTTTCGGATGTCATGAAACAGTTTTATTTTTTTTGTTTTTCATTATTTTTATAATTTTTCATTATTTTTTACTTTTTATCTCTATTTTTTATTTTTTATTTTTTATTTTTTATTTCTATTTTTTAATTTTTTAATTTTTTAGTTTTTTCTATTTATTTTTATTTTTGTTTTCATTTTTTATTTTTTTATTTTTTTATTTTTTATTTTTTTATTTTATTTTATAATTTTATTTTTTCAGTTTTTATTTTTTATCTTTAAAATTTTAAATATTTTGCATTTATTTTTATTTTTTATTTATTTATTTTTAAATTTTTAAATTTTTGTATTTATTTTTTTATTTTTTATTTTGCTGTATCTATTTATTTTTTATTTCTTATTTTTTTATTCCCGAAAAACAACCAACGAAAAATTCCCAAAAAAAAAAAAAAAATACAAAAAAATAAAAAATAAGAAAATAAAAAATAAATACAAAAAAATTAAAAAATTAAAACTGAAAAAATTTAAAAAATATAATAAAAATTAAAATTAAAAAAATTACAAATTACAAATTAAAAAATAAAAATAAAAAAATTTTAAAAATATGAAAATTTAAAAATTAAAAATTAAAAAATTTAAAATTTAAAATTTAAAAGTTAAAAATTAAAAATATAAAATCAAATAATAGAAATACCAAAATAAAAAATAAAAAATAAAAAATAAACAAAATAAAAAAGAATGAACAAAAATAAAAAAATTTCATCATCATTAATTACTATCACAATAAAATTATTACATTAGAAAACAAAAAATTATTAATAACAAATATTTCAACTTCATTCAACTACATTCAGCTGTCACCCACACTCAGTTACTTATCCACTCATTCCCACATTTAAAAAAAATACCACACCCACCCACTCCTTCCTCCCTTTTCCCACACCCACTCACCTCACACCCCTCATTTTCCACTGAAAAGAACAGGGCCTAAATTGGGTGATGAGAAGTCAATCTGTGATGCCAATGATGAAAAATCTACCTTCTCTTCTTGTTGTTGAGCAAAAATTTATGAAGTGGCTAATTGTCTAGTGAATTTAGGTATAAAATATTTTGAAGTCAGTTTAATTTCAGTTTTACATGTAACAGAAATAAAATTTGTCTTTCAACGAAAATAATTTGAACATTGTATATATGCTAATACATAACTTTTTTGGCTATTTAAAATGATCAATTAGGGGACGCTAATATAATTAAGTGTTCATACTTTGTACATTTGGCTTTCAAGTCAACTGAATAGTTTCATGGATTTTGATATAAACTTCCCATGCCCTTATGTTGTCTTGCAAGAGATGGGTTGAGTTTAGATTTGTGGGTTGAGATATTTCTTAGTTTGAAGTGTTATGGCAATTTGGGGTATTTTATTTTAAACGGTAAAACATTAATTATAATTTTAGGTGTTTTATGAAGAGAATTTGATTATTGGATTTGTATGGTTTAAAAGAAAACGAAAGTGATTTCAATTTTTCTTGTGCGTTAAATAGATTAGATTTTGGTCAATTTATTTGAAATGTTAAAAAATTAATTATACGTTTAAGATTTAAATGAATTAAATTTAATTGTAAGATATATATGCTTTGAAACAAAAAGAAAAATAGTTCGTTTATTTCCTTCTGTTAAATAGATCATATTAAATGTGAAAGAAATTCAGTTTCATGGGCCTAATATGATGATTGTGTTTTATTTTAAACTTTTTTTATATTTCACATTCAACCCTTGCAATATATTATATCATGCTTACAATATGTAATTTTTCAGCACAACCCTTACATCTATATGATCATAATTAATATTGACTATGTTATCAAATTCAAAGAGAAAGATAACAGTGACGATAACTACAATGACAACAACAACAATAGTAAGAATGGAAATAATCATGAAAATCATATTTATATTTATATTATCTCTAATAATACATGCTCAAATGTACATTTGTAACGAAAAATACAAAATAATAATAATAATTATGGAAATAAATTTTTTTAATTATTTCTATATAAATTTGTATATTATATTATGTGATAATAATAAGGTGTCACCTAAGATTTTACGGCTTGTTCAGTAATTACAATTCGGTTTCCTTAAGTTAAAACTTCTAAAACATGAACTTATTCCATAATAATGAAATAATAAAAACTTTTATATTCATTATACTCCCTTAATCTCTCTTTGATAATTAGATGATCATAATTAATATTGACCATGTTATCAAATTCAAGGAGAAAGATAAAATCACCGACAACGACAATGACGACAATAACAACAATAATAATCATGGAAATAATCATGGAAATCATAGTTATTTTTCTATTATCTCTAATAATACATGCTCAAATTTATATTTGTATCGAAAAATACAAAATATTAATAATAATAATAATAATAATGGAAATAAAAAATATTTATTGTTTCTTTATAATTGTGTATATTATATTATGTGTTAATAATAAGGTGTCATATAAGGTTTTATGACTTGTTCAGTAATTATAATTTCGTTTCATTAAGTTAAAACTTCTAAATTATTAATGTATTTTATAATAATGAACTAATAAAATTTTTTATATCTATTATAATCTCTTAATCTCTCTTTGATAATTTGATGATCATTATTAATATTGACTATGTTATCAAATTCAAACGGAAAGATAACAACGACGACAACGATAATGACGACGACAACAACAATAGTAATAATAGAAATAATCATGAAAATCGTATTTATTATTCTACTATCTCTAATAACACATGCTCAAATTTATATTTGTATTGAAAAATACAAAATATTAATAATAATAATGACGAAAATTAAAAACGTTTTGGTCCGTAAAAGCCACAATGGGCAATACAATATAATGAAGGATGAGGGAATCGAACCTGAGACCTAATGTGCCTAGTAAATAGTACACTACAATGAGGGAGGCGTAATCGAACCTGAGACCTAATGTAGCTAGTAAAGATAAATCCAATGGCTAAGATTGTTTAAGATTTTGATCCAACGGTTGTGAAGCAACATATACCCTAAATTTACTCACATGTTAGCATTTTTCATTTCCTCAACACTCAACCCCTTACACATTCTAGCATTTATAATATAAAGATGTCGAAGAAAGCAGTTTTCCAAGGTGTCTGTGACCGCGTTTGGAAGAAGCTGAAAGGCTCGAAGGAGAAGTTACTAAGGCAGGAAGGGAGGTGCTCCCCAAAGCGTCCATTCAAGCCAGTCCATATATGCAATGCAATGTTTTGCATTCTCAAAAGTTCTTTGTGAGGACTTGGAAGGACTTTATAGGAGATTTTGGTGGTTCCAGAATATAGATAAGCAAAGTATAGCCAGGATGCATGGCTTGGGAACATTCAAGCAAATCAAAAAATGAGGGTTGGATTCCGAAAGTTCCACTGCTTTAACGGGGCACTTTTGGGAAAACAATGTTGGCGTTTGCTTATCGACAATGTATACATGTCCCGGGTGCTAAAAGCCAGGCATTTCCCTTGAACTTCTTTATGGGAAATAAGGGTCGACTACTAACCTAGCGATGAGTGGAGGATCCTCTGGAAGGCTAGGGAGGTAATGTAAATGGGCTGCCGGTGGAATATTAGAGAAGGTACTATAGTCAGAATTTGGGAACATAATTGGCTATCATGCTGTCACGGGAACCGAGTTATTACTGAGCCTGGGCTAGCTACTTAACCTGGGAGCTTTTGTATGTGAACTCATGATCCTATCCAAAGGCAATGGCAGAGGGATTTGGTTAATGCTATGTTTCTGCCCCACCAAGCATAGGATATCTTATGACTTGGCCAGACCAGGCATGAGGGCTGTGTCGCTTGGGAGCCTAATACTGATCGCTTCTATTCAGTTAAATCAGCTTACCGCATGCTTTGAGATGCCCAATTTACACAGAAGGGATCCCCTCAACCTGATTCATCCAGCCATCATGATGGTAGATGCATCAGAATTTGGACAGCTCAAGCAGTCCCACGAGTCAAGACCTTCATGTGGAGGGCTTGCCAGGATATCTAGGGGTGAGCACGACCGGGTATTCGGTTGGAATTTTAGGAACCGGAATCAGACCCGGTTGGAACCGATCCCGGACTCGGCTGTAACTGGGTCCTAGAATTTGGACCTGGTCCCGGACTCGATCGGGATGGGTCCGGTTCTGGGTACCCGGTTCCTAAATAATTTTTTTTGTTTTCATTTTCCTCCTAATAAAATAGAGAGAGTGAGTGATTGAAAGAAGTTGAGAACTTATATCTGAAGTCAAATTCCTAAAAACCAAATTATAAGACTGAATTAAATACAAAATGAGCAATAAAGAAGATTCACGTACTTTAAAATAAATTCAGAGAATTAGAAACAACATTAATCAGAATCCCACAAATCAAGATTACAGAACGAACGAAAGACCTAAAAATTATTTTAATTCACTTGACATACAGAGAGAAAGAGAGAGAAACCATCAAAATAATAAATAAAAACAAATATGCAGTAAGCAACAAGGCTCATGAGGAAAAGAGTTATAGCTTTGAAAGAAGAAATCCATGGCGATCGAGATACATAAAGAGTAAGTCGGGGATAAATTAAAAGTAAAAAAGACAAAGGGTTAAATTAAGGTAATTGAGAGTTGGATCTTGGTACAAAAGATATGTCACTTGAAGAATAAAGGTTTACTTTTTATATCTTTTCATCAAAATTATTTAAATTTTGACTTGGTACCAAGTACTGGGTCCAAGTCCGGGTCGTAAATTTTTGGAACTGGCCCGGGATCCGGTCTAACCGGATCCAGGGTCTATACCCGCGAGGTCTAAACCGGTTTTGGGTCCGGAACCGGGTACCTGATTTTTTTGCTCACCCCTAACTAGATATCCCACCCACCCAAGTCAACTTGCTTAAAAGGGGTATGGACCTTGATGTTTACTCCCTTTGGGGTGAAGGTTATGAAACCACCTTTCACATTCTAGCTGACTGCATGTGTGCAACTTTGTTGTGGGCTCTATCTCCTTTTCGTTTGGATTCTAGCAATCGAAAGGACATGGACTTCGGCTCTTGGTGCCATAGCCTGTTGGAAACCATGGACGATGATCAGAGGGGCTTGTCCTGGTGGTTGCTTGCTTGGTCTCTTCAAGCGGCTATTGATGGTTGGAATACTTCTTGGGAGGCCACGAAAAAGAAACAAATGCCAGGACCGCCACCCATACGTGAGCTTGTGATGGAGTCTGACGCTTTCACCTTCGCGAATTGTCCAAGCACTTCAAGGAAGCAAGAGAAGGACCTATGCAAGAGTTTTTATAGATGACGTACTTAGTTTGACTTCTCTTTTTACTTCAGTTTCCTTTTGTCATATTCGTAGAATTACAAACTGTGTTGCACATTAGTTAGCCACATACGCTTTAAATCCTGGTAGGGAAAGGATTTGGTCAGAGGAAGGGCCAAGTTGCATTCCTACTTTGGTTTAGGACGAGAATGGTTGTACTTTCTGATGAAGTTTTTGAATTAACCCTCCCCATCTCCCACTTAAAAAAGGGGGGGGGGCGATTAAGTGAAAAATGTCTGATCGAAATTCTCAACTTCTCAACCATTCCATCTCTCAAATTATTTTGCAGTTTTCAGTCCTTGATTACTTGAAGCGATTTGGAGAAATTTTTGCGCATTCTGGCTTGTTCACTTGTCAAGCTTTCAGTAACACTAGGGTATTGTGACTTTCTTTTTGCAATTATTGGTCGATTTCGTAGCATTGAATTGAGCAAGCTTCTTAGGGATGGATGTTACCCGAGATGATTTATTTTTGTGTTATTTTTTGGGCAAGGATTGTTTATATTGATGTGGGTCATCTTGTGATTTAATACTATTCAGATGTAGTACCATGTATTCTAATTTAATCGGTTCACCCTTTTGATTTCAGTTAGATTTATGGATAGACCTGGGACCTGTTACACTTTTAGGACAGTGAGATGGCGATGGGAATGTTATAGTTTATATTAGATTGGGAAGCTGCAAAGCTGTGGGGGAATAAAATCGAAGGGACCCCATAGAAACAGGCCCATGTAACCTTTAATTACTAAAGAGAAAGTGAAAGATATCATATGCTATGATGATGGTGTTAGTGGACCAATCCAGTGAGTTTTGGGTGTGTTTTTGACCATCTTTCCGCCCAACTCTTCGCTTGTGGCTGTGAGATGCTAGACTAGAATATGAACAGCAACAATGGTGATAAACCCATTTGTGGGTCCCATCAAAGTGCAGTATGAGAAGATCTATAGGCAGTCTTACGAGAGGCTAGACTAAATTACAAACTAGAAATAACAAGAAGCCAATTTGTGGGTCCCGCGTAAAGTGGGATGTGAGAAGGCTAGATGTGTTAAGGGGCTGTTTATGATTGAATGACCCAATAGGGATTAGATTAGGCTAAGAGTAGCATGTTGGTTTGCTTGAGTTGGGCAGCTCATATATATGCATATTTATTGCATAAGAATTTGTAGGGTGCTATTTTTATGGATCAATTACCATTTCACACTGTGTTTTGAGGCAGGCTGCTTTTACTTTGTTCCCTTGCACATCATTCCTCCAGTCAAAAGTTGAAAAGGGAATTGGAGGGAAAATCAAGAAGCATATATCTCTCATGATATCAGCATGGCAAGGGAATAATTTTACATCGAAAGCCAACCATTGCCACCCTCTCTCCAACTGTTTTTATCAGCACTTGGAGAAATGAGAGGGAAGGCAATTCAGTTACTCACATATCCTTCATAGAGAAGGAGGCTTGTATTCTAGCATGGGGAATTGTTTGCTTAGTGGCATGGGAGGCGGAGAGGAGAATGGGGCAATCCAAGTGGTGACTGCAAATGGTGGAATCATGGAATTCCATGCTCCAGTAACAGTAGGCCTGCTTCTTGAAGAATTTCCTTGCCACGCCATTTTCAAGAGCGATGATCTCTTTTGGCAGCCATTGTCGAACCATGAGGAGCTTTGTCCTGGAGTTTCATACCTGCTTCTTCCACTTCACATGAAGAGAGACGATGCTTTTGAGGTTAAGCTAGGGCATGTTAGATCCAAAAGCATTCCCACGGCCACATCTGGATGGGTAGCCCCTTACAGGATGTCCTTTGACAGCAGCTGTCAAAGTAATGTGCTGAAAAGATCAAATACAGATCATGTGTTTTCAAGATACACTAAAGGAGCAGGAGGACGAGGAGTTTGGAAGGTAAAGTTAGCGATTAGCCCTGAACAGCTCGCAGAGATATTGTCACAGGAGGGCCGCACTCAAGAGTTGATCGAGAGTGTCAGAACTGTGGCAAAATGTGGTAATGTTGGTGCCTCATCTCTCGGACTTTCAGATCAGTTGAGCATAGCGAGCAGCAGGGCTTCCTCCAAGAAAGATTCAATCTCAACTAGCTACTGATCAGTTAATTAGAGAAGTTAACGGATTTGTGGCAAGTGCCAGACATTGCTAAGGTTTTTTTTTTTTTTTTTTTTATATTGTTGTCGTTTTTGGGGGCCAGGGGGGGAGGGTATGTACCCTTACTGCTGATAGATCTATTGTGGATTAAATGTCCTGACAAGCATTCTTAGGTGGAGATACAAGGTTAAAATATAGGTTACATCTTCTCTGTATGTATGCAGTTGTATGCAAATGAATTGAGTTCCCTTTAAGCAAACGTAACATCACCTATTTCGTGTTTGGTAGTATTGTTTGTCTCTGCACTATATGGTCATTCATACGTGAAAAGAAATTTCTTAATTTTCTCCTTTTTCCCCCCCGTTGAGGTGAGTTTGATTCTCCTAATATTAGGAATTGCTGGTTGAATTGAACTTGTGAGCAATGCTGCAATGGTTGCTTATAGATTATAGGTATAGATTCAAAGGCTAGACCAAACTATATATTTGGAGTGATCATGTCCTGGTATGATATCAAGTTTCCAGGTGCCATATTTTATGTCTGGATGTATGCGAGGCAGACATGCATGGGCAGTGGCGTTAAGGGATAGGAATGAAAGTAATTTGGGGGGGGGGGGGGGGTTGTTAGAAATAACTTGGCATACTTTTAGGTGGAGGATTAATCTGCTGTTGTTTGCCTTCCTGTAAGTCTGTAACTACAATTCCAGTGTTTTCCACAAAGTTACCGTTGCTCATAACTTCATATCTTTCTATGAGATTCCAGAATATAACATGGCTGTTTTCATTGGAAACCTATTTTTTACTTGCTTTGTGATGCCATGCAAACTTGTTCTGAATTCTTCGTTTTACATTGGAAAATAACCAGATTCCAGCCAGACATTGTCTATCAGGGCAGTCGCTAAAGCATATGGAACCATATTCTTAGCTTTGGTGCATTTGAAACGAGTAGTTCCTGAAACCACTCTTCCAAGCTGTGACTGTCACACTTTATTCTCAGCCAATTTATCATCTCCTCTGAAATTGGATAGCAAAAGGACACTAAAAAACAGATGCCCTTTATTACATACACACAATGCTGATTCTGAGCAGGTATGAATTTGACCAGTCTGTTTAACTGACAATTTTCTGCGTATCAGTACGCAGCGCAGAAAAGTATGCTTAGGTACCCTCATTTTATTCCGAGTTATTCTGGATGATTGTCACTTTACTGCCTATGTCAGGTCTCATTTGGTGCCATGGTGCTGATTTGATTCGGATGACTTGAAACTTTGAATTAATCCAACCACATTAAATTGATGAATTAAATTAACTAAAAGTGATTTAGTGGTAGTAACTTGCTACCTTAATTATCGAAACTTTAAAAATTGTCATAATACCATTCCATGATGTAAATCAATATCCTTTTTCATCATATATTTAAAAAATATAAAACATGAGATGAACTTTTTTAAATTGGATTGATTGTTGAAGTTCAATCATGTTTTTTTCAAAAGAAGCTAGGTATAATATTATACTGTCTAATCTACGATATGTTATCTATGAGTTCATTACTATAGGCTTTTTCTCAATAATCATTCCTTTTGTTCTTCATAAAAGAGAAGATTATCCATTGCTGTTAGGGGATATCAATCAATAGAAATGGGAATTCCGTAACCCCAGGTCTTTTTTTCTCTAATTTTGATATTGTTTTGGACGATGTCTTTTTTATTAGTTGCAATTTTGAGTCTTGTACGTGTTTGGACTTATGTCAAGAGAAAATGAGAATTCAGTAGCCCATAATCTAGTTAGGGTTTTGCCTAATGGTATGGGAATCAGGTATGCCTCAGCCAAGTATCCAGTTGTGTACTTATGGACTCACTTTCTATTAATTAATATATACGCTCCGACTTCATCTCAAAAGAGAATTAAAATTAATAATTGAACTCTCATATCTTAAAGAGCAGCAAGAATTCTATCCATGTTTACTTTTTAAAATGTACTGTTTTAACTTTAATTAAAACAAATGATCTACCACTCTTTTAGTTTTTCAAATTTAGACCAACATCTAGAACATACTAATAATGAATGCTAGAAATGTAGAAAATGTACTATATGTGCTAGAGGACTAGAAAATCATTATTTGTACATAAAATGTACTGGAGCACCAGAAAATTACCTTAAAAACCTGTACTGTATATATGTGAAAGAAATTTTCAGATATGAAAAATCAGAAGAAATCTACCAATGAATGCTCCTAGTTTTCCACTAGTAGATATATATATATGCCCATAAAAGTGGGTGGATCATGTGTCAAGTAGAGCATAACCATATGGATAGTTTGACAAGACTAATGATTTTAATTCCACTAATGCCAATGAGCCACATGCCAAAAGGAGAAAAACAATGCAACATGATCAGTATACATAGGCTTATCACTTATGTATGAAGATTGATGCCCCCATGATTTCATGAACTAAGTCCTATGGGAATGGCTTTCAAGAGGCATTAATTTTCTTCTTTCGAGGAATTAAACCCATAAGCATAGTACATTTTTCTACAAATTACAATATGCATTGGTAGAGTTGCTTGTCCCCTCCCCCTCCCCAACTCCTCCCCCTGCATATTGCTTTTATCAATTTAGTGAATTCATTTTCTCTTTTTTGCCCCAGGGGATCATAGCATATTCTGTTTGTTTCAAAAGAAAAAGAAGAAGAAGCTAGAATTGAGGAAGAGTTCAATGAGCTCAGGAGATACTATGGTACTTTTCAATGATGTTAGAAATTTGTATATACATCCTCATTTCCTCTTTTATCACAGAAGATCACAATGTTCGAGTCTTGTGAATAGAGAAAATTTGTAGTTGGAGACTTCCAATCTTTATTGGGCCAATATTGACTCGAGTATGGTGAAATAAAGATCAAAAATACAAAAATAGGCCTGCTTGATCTATTAATTGGGGCATATATATGTCACTTACCTTAATTGATATTGCCATCTTCATTTCTTCAATGGTTAGAGCATTCTCCGCGAAGCGCATGAGTTCCATGAGGAGGGTCCCACTTGCCACTTGTCCAATTCTTATTGCATGTTCAGTTGCTTGACACACCGGCAGGAATTTTGCGCTGTTCCACCACACATTTCTCTCTTTTTTGTTGTTTTTTGGATCTGTATTTTTGCTCCCCCCCTTTTTTTAGTAATATGTAATTTTTAAGTAATTAAAAAAAGGGTTGTGTGTTCTAAGGTGAATCCATGACAAATATTTTTATTGGGTAATTTAAATTAGAGTTCTACCGATTGGAGAAGTAATGAAATGCAAGTTTTAAAAAGTTAAAACTTTTGCTAATGCGGTAGATTTGAGTTCTAAAAATTAGAACTCAGGTTGGGAATGCTCTCATACAAAGAATTTAGATTTAGAATCCATCTTTGTTGTCACTAACTATGACTCCCTTATTTAAAACCAACTTCCCACCCACACCCAAACAAAAAAAAAAAGAAAAAAAGAAGAAGAAGAAGACAAAAGAGCAAGGATTTTGAAATTCTTCATCAGAAGGAGGCAGAGATCTCTTTATTCTTTCAGGGAAAGAGCAAACACAAAGCTAAAGGATATTGTTGAGCAAGCTAAGTCAAGTTCAAAGGGTAAACTTAATTATCAAATATTTAAAGATGCCTGAAAAGACTGTCTTGTGCTTGACCAACAGTGGTCACTTTTGAAGAAACCCTAAGCATTTGGGGGCACTTAAAAACCCTAATTTTGAGACAATATATATCCATTATGGTCTTATTTTAATTCATTTAATGTAAAAAGTAAAGAATTTTCAGTTGTCAGTTTGGAGTTGATATGATGGGCAATCTTTTTTTCTTTTTCTTTTTTTTGAGTTTG
The DNA here is from genome assembly GCA_017589665.1 of Selenicereus undatus. Classification (NCBI taxonomy): domain Eukaryota; kingdom Viridiplantae; phylum Streptophyta; class Magnoliopsida; order Caryophyllales; family Cactaceae; genus Selenicereus; species Selenicereus undatus. Next base: position 9,389,042 of record JACYFF010031959.1, read on the forward strand.
CAGAAAATAGTGATTAAAAAAAATGACTAGTGGCATTCTTATTTCAGGGAATAGATGAGTAGATCTTTCTCACAAAGCATGGTTTCCAAGTTAAGTATTATAAACTGTACTAATTTTTTCTTGTTAGGGTATAGACCCCCCAATGAGAAGCACTAAGTAAAGTTTTGATTAATACTAGTTGGATTAAAATAGTGGCAGTTCACATGGCCTTGAACCCCAATAAAGCAGCTAGCTAACTTTGCACTTTGAGCATGTATGTAAGTCGAATTGGTTTAAATTTCTTTAACTTAATCAAGGAATGAACCCCTAAAAAGCCTTTTCAGCACAATTAATCTTGAGTTGTTCAGTACTTCAGTATGAAAGAAGCTGACTAAACACAATTAAGATAGGCTAAAGGAATTTGAAACGATAGGTTTTATATTAGATGTATGATACTAAATTATGGGTGTTAGTTACCTCAACTGGTAAAGTCTCTGAGAGTTGTTATCGAAGACTTGAGTTCAAATCCTCTTTACATCAGCCTTTGCGCTTCATTCGTACAAAAAGAAAAAATAGATGATGCTAAATTGACACAGGGGAAAACAAGAATATGTTGTATGTATAGAATTTTATTTTAGGGTTACTGTATTTTTGTAATTTCTCTTATATGATTTTATTTTTTTTGGTTCAAATGAATTACAAAGGTTGTATGTTACAACTGAGGGGGGAGGGGGAATTTAACCTAATACCTAATGATGTACTCAGAACCTCAATCTTAACCACTTAACTAAAAAATCATCGGTAATTTCTCTTATATGATAAAAGAATATAATTACAATACTACATAAAGTTATTGATAGAAAGCATGAGAACAACTACCAGATTATGAATATATTGAATTTAAATCAACTATAAAGTTTAGTACACATAATTGAATTTTGTACATATATAAAAAGTTGAAAATCTATGACCATTAATTTCCCATGACTCTCTAACTTTAGGTTTTTTTTTTGGGATATTTCTCTGCATAGAAATAAAAGAGTTAATTCCTTGGATATAGTAACTCAGTTTTTTTTTTTTAAGGAACAAAAAATCTGGATAACTAGGTACAAGTCCATCTTTTACCCTAATAATATAACGAAAAGTGACTAATATAGTAAAATGGTACGAGCAAATCCCCTCTTGTTAAAACATCTTAACTAAACACCTTCAGTGATTATACAAAAACTATGCTTCAAAGTAAATAAGAACAAAATTTATGCTTGAGTTAATTAGGACTTCACCCCTTATTAGGCCAACAGTAACTCGACTTCAGTGAAATAGAGGATCTAAGACCAAAATATAAAAAAAAATTAGGACTTCACCCTTATAAACAAACATGGTAGAAATCCTGTATATCAAATAGCATATTGTGTGATCCTTAGATTGAAATGCTCAAGGCATTACAACAAATAACAACCGTGAGTACACTGGCTCCTCTCCTTTATGTGGCAAGTGCCTAAGTGCTCTCTATTTAATTATGCTTGAATGCTTCATCATATCAAACCTCCTCTTTTAACCATAAACTCACCATCTATAAAAAGATAACCCAAACTTGTCAGCAAAATGTGCAAAATGCCAAAATGTGCAAGTTTGTGAATGTGAGGGTTTTGCAGTTTTTCAGTATTGCTTAAAAGTTTCTTCATTACCGTCAGGTTTTGTTAGGGATTTGAAAACTACGTCTTTAATTTGATACCAAAATTTTACAATTTAATCATTTGATTTAGTTGACACCGATAAAAAGACTGGGTTTAATTCCATAAAACTAAATACGAAAGATGATTTGTCCAATCCGCTTGAATACAACATAAGCATATACATGAAATCCAATCTACTAGCCAGTTGATATGTACTCTTTTTCACTACTTATTATCTACTATGGTTGCAACCCCAACCCACATTCAGCTTGCCTTTACCATATCAGACATATGTTCTCTCATGAACATGGAATTAAAGACACAAATCATGTAGTAGATGAGCTTGTAAGTAGATGAGTTTGTAAGAGAGTTGGCATAAAATCTGAATCACTTAGACCCTGTTTAGACCTTGGAAAATGAGAAATACCTTGTGCACCTTTGTGCCCTGATTAAATGATGGCAAAGATAAGACGCCGAGTGTTAAAATTGTGTACTTCTTGCCTATGTTTGTATCTGCAGGTAGGAATTATCTCCCATAACAAAAAGAAGAAGAAGAAGAAGAAGGGGAAGAAAAGGGGGGATGGGTGTTAAAAAAATTACTAGAACACAAGGTGTATGAACACAGAACACATTGAATTTGCATGTATATTGCATAACAATTACGTATGTGATAGTTGATTTTACTCTAGGGATTTATTTTTCTTCCTTAGTTTCATCAAACAATGCTGATTTTAATTAGAATTTAGAAGAGCGAACTGGAATTGGTTTTCACAATTTTGACTGTAAATTAAAAGCAAGAGAGAAAGGACTGTATATATAATGGAGCAACCTAACAGGCAACATTCTAACCACAGGATCTGCAATTGAAATGATAAAATTAAACCTTATTGTTGCAATGTTTGTAATTAAGGAAACCTTTCAACTGTCTATTTTATAACATGATCATGTCAAATTCTTGAAGGAAAAAAAAAAAGGTTGGAAAAAACTTACCAATTAAAAGAACCCTGGATCTTTTAGCCTGATCCAGTTCAGCCAAGACATACAAACTCCCACCATAATGGTACTAAGGGCAACTGAACTAGTAAACCCTGAAACCCCAATTAGGGCACCAATGGCAGGGTCAAGGAGGATAGATGCACATGGACTTACCCTGAAGTCGAATTGCAAGGGGATGCCATTTGAATCTTGCATTTGGATGGTGTTGACTGCTCCATAACGAAAGAAGTAGAGCGCAATTGAAATTCTTAGAGTATTAACTTCTCCAAATACCATCTGAAAAATAGACACAGAATGACTCCGATATTGAACTATCTGAAAAGTGGATACAAAATCACTCAGATACTGAGCTAGTTGAACTTACATCTGCAAATTTAGAAGCAAATCAAACTAAGAATCACAGTACACCAAACCCTTGCTCATTTGGTTATTTGATGTTGAAAACAAGAAAAAATTGTACTAGGAGGGTTTGCGGCGTTTGCCTAAAGGGGTTTCACCCTTGCAATTGCAATCTATACTTCTAAACTCCAACGGCATCAAAGCTGCAGAAGATGTCTCCACCACTTGATCTCCAACCCTAAGTCGAGTTATTCCTTCATCTCTTCCCTCACTACTGCAGCTACTACCTTTGCCTTGAGCATTGGCAACCCTCTCTCTTTCAGACTCCCTAAACTTATGCAAGTATCGCGCCATCACCTCTGCGTAGTTGTCAAACCCTAGAGAGCTCAGAGCCCAACATATATCGTCTCCATTGACCGTCTTTCGATTCTCCTTGTGACACTTGTCAGATGCCTCTCCCGTCACAAAGCTTATGAACTCTGTCACGCACTCTTGCATCGTCTCCTTTGCCGCCTTTGAAATCTTGGCTGCTGGGGGCAGTGTGTTCTTCATTATTCTTCCGACATTGGCTATTGGCAACAACCTATCTGCCTCATCCCCCATATCTGTCAGCTGAGCTTTACAACTATATTTCAATCCACAACACAATAGATATCCCCCCCCCCCCCCTAAAAAAAACTTTTTTTGATAGGTTGCTTAATTTGATGTATGAGCCATTGATTTCTTGATTTTATAGGTGTTTCTATGTGTATGTATGCTTATATGTATTTATACTGAATAGTAGTAGGGTCATATCAGTGTATATATATACAGAACGCTGACATACACAAGTTATGATAGTGGATAATAGATTATTCAGTTGGTCTAAATTCACTCGTATAATTTAAAATATAAAACCAAGTGAGCCTAGAAAAAGGTAAAACCATAACAATGTAAAAATAACAACATTGATCCAGTATGTAGCTTACCTCCATGGGTCCATACAGATTTAAAATATATGCAATCTTATCCGTACAACATAGGTCATCAAGAGAGGTTGTTTTCGAAAGACCCATGCAGCCCATCTCGGCATCAACTATGAATGTATGATGTACACAACAACTCAAACAAATGAACTCAACAAAGATAGAAACACAATCCCTCCTTTATTTGGAGCAACTCAAAAAGCTTACCTTTTCTTGCCCAACGAAAAAGGATATCACTTGGCAGGAGCACATAGATAAAGTGAAAACCAATAGAGAAGAATAAGCCAAAAAAATCAATGATTAATTCATTGATGTTTGAATTAGAAAAATGTGGGCGAAGGAAACAAAGAGGAATAATCACTTCAAGGCATTATCGTTAGGCAACTTAATTGGCTTAAGATATATATATGTAATAACATTCTTAGGGTTTTATCTCCATGAATCCCCAAATACATGTAATTAAATAAGTCCAACCTTTTGATTAATTAATTACTGAATTATTTAATTAATGGGCTAAAACAAAAGCAGGTTCCGACATATGTACACCAAAAAAAAGCTAATTCCACCATTGTGAAAATGGTCCCCTCTTGAAAGGAAATAATTCATGCCAATTTGGATGAAAAAATGCTTCAATTAGTCTAAAATAATTAAGTTAGGGTTTATTTTATTGGAGAAAGTACTCGAATGAGCGGTCGACAGTTGTCCAAGTTAGTACATCTAATTTAGAAATGGGTTCAGAGTAAAAAATTACACAGCATACCTAAAAAGCACTTTCAATGGGAAGCCCTATATATATATATATTAGCTAAGTAGTGTGTGATTGCATCATACTTAAGTGTTGATAAACCCCCTCTCAACAGTGATCTTTGTCTCTCTATTTGGTGGCAACGCATTTTCCTTTTTGAATTTTAAGCTCTGCCTTCATGCCATTTATGGGCCATTAACTTTTACATAATCCAAATTATATATTATGGATGTTGAACAGTACATGACCCTATTCGTAAACCAATTAGTTAGCGTTTTTGGCATTTTCAACCTCCCCCTCCCCCACCCCCTCCCAAAAATATTTTTCCAAGTTTTTTTAGTGTAAAATGAGGCACAAAAATCGATATGAATGAAACTTGAGCTCGAGTCTTTGATAATTTCTAAGTATATTAGTAGTTATTTTAACTTTTCGTACTGCTATTATAAGTATTGTTTAATTTGCATGCACTTTATACTTTGTATAATACAAGATTTAATTGTTATCATTTAAACACTCGTACATTAATTAACATAAAAAAAATTAAGCTTTAAGGAGTATCCAATTGAAATATTTAGAATTTTAAGCGCGTGAATGGTCTAAAAATACAACATAGCTAGCACACATGATTTTAGCTTTGCCATATATAGTTATAAATATTTCTCTATTTTAGTTAATGTCTACAATATATAGGCAAGTATGTATTGTTCTAATACAAGAAATTAAGGATGGTACTCCCCATCCCATATTTATTTTCAAAAACATTAGGTTTTTAGTCTAATATTATTGTCGAAGTTTGCTTATCTAAAAATTTAATATAAATATATTTAATATATATTTTCGTATATCTTCTGAACTTGACTTGAATAGGGACGGAGAGAGTATATTAAATTAATAGTTCTATGATATTGGTCGAATCCATTGACACACAAGTGCAATTATAAATACTAGATGATAAAGTTGATATATATTAATTTTTATCGCTCAATATTATCCACTATTTATTGTAAGAGAATAATTTTTCATTTAGAATTATTATTAAAATTAAAGATGTACCGAATTCGGTATATTCATATATGAAATTAGTTATCAGATTTTGTTGGAGTATGAAAGTAGATATTGTCCCACATTGATAAAATTCAAAAAATATAATAGTGAGCGTTGTCCGCATTGATGAAATTAGATGGTTTAAGTATGTATAGAAGCTTATGAGTTACTCTACCTATTGCCAATTGGTTTTGGTTAGAACCTCATTTGAGTTTGTATACATGACTCATTTGTTGAAAGCCCAATTAATATATAAAATTTAACAGATTTCAATTAATGAAGCTTGAGAAAAATGTACAAATCCTTAAAAATACAAAACTGCTTTAGTAACTCTGATTTTTAGTGTGCGACCTACGATGTTCAGAGCACGTGGCTAAAGCTACAGCTCCTTCCATGACTTTTGTGGATTTTGCTTTTCACTTTTTTTTTAAGGGTTCTTATGGCGACTTATACGTATATTACAAATTATAAAATAGTTCTGAATTTACAGACCTCAATAATATATAGCGATTTTATTTTTCTTAAACATATTCAGCATCTCTACGATCTCTTTTTTCAAAAAAAATAGCTAACTTTTTTTAAAATTTACACTGCATCGATGAATTTATAGACCTGATTAATTATGATACCGGGACTATAGACCTAAATAGTTCCTAATCATTGTACAAACAATGATGTGAGTGTAAGACAAACGTACCTACTCAACCAATAAAAAGCGAGCTTAGTTGATGATATATAACTAGTTCATGCAATTCAAGCCAATAATTGATCAGATGCTTCTAGTTAAGGTGAGATAGCAGATATGCACGGCTTATTAAATAAAACAAAATGACGATTACGAAGGATCTATGAGAAATATTATGCGTTTGCTTTTGCTTGGGAAAAGAAGGTATTCGATTCCACATATATTTTCAATGACTCATAAGCAAAAAGAAGCACAAATTCGAGACATGATTTTCATCACAACATCATTCAATTCTAATCTTGTTTTATTATGTTAAAGAATCTAATTTCTCAAAGGTACTTTAGTAATTACTATAGGCTTGGCATGGTTGGTTTTTTGTATCAAAAAATAATTATTTTTCCCTCCTCTTCGTGAGTGAGGTAAGATGTTCATCCCCTATATCTCTTATACGGTAAATATAATCATGGAACTGAACCTCAATATAATTATAAATGTAACCAAACATTGAGAGGCTTGTTTTAATTAGTGATAAGCAAGTTTCTTTTTTCGATTGTTGATAATTCATACAAGGGGCTAAAAATACATTGCAAGTTAGAACTAAAGAAAACGAAAAACGATCCAACAAACAAACAAATAAGATCGGAGCCCACCCAAGGACCCATAACAAAAAAAATCACACCAGTCAAAAACAACAGAGAGAATGCATGGAAAAGGAGAGGCAGGATAAGCACATAGAGGCTTGTTGATAACCCGCAAGCGAGGCATTTGCTTTTAGGTTCTTACTAAATTTCAATCCTCGGTGTTCGAAAATGTAACCTGCCAAGTTGTTTGGATAACTATTGGACCAACTACATTTGTTTTTCTCATAACGACAAAGGTGTAAGGGAGTCAAATTTGCCATATATATATATGTATGTGTGTGTGTGTGTATGTATATATATATATAT
>JACYFF010031959.1:9396517-9448037 GCA_017589665.1 Selenicereus undatus
ATATATATATATATATATATATATATATATATATATATATTGGTGTGGAAGAGGGGCTAATGCCCGAAGTTATACTATTCTCATCACGTATTCTTAGGCCAAGCAGCTCCAATACAATCAGTATAGAGTAAGTCACGTAGTTCCCTGGGGGGAATTCATACGTAGTTAGCACTAAATTCATGGATAGTCTCATATTGGTTAACCTATTCGTCACTTGATTAGTCTCCAAATAGCTTTACTTCCTAGCCTCCCCATTGAATTAATTCCCTGCACTGATGTATTATACTTGTATGTTCCGGATACCACTTCATGCTTCCTCGAAGGATGCCCACTGCTACTTCCTAGTCTCCAAATAGCTTTTATTCGTATCACTAGGTTGCTCGCTATTTTCAAACCACGTTAAGTTTCACTTTAATGGATGAGCAGATTCCTAGGTTCTCAGTAAAACCCATAATCCAATGGCCTTTGTCTCCTCGGAAGACGCCACCTCCTGCAGTTGGACCGGGATTGCCTTTGGCAGCACCATCCGTGTTTAACGTAGTCCATCCCAGGGGTGCTGCCTCCCATCTCACGAGCCTCTCCCCACGGTCATCGCTCACCACAGCGTGCAGTACTGTTCAACTCGTCTCGGTGCAATGTCGCAGCTACTTCATTAAACTTGGCTTGTAGAAAATGTGCCCTGTTGCACAATGTGTCCTCTCTTAAATTGAAGCAGCGGTTACACCGCCCCTTCCACGAGCGCCAAGTCGTCATATCAGGAATGTGCCATATAATAGTTGCACTTAAAATTGCGTCGTTTTCCTTGTTTGAAACTCATGGGTAGATTTTTATTGCATCTTTGATTCTTTGTTGGTCCCTAATACAACCCTGCTTTTTTTCCCCCCCTTTTTTCCAATGCGAAAGAGGCAATAGACTGATGCAGGAAAAATTTGGACTTAAGTATCTGGTGATAACTTCAAAAACTTCACCAAATGAACGAGCAATCCTTCATATTAACAACTCATTGCTGGTGCTCTGATTTTTCATGCTAATCCTTAGGTTTTTATGGCAAAAAATGCTAGAATGAAGCAGTATTGATATACTTTATCTAACCTTCTGATATGCCCATTTAACTAGTATCACAGATATCAACATGCGAATACAGAGATAAGGGTTGCCTAGACCATCCATTAAGCTGGCTTACTCATTTGGCCAATTTACTAAAAGAGAGAACAAAATGTCTAATAGACATCAGAAAGCACAAAATTACTTGAAGGAAGACAAACTCATAGATAAGAAAGTGGATGAGAAAGAAGCAGCCAGTAATTTTACACATCTGCACACACCTTGTAATACACTTTACAATAGATACAGCCTCAATAACTACACCAGTTGTGGATATCAACATTTAAAGTGGAAAAAAGAACAAAATAATAAAGTCAAACAGACTACGGGGCTTCTCCAACAATGCAGAGAGATGAACCTCATCTTTTGACTCTGGAGCAACAACCCATTTATGCTTCTTATACCTGAACTGAAGAGATATGTACATGTAATCATCCAAGTCTTCTCCATTACAAGAGAACCTATCTACCCATAAGGCCATAACGAGCCTCCAGGCCTCAGAAACCGATCCCAATCGAACAGGATGAAATCCAACAATAACATGTCTATCCAGCCATCCAAGAGCCTGGTTGTGTGAATCAAGTCCATGGTGTTGTCAAAGAATGGAAATTGTTGATTTGGTGTAATATACAGAGGAACTAGACCGCGAAGTGCAGTCATCTTGTTGAAAGGTGCCCCTAGGTTTAGAGCGGTTGAAATAACGGTGATATTTTGTTCCATAATCCTTGCAGCAAATGTCCCAGTACCCACATCTCCCCTGGCTTGACAGCCAGAAGCGATCTTTGATAAGAAATCAGCTAGAGAGGATGCAACCGAGCTCTTATTGACCCATTTGAGCTTTTCCTTCTCCATCTCAAAGCATTCGATGCTGTCTGTGTAACCCCGATTGGGGTTCTTGCTCGACAAGCACTCAAAATCCCTGCACTTATAACCGTCCCACCGAACATTCTTATTATTCAGAGTCTTCCAGAGTAACGACTTAATGGGGTAGGGCTTGAGATAAAGCTTCGAGGCTCTTGTTACGCAACGTCTTCAAGGCAAAGGGTCACATCCCTGAAGCATTAGCTTCTGAGCGGGATTCCAGTCATCTTTGCAATAGGACCCAAAATCATAATCCATTTACTATTTTCCAGCTCTTTTTTCACCAAAACACCAGCATGGCCTATAATGTTGTATATCCTTCCAGTTCTAAAGATATTCACCTTTCCATTCTTGTTCTCTTTTGGGGTGATGTACTTTCTTATCTCCTCGGTCGTAAAATCATTGTTCAATGGCTCCTCCAAGGACACTGTGTTTCGAATGCCTTTTTACCCTTGGAAACTGGATATGCCTAACAGCAACACGAGCACCATACAGCAGTTGAACAACCTCTTCTTCCAAATACTTCTTAAACTTTAGCTTTGAGACATTGCTCTTGCCTAGTTGTTCTTCGTCTTTGTCCATATTCAGCACATCATATTCCAGTTTGAGCTGCAAAGTTTGCGTCTTTTCAAGCACTTTTCCTTTGTGCTCTGTCATCGCCTTGAAATCAAATCTACCAGAAACATCCTTCACCCCATAATTATGATGACAAAGATCTTCATTGTAAAGGGCAGTATGGAGTCCAACTAAGCTAGAAATGTTCACAATCAGAACAATCCATCCCAATATCAACTGAAGCCGACTCATTTTTCGTGCTATTCTGTATTTGGGGTGGCTCAACTTTGTCATCCCCAATGTGCAAATCACCCAACACATCTAACTGTCTTTCATCGCCTCTCACAATCCATCAAATGCATAAGCTATTTTGAAGCAATAGTCACCAGGCATTCAGCCAAATCAACATGATTCTCTGGTTCAAAATAACCAGAAACAGTTGTGAACGCTGGAATTCGATCCAGAATCACCCAAACCAAACAAATATCCCAGAAACCCTCTTAAGGCAGGACATGCAGAAGTCAGAACAATTACAAAATCAACATTGGGACAAGTCAATCATCCAAACAACATCAAAAATCATAAGCATGCGGAGAGAAACACATATATTGACCAAATTAATACAGATGATATTCAATGTTCAAAGAGCAGATCAAATTTACCCAATTTCAGTCTCCCTGTAGAATATCTCCTGCAAGATTTGCTATAGATACACTGCAAATATAGGGCTCCATCAATAAGTAACTTTAATGGTGATATTCAAATACCCCCTTTTGCTTAAACCCCACAAAAACCCTTTTTTGCTTAGGGTGCAGCCATTTCAGCTGCAAATCCTTAATACCCACAATTCAATACCCACAAAAATTTCTCAGTCCAGCTCAATTACCGAAGGCAGACATGAAATTAAATGTTGAACACTATGCTTTACGAAACCATGTGATGGGAAAGCTTAGAAAATCCAAAACAAATAGAAGAAATTAGAGAAAATAAACACCACCGAGTTGAAGATGCGGACAGTGAGTGCTTTATATATTCTTCTGATAGATTCAGAACATATTCGAGCATTCGACGCTAAATACCAAACCACTATTTGAAATCGAAAATTTAGCAAAGAAAAGTTGCCAAGTTGAATCTTGAGGCTGAAAAGAATCATCTTTGGGTTAGCGTTAGCGAGCAGCTGTGAGATGGGTCTTTAATGTGTGGATCTGGGCCTTTATGATATGCTAATTGGGCAGACATTATAACTCATAAAATAAACAAAATGATAGTAGTTTCACCTGGCAAACTGACCCGAAGCCTAAATATCGAATGACTGAATCCAACTGAATCTGATATCTAAAATAGTTAATTTGAAGTGAACCCGAAACTCAAACTGATGGAACCACTTTCTCCAAAGTTAATTTTCTTGGTTTTTTTTTTTCTTTGCACTATAATATTATTGAACCAAACATCAATCAATTTGAAGTCGACCCAAATTAAAAATGACCTTACTCAAAATCAAAATCGAACTGAATCTTATTAATCCAAAAGACAATTCAATTCAAAACTGAACCGAATTACTCATGCAACGCTCAAATGAGCTCATTCCTATGTGAACTTTTAATTTTTATGTGCGAGACGTCGTTTGGATTGACAAAATTTTTAGGCGACGTATGGAATGAAATGCCATTGAGTTATTATGCCTATATCCAAAACACCAAGATTCACATGCAAACATTCAATGGAGTTATTATTAAAACATATTTAGAGAAGATAACTATGTACGACAAATTGCGGAGATCTAAGGAGAAAGTGCACTTCAACTAAGGTCTCATGCAACAATCATTGGTGAAATTTCATTCCAAAATCAACTAGTGATATGAAGTTTCGCAGTTCTTTGTAGGGTTGGCAAAAATTTGTTCAACCCAATTATCCGACTTTGTCTGATCCGAAAAAATCGGCCACGGCCACAATTTTTTTTCAATTTAAAATTCAGACAATCGATAATGTCCAAATTTAAATTCAAGTTGGTTCGGGCCTGGGCATTCAGGTTTGAGTTGTCCGAATTTTTGAACCTTTTCGATTTCGAATAAATTTGGACAATAGAACAACTGGGTTTGGACATGGGACAACTAGGTTTGTATGTAATTTTGGCCCAAGTTCTCTAGAAAATTTTATAAAAACAATTTTGTACAACCCAATTCAAACATTGATAAATCGGGTTCAGGTTTGGTCACCCAAAATTTCAGTCAAAATGTCCAAAATCACATCACAAATTTGGACATCCAGACAATTGGGTTTGGATATCGGACATTTGGATCCCAGTTCAAGTTCGGGTTTGACAAGAGTGTGTGATTTATAATCTAAAGAGGGTCCAAGTCCGAAATTTTTGTTCGAATGTCCGATTTGTCCAAACCTGAATCGACCTAGACTCGTATTTTTGCCGGTTGTAGTTATTTTCATCAAACTTCAAATATGGCACTCCAACTTATATATGATATATTCTTACAAAAACCAAATGGGTCCTAAGGCTTACAAGCTTCTTCTTTTTTTTTGGGTGCGCATGAGGTACAAAGGTCAATGTAAACAGTTCAAACTGAAATTACTTTAAAAACTTTATCAATTAGACTGATCGACATCTACTACAAACTATTTTTTTATACAACTTTTTTTTTAATGGTTAAGAAGTTTGTTACACGGTATTGGAGGTCAATAAATTGGTTCATGCTGACAAAGTTGAGGAGGTGTATAATAAATTAATAATCAACTAATCATCGTTGAAGTGGTCAAGCTCCCTTCGGAGAGCCCAAGACCAAGCTAGTTCGCATCGGACCAAGTCACGGGACGATTAGAGACCGATTGCTGTTAGATTCATATTAATTGTTTTTTTCTAAGTGCACATAAAATGTAAAGACTAATAGAGGAGGGCATTCAAGTATGAATCTCTAGTAACAATTTTTTAAAACTTAACTTTATGAGATAATCAGGTTCACAAATTTTTATTTAATTTGACTACTTTAAGTTAGTTTTGTAGTTCGTCCAGTACTACAAATCAACATTTTAAAAATCTTCGTCTGGGCCTGTGTTGCCTTGCTCGTCGAGTACTATGTGTAAGGAGTCCTTTATCAAATTGCTATTGCCTTTGACAAAGTAGGAGTTAGGACAACATGAGCTTTAATGTCGTACATGGACAACTATAATAGTACTACTACTACTACTACTATACGACCCAACGGGCCCCATATGATAAGGCATCCTAATTGACTTCGGTGGACGAAAAAAATGGTAAGAATAAGATAAACCTACAATAATATCCCAAATTTAGGTATGGTTACTCTTCCATAGATACACTCGAATTAAGTATATGCACGGACCAAGATTTGAAGATTTGTCTCTCAAGTGGATAAAGGAAGATTGTGCCACTATAGTACTAGCACCTGAGTATACAAATTAATAATAGTAATACTCATCAGCGTACTGATTTGAATACAGATTGGTTCAAGTGGTTTAATACTTGTTCTTCTTAAACAAGGTCTCGGATTTTAGTCTTGTGAATAGAGAAAATCTGTGATGGGAGAGCTTTACCCTCTTGTTGATCCAACAACAACTCGACTCCAGTGAAATTGATGATCCAAAACTAACAAAAAAAAAGTACGTATTATTAATGTCCAATGAGTTGATATGCAATTTTATTTTCCTTTCTTATAGGATTTAATTGTCACAAATAATAATTCATTAGTAGTTGTTAAAGATTTCAAACTCATCTTTCATGCTAGAGAGCATCGTAATATCTTATCCAAAAAAAATTAAGGATATTAATTCTTCAAAAAAGGTTGCTACACATTTGTTGATCTCTACCTCATATTGTATTATTCCATCTGTTCTAAAAACGTTATCAAATCTAGAAAGAATGTATAGATAAGTAAACATAATTTATTAGTGCATCTCTCCAATCATTATTAATTAGGATTGGAGAGGGTGAATTTAACATGAAAACAATGAAACCATTTTATTTTTTATTAGCTTTTTTATGTTTGTATTTCATTTTTCTGTATTAAATCTTGATATTATTGGTTCCAATGAATAGGTATTTAATTTTAGACAATACCAAAAAAAGGTATATAATTCCAATGTTATTAACAAGTATCATAGGACACCACATTACATGAAAAGGAGGGATCTTAAGTATGTTTTAAGTTTGATTTTTTAAAATCAGTATATATATATATATATATATATATATATATATATATATATATATATATATATATGTGTGTGTGTGTGTGTGTGTGTGTGTGTGTGTGTGTGTGTGTGTGTGTGTGTGTGTACCTTTCTAATAATTGTTTTTGTTTTCATAATTGAGATTCACATTCTATTAAATCAGTTAGTCTATGGTACATACCTATGTACCATAGAAATATACACACCTATATATAAAATGATCCTATTAAATTGAGTTAGGATAAACATATGCTGCAATCTACATATACAAAATCGGGCCCAGCTATTTCTTTGCATTTGGGTGGCCCACAAGACTAACATCTGAAGAGAAACACATGTGAAAGCTGAAGCAAGAAATTTTGATAAAGAAACACACAGCCAAATTTGCAAAATCAAACACTGCATATTTGAATTTTGATCAAGACAATTTTGAGCAACATACATGATCCATCCTGAAAATTAGCAACACAAATCAGCAAAATCAATGGATTTTGGGGAACAAGTGGTAGCTGAAGCAGAGAAATTGCACATTGAAGAGTTACATATGCTAGGATTTCAAGGTATGGTTCGTAAAATTGCTCAAACAAACAATTGTCTATCAATCTTCAATGCAAAGAATAGCAACCTAGTACAACTTTTAAAGTCAAACATAGTTGCACATAAGGTGTTTGAGAAAATTTTCCAAAGGTAAGATTGTACTAACAAAATCGTTGCACATAAGCTGACAAAGAAGGTACACTAATTTAGGCAAAAGGTTTGTACAAAAGTTTCATTGCAGTGTATAAAGATTTTACTGCATTTTTGAAAAGATACACCAAATAAATAAGAACGATTAATAGTATCAAATTCTGCTATTCATAGGATAATCATAATTAAATGAACATAATAATTATTGAGGTATCACTGTACTCAAATTCTCAGAATTTAATTAAAGAAATAATGGAAAAGTTTCATTTTCACTTTACAATTAAAGGAGTAACTTATGTGGTTTTTTAAGGCAACAAGTGATCTACGGCCTCCGAAGGATCCCAGCATGTCCAACACTAATGTTGGAGCTGCAACTACTGAGGCAATAAACTACATGATCACTCTATATTTTAACAAATATAGTTAGAAAAATTTTATAATTAAAGGACAAAATATTTGTTGATGCAGGTGGCATGTACCACGGCGTCTGTCGAAGATGGTGCACTTGAAAATATTTTGTGGCACTATGAATGTCAAAATTGATGGCATGAGGACACCATCATTTCTTTTTACACAGTTTAATATTTTGTGGATATTAGAGCTGATTGAATTTGTCGATACTAGAGTTGTTTTGGTGGTTGTAGATGTGCATACTACTATTGATTTCTATTTAGTGACAGAGTATTGTTTGTAACTGTACATCTTAATTTTGATCGAATGAATCTTTTATACAATACAGTGAATCTTTTCCCAATTACAGGGAACATTTCTTCAATTGTAGTGAACCTTTCGTGCCAAGAAGCAAAATGGAGATGTTTTACGCAATTCAGTGAATCTTTTCCAAACTGCATGAAACCTTTCCCCAATTATAGTGAACCTTTTGGGCCAAGAAGCAAAATTTAAATCCCTTTTTAAGACAGATTGGCTGTTAATCTCCTCTCTTTTGAGGCTTTGTATGAGAATGTTGTGATTGCTATGATAGGTAAAGCTGTGAGGATTGCTGGAAGATAAGGCATTGTAGACATATAAGGAGTTCTCCATGGAGGACCCTAAGGATTTTAAGCATCAAACCATATTTCTTTTTGTTCGATACATAGTTGATCTATGTAACTAGACATATGAACCTTTATTATATGTAATTACACTCTCAATCCATTTGGACGTGGCCCTTGATAAGTAGACAGGATGGATGGGCTTCTTCAACAAGGGTGCCTATTGAGAGCAAAAAACTTGTCAAAACTTTTGATGATATAATTCACTTAATTATAACAAGGAAAAAAAAAAAGTGAACTGACATTGAACTTCTTAAACCCGGTATTCCATTTCTCAACATCTCTCATGTACATCTCCAAGTGTCGCATTACATAAACCTCTGAGTCAGGATAAGTGTTTGTTGAAACTTCCATCCAGGGTAGTTTCAGTTACTCCAATTGCAAACTCTCTATAGAAATAGCCTTACCCCTGGCTGATTTGGGGATTTTATTAGGAAAACACTTTAAGAAGCATCGAACCTAGGGAAAAAAAGTAGTATACATTTATAATAGGTAACTTCAAATATTAGAGGATTAGAATATCAAAATGACGAAAAGATAATATAGAAAATTATCAAGAGGTTGACACAAACAAGAATAGCACAATTGTCCACATTGTTATGACTAGCAAAATGGATAATCTCCACCTTCTTTGCCAAGAAATTGAAGCACACAACAAAGTAATATTCATTCTGAAATATTAGAAAGAATATCTGCATATCAACACAAATATATAAACATATTTACACCATTCAGCTATATAAGCATATGTAAACCACATTATGATTGTAGTGCAACAGTGACAACGGTGAAATATGGACAACGTAACACCAACATTTACTCCACAATTTTATACCTTAATTTTGATCTAATGAATTTTTTATGCAATGTAGTGAATATTTTCCCAACTGCAGGGAACCTTTCCCCAATTGTAGTGAATCTTTTGTGCCAACAAATAAAATTAAATTATTTTTAATTGCTATAGGTCTGAGGCTGTGCACTGTACGCGCAGCATATGTACCTAATAAGGTACATACGTTTGTAATGTGATATTTTCCCTATTAAATGGCCTAATCAAGTTTGATTAATTTGTCCCTTTTTCTCTTAAAAAAAAATGCATGTGTACTTTTTTTTCCCTTCCCTGGGGGGTGGTTGGATCTTCTTCAAACATATGACGCACATAAACAAATTGTCCCCACAGAGTAGGCCTCGTCCAGAACGAGTACATCAAGAAAGAAATCTCCCTCCTAACGGCTAACGCTATCATATAGAGAGAGAGTGTGTGTTCGAACGTTACAGATGTGACACGTATTCTGTTAAGTATTTATTAAGATTTTATTTAAAAATAAAAATTTAAACATATGATTTAAAATCATCATAATAAATAGTATATTTTAAACTATTTTAATGAAGAAAAATTGAAACAAATTACAGATATGTTAATATTACTATTTATAAAAAATTAAATTATAAAATTAATTAATATTTTTAAAAATATTGTAGCTAAAATTTTAAAATAAACTGTGAATAACACGAATTTAAAGACTAATTTTATAAAATTGGTGGGCTTTTATTCTTCCACATTATGAATAGTAGTAGCATTATGAATAGAAGGAGCCGTACTAATTTGCCAAAATGCAAGCAGTCTTCAAATTTTCAAGTCAAACTATATTTTATGGTTTTTTCCTTTTTTTGGGGGTAATTTTCGATTCGAAGAATGCCTTGGCTTTTACGTCCTTGATTTTATAGGATATGATTGAGGAGTTGGTCATTGATAACGTTATTGTTTAGTGTGTCAAAATTGTTGACTTTACTCACACATAATTCTTATATCATGATTCTTAAATAATCTCATGAGTGATTGGGCCGTTCTTTTCAATTTGTTATAGGTATTTATCATCACCATTTAGCACAAATTAGGATTTATCGGCACTTATCAATACTTAATCATATTCCATATTCACAATTCCATCCCTGGTCAACACTCGACAGTCGACAACATTAATTCGCATTCATCGGTTTCAATCGATACCGATGAGCATTCAACAACGCTAATCAGCAATAAGTTACTTTCGATAATTTGAAAAGAGTATGGTCCGTTTTTTTTAGGGGATATAAGGTCAAGTTCTTTAGATAACGAGAAATATTTTGTTTGATTATATTTAGTGGTTTAGAGATCACAAATATAATTGTGGCTAATCACATGGCTAATCTTTTAGTACTTACCTTCTAATTTCCGCACTGAGGCCTCGTGCCCAAGTGCATCCAAAGTAAGGGTGGCAATGGGACAGGTATATGGCGGATTTAGTCGTACCTTTATCTATATCTATTTTCAAAATTAATACTCATACTTATACCCATATCTATTGGCTATTATAAAGTTATACTCATACCCATACCCACTGGGTATAGCGGGTATGCTGGTTTTATTCGGGTACATATAGACAAAAAAGAATTAAACCCATTTGGTACCCATGTTCGACATCAAATGGCTAATATGTCACATTAATATCAACATCATATCACATCAAATACAACTAAAAGTTTACCAATCACAGTAATAAATTAGCACTTGACAATTACAGTTTTCAAAACGTTCCGTTGAAGTCATGAATATCATACAACTCAAAGCAACTAACAACATATTTAAGTACAAGTAACAAATTATAACTTTAAATAAACGGGTATGGGTTTTATATGGGGCGGGTATGAGACGGGTACGGGGCTGGTGTTGAATGTTGATAAGACGAGTATGAGGCGGATAAGACATATACCCATATCCATACCCATTTTAGTAATACCCGCTCCATACTATTTTTTTATTTTTTCCACCACCCATATCTATATCCATTGGGGCGAATTTTACAGATATTTAACGGATATGGATTTTTTTGCCGGCCCTAAATTCCAAAGTTTTAATCAATTGCGGCTAATCACATACATGTTCAAGTACACATATGCACGACACATGCATAAACAAAGTTAACTGATTATGGAGAAATGCCATTAAATTGTGGACAAAGATATCAAACAACTCAAATTAATTAATCTGTACTAAAATATTATATTCAATAAATATCAATAAATCCAATTGATCATTAAAGTTTCGTATTTGAATTAAAATGCATTTACACTTGTTGGCACAATAAGATTGAATGTGGTGCTGAATAATTCAACAAATCATGATAAAATGACTTTTCTTAAGACCTATTTTGTTGTACTATAGATAATGTTAGGTATAAGATGTTGAAGAACAACTGTAACGTTTGAGGTTCTCTTAATGTTCAATCAATAGGGTGCTGCAGTCACTCACATGGATTGTATATGTTTTCTTATGTATAACCTTTTTTTTATATACATACCTCGTAACATGAAGAGGTATTAGTTATCACTACAAAAATACCTCAGATCTGCGACAGAACTACCGACGGAAAAAGTTTGATTTTTCGACTGAAAATTACATTTCCGATACGGAAAATACGACGCCAAATCCCCCGTCGGGAATTAACTCGCCATAGAATTTGACTTATAAGCATAACATCCACAATTGTTTTGGATCTATAAGCATATCATATAAATTAATCAGATTCAGCTAAATTTGTAGGATCATCGTTGTTATTTTGGGAATCCTAATCATCATCAATGTTCAAGTTGATTTGGCTGGAAGAACTTGCACTTTGCCCTTTAAGAAATCTCAATTTTTTTTTCATAATGCGCTCTATCTTCCTTTGTTTATTGACAATTTGACTTATAACCTTTGCTTGCTTGGTAGTGCTTTGATTGAGGAGTTGCGCTTGCTCTCCTGGATCAACATACTCAGCTGATGAATGATGTGCAACTGCAATTGTAACTGATTTCTTCAACTTGACCCTTTCCGTGTCAAAACCATATACGTGGTGTTTTTTGTCCAAATTTTCTTTAACCCAAAACTCTTCTGGGGTCATAGGGGACAGTTGGGCCCCCCATTGAGTTGCCGCTTGAGTGTACTCCTCTTATTTGTTGTGATGATCCTCCTGAAAGCTGTCAAAAATAAAACTATTACATACTAAAGCGACAATTATAACATATGAATAATGTCTGAATAAAATGTGCCAAACTCACATATTTTTTTTGCAGATTTTTTATCAATGAAAACTTTATCTTTGACCTTGCAGTGAGTGTTCTTAAACAGTTCCTCACATGTGGATTCTCTGCCTAATGCTTTGGCCTACAAAAAATAAAATGTAACAAGTGATCAAATGTAAAAAAGGACCAAAACATCAATCCTTAGCATACATTGTATATCGAAAACACACTTATTAATAAACACATTACTTATCAGGCGCCTATTCGTCTCACTAATCGGAATTGAGTCACATGTATGTAACGAAAGACCAAAACCTTCTGCATCACTCAATCTATTCCTTTTATTTTATTGACTCAATTTATTAAACTTGTCACCCTCACTCCAATGTTTGAGCATCTCATTCCAAACACTAGGTGGTAATAACTTCGTCTTTTTGTTGTACTTTCTGGCATATCCAAGAATGTCCCTAAGTCGAGTTCCATCTCTATACTCAAAGTTACGCCGTATCTGCATTTTATTGTCTGGATGGCAGTAGTAGTATTTGTACAACAAAGTTGAAGTATATTAGTAAACATCTCAAATAATTTAATGACGACTTTCAAATTCATTGTACAGAAAATTAACCTTGAACTCGTTAAACTTCATCCAAATAAACAAACCCAAACAAAACAAAACACTATTAACCAAAGGATAAAATAAAAATACTTAACAAATGAAACAAAAAATTAACCATACCTCAAAAAAGAATATTCTTCACATACTTACCAATAATTAATATACACAACAAATCGAACAAAAAATAAACATACTTAACATACTTAAACCATTCACCAGAACAAAACATATATTATACATGCTTATCTACTTACAACTATTTCATTTATCCAAATCAACATACATTACAAATTAAGTTAAAGATTAAATTATTTAGTATAAATTTTATATTCACTAATGACACAAATAAAAAAACTTATATTCATATTTGGTTCACATTTTATATTCCCGAATTCCTTAAAGAAATAAGTGCTAAATCTAAAATACAACAATGTAATTAAACATATATGCTAAAAAAATAAATTTAACATAATTATATTATTTGTCAAAATAAACCTAATTAAGCATCAAACACAAATTAAATTATTAGTTTTGCACTTCATCTAAATAAGCAAACTCGAACAAAAATAATAAAAGACTATTAACATAATGAGTAAACTTAAATTATTATATACTTAATATACCTCAAAATTAAAAAATAAAATATAAATTCTTAACATATCAAACAAATCATACAAAAAATTATACATACCTCAAAAAAAACATAAACTTCACATACTTACAAAAAATTAATATATAGCATAAATCAAACAAAAAATAAACATACTTAGCAAATTTAAATTATTCACTAAAACAAAACACATTATACATGTTTAACATACTTCAACTTTTTATAAAAATTATATAATTATTATGAATGCACATACTTATCATATTTTATTCCACTTATTCAAATAAATATACTTCACAAATTAAATAAAGAATTAACATAATTCACATATCCATATTTTACAAAAAAAATTAAATTAAATAAACTATACAAACATGCTTCAAAATTAAATTTTACAAAAGTTAACAACACATACCAAATTAATATATATAATTTCAAAATACAACAATTTCACTAACTGTTAAATACCCAGAATTCAAAGCGGATTATCGGGGACTGCGATGGGGACGACACTCTTACGCCAATTCATAACAAATTAATCACCATAAAAACCCAACCAACTTAAATATTTCAATTTCAAAGAGCAAATTAACTCAAAACAAATAACTTACTGTTAAATTACAGGCAACGACAATAACTTATCCGGTCACCGCCCACCGAAAACCATGAACAACCTCCTCCTTCTCTCTCTTCGTTGCTCTCTCTCTTCGTTGCTCCCTATCTCTCTTCACGGCCGAAAAATACCCCAAAAATGCCTCACCAAAACCTTTAAAAGCAGATCCAAAATTTCCTTGCAACATGTGCCAGAAGTTCCGATGGAATTTCCGACGGAAACGGATTCCGTCAGAAATTCAAATTTCCGTCAGACTCCGACGGAGTTTCCGTCGGAAAATCTGACTCCCTCCAACGGGGTGCCCGTGTCGTCGCTTTTTTCGTTGAAGATTGGCACCATTGTGATGAAAGAGGCATTAATTTAGATGGAAATATCCAAAACAACTGTTCCCTACAAATTGTGTAGTGGACCACTGGCTGACCGTGGTCCCCACTGTCAAACTTCTTTGCCACCAAACCCAAAATCACAAACGTAGCAACCACCACGGGATTCACTTTAATGACTACCACAGTCTGTGAAACTTACCACGATTTAAAAAATTCCTCCACAACTTAACATTAACCCTAGCACCTCACTTCCCATAAAATATAATATAAATTTTGTTTTTTGGATGTGTTTTTAAGAAATACGGAATGGAAGAGTTTGGATAATGATCCAAATGTATGAATTACATAAGGAGGAAAAATGAAGTAGGAATGGATGCCAAAATAAATAAATAAATAAAAATTAAAAGAAACGACTGCTCTTTTAATTTGTTTACTTTGATTTATTCTTCGCAAAGTTAATTATATTGCAAATTTGACACATGCATCACGCAAGCCGCATATAGTTGCTGTTGTAACGTTGGTGCTTGCAAAATAATATTTTTAATTCTTCCTTCTCCCTTGTTGATTAATTGTTACCTGCCCATTTTGCCCTTTCTTTCATGAGTCTTTCAATGTGTATTAATTTCTTGTGGGAATGTATGGTGGGTCATGCATATGATTTTTTCTCTATTTTATACGATAATAACTTAGACAGAACTCTTATAAAAAGTTATGTGGACACTTTAGTTTATTTATCCTTTTCCTAAAAAAAAAAGAATTTGATATACTATTCAAATTTCATTGTATTGCTCCTATTTGGTTAAAGTTGTCATGAAAATTTCGATTGTTATTTGAAAAGATTGTTCTGGATCACATTATATAATTTACATGGATAATTAAGTAGTAAGTTTTTTGAATGTGCAATATATAAATTTGTTAAGTGTCTTTTATAGAGGCCATACATTTGTCTCAACTCTCAACTCTTGGAGTGCGAACAACTTGCTTAGCTTGTTCGATATTTGTGCGAACAACTCTTGGAGGCCATATATTTTTTCCCCATTCGTATTTTTATTTTATTTTATTTTTTATCTTTTTTGTTGTTGTTTTCACGATATATACTCTTATTAATTATGAGCATTATATACATATATTGCATCACATACGTGGATATTTTTATCATTGGGGGGGGGGGTTGTTAAGAGTGAATAGCTTAGGTTGGAAATGTGAATGTGCAAAGAATCCAAAAATGTTTCGTGGATATGAGTCCTAATTTGTGTGCTTGTGTCACTAACAAATACATTATATGACATGAATATGCTCGTACAAGTTGGCACCATGAAGATTATTTGTTTTTTTTTTTTTAAACATTTGTATGATAATTTAAGTTACGTTATATTTGTTGAATATGAATATACAAAACTTGAGGCATGAAAAATAAGATATATTCAAGAACTATCTCAACCAAAAGTTTAAGTTAATAGTTGAAGGTTTAAGAATATGTTTATACTCTAACACCCCCTCTTGCGCGAATACCTTTTGGGCTTGAAGCATGACTACTACAAAGGATCTCATGCCTTGCGCAATAAATCAATATGAAGGTTGTTGAGATTTCAATTCGAGATTTCTTTCTCAGAAAAAGCTTTGATACCATATTTAAGAACCAACTCAACCAAAGACGTAAACTAATAAATTAAAGGCCTAAAAATATGTTTATACTCTAACAAGATTGTTGCACTTGTTTTTTTTTTATTTTTTTATTTTTTACAAGGGTAAATAAAACCATAAGAATGTTAAACGTCTCTTCTCACAAGAATACGCCTAACTACATCATCTACTAAAATAGCCTTAAGCGAAGGAGAAAAACAAATATCTAAAAAGAAGGACTCTGTAACTGAGTGCTACAACAGGTATATCATATGACCTAACTATGTGCTTCTTTGCATTTTGAACATGTATAATTTATTGTACGTATGAATACAAAGTATCTATGGACATACATATTATTAGCTAGTCATGGGTCTAACTCAAGTTCATCTAATACACATTATTTTCAATTAAAAGATCCAAAATTCTTAGTTAATTAGAATGATTTACCCACGAGGATCTGATATTTGATATTTTAATTACTAATTTTTTCCCTGCACAAACGTGATTAAGATCGATTACAGTTGATTAATCAGTTTGATGTCTGACTCTGACTATCCCTTAATACTTGATCAATTAGTTTGGCACCTACCCAACTCTGACCAACCAATAAAACCCCCCTCATCACAATCACAAATTGGAAAATTTTCATCCTTCCTTGTTGTGAAATATACAAAGGGTTATTCAACTTCATGTACAATTTCCACCCTTCTATCTTTTCCCGGCCTCCCTCGATCGTGACCTAAACTGAAGGAGGACAGTCCTGCATGAAGACCGATTTATGTTTATAATTAAGACCCAATCTATTAATTAGTATAAGTCATGCCATTCAAAAGTGTCAATATAATGCTCAAAGACATCTTGTTGCATGGTAAATTTTACAGGTACATTAATGGGTGATAAGTTAGATGTATACAATGAAAAGCAAATAGAGGATTATAGAAGTACATTAATGAGGAAAATCGTCCAAAAATCTGTTCAATATTCAACGAAAACAAAGCAATGTCGTTCTTATTATCTACTAACGCCAATCATTAATTATAAAATCACACAGGATCTGTGTCATTCTGATTCTATCGACCAGGAAATAAATCGTTATCAAGACTGTTTGTTTGTCTACTATAATTGTGTATCATCCACCAAACACTTACATACTAACAAAAACTACTTATTTTACTCGCTCTTGGTATCATTTTTTTAAGCACATCGCTTTGAAAACTTATACAATCCTTTGTTCAAAGTAAACTTCCCGATATATATATTGTTTTTGAAATAAATTGTAAACCCATGGGCTATAGCCCTCTTGTTCACAAACTCTTCTCATATACTTTGTCTTTAAAAGGCAATTGTACATCAAATTGAATGGGTCCAAATTCTCCTCATTTTCTAATCAATTGAATTTTCATTTTCACTATTGTATTACTTAACCAAAATCCTTGAATGAAAAATAAAAGGGCCAGGGCCATTGTATTTAAACTCTATCCCTAAAATCCTCACTTGAAAAGTCAAAACAGTCCTAAAATCGACAATGGATGGCAAGGATGCGAAGTAACATCCATGGGGCTATTTTGCCAATTCATTTCTACCTCCACAACTCAAAAAAAAAAAAAAAACTCGCATTTTACTTACTCTCTCTCTCTAAAAACTCATAAAAACAGGGTACGTCTCTCTTACCCCTCTTTCTTTGCCTTCCCCCCTCTCTCCCTCTCTCTCTCTCTCTATATGCAAAGGAGAGGACGACTTTGGCTCTCCTCGACCCTTCTCTTCTTCCCTCTAACCAAACAAACCCTTCAAAGATTTTCCAACTTCAGTCATCTCTCTAAACAGTTTTGCCAAAAGCTCACAACTTAGAGGTAACACTTTCTCTCTCTAAAAATCCTTTCTTTCTAGTTTTTTGCTTTATGGTTACTCTTGGTTTTGGTTGGTTTTCCCTGCAAGAAACATAGAATCAAAGGCTAATCAAACACAAGCCCAGAACACCCATTTTGTTTCAAATTTGGTCCTTCATGTTTTCTTCAATGTTTTAAGCTTGCTTGATAATTTGTCGTGTTCAATGCCGATGTGCTCTTGTGTTTTGTGGTCATGTATTTGTTTTTTGGGCCTATGGGTCATGAAGCGTCGATATAAAAGTTCCCCTCCTTTAACTATTTTCTGGGTAATTTTCTTACGAGTGTTTTTGGGTAGTAAAGAAAAAGGCTTGGATCACGAGTTATTTCTGCATATTTTTGCTCCAACTGTGTTGGTTTATAAGAGCATTCTTGTGGGTATGTTCGAATTTGCTCTTTTCTCTTGCAACTTTGCTTGAGTAGATGTTTGTTTTTGAAGTTGAATTGTATAGTTTATAGATGATTTGTTTAAGCCTTGGGCATGTTTTATGTTGTTGATGTTTTTGTTTGCTTTGCGTGCTCGGTGGGTTTTGTTGTTCAAAGTTTAGAGCGAGAATGGATCTGGAAATGTATGTTTATGTGCTCTGGGTCGGTGTTATCGGAGTCTTTTTGTGGGTTTTGGTGGAATCTGGTTTCTGGGTTTCATTTGGGTGTTCTTGTTCATGGTATTTTTGTTGTCAATTTGGTGCTTGTTTGAGCAGAATGATGCCCAGCTTGAGGAGGTTGGGTTGGAAGGGGAGAGGGGAGGTTGGGAACTTCTCTTCCTGGACGGTTTCATATTTGAAGGTTGCAAAATACCCAGATTGGGTTTTTGCCCACATGTGCAACTATCAATTTCAAGAACTTTGAATTTCTTGGGTAACTTGGCTTTCATATTTCCCTTGATGTTTGGAACTTTTCAATGCAAGAAATGCAGTCTGTTATTTCCATTTTTTTCTGGTGTGAGATCAAGGTGGTTTTGTAATTCTGCATGAGCAATGCAATTGTATTTATTCATCTGGTTGATTGCAAGTCTAATATTTGTTGGTTTACCACTAAAACAAGAGGAGAAAATGCCACGTCTGTTGAGGTGTTTTGCCATGTACCACACTCAACTGCTCATTCAGGACGGTCCAGTGGTGTTTCGAGTAGCTTGCAAAATGCAACTTTGAAAGCTACAGACGATGCTTGCTTATGGGCATGGTAGATCTTTCTGGGAGACATGAAGAACTAAAATTTGAAACAATACATTCTTTCTCGTTATCCTTTATCTTTCTTAGTAAATGCTTCTGGATCTCCCAAAAGCTTGCTCAGCTTGGTCCACACTAGTTGGTGGTTGTGTACTTCTTCTCAGATCTGTGTCACATTTCCTGCTTTTCTTCTGCAATATTTTCCTTGTGACTTGCTGCTCTTAATCTGCTATAATCCCTTTTCAGATACAATAGGTTCTGTCAATCTGAACTCCCCTAATCTGGAGCTTAGGCTACCTCTTCTTCCCCCACCCCTCCCCCATCGTTTTGTCACATTCATTGTGTTTACCCTGCACATCTTTTTCGCAGATGGATTCAAGTCACCTGGATCATCAAGCAGACAGAAGTTTACTAGAAATGTCCTCTGATTCTTCCGTTTCGTCAGATTCTTCTGATCCAAGTGACATGTTTGAAGATCCGCTGATTCATCCACGAGTTGGTGATGAGTATCAGGTGGAAATGCCTCCTATGTTAACCAAGTCTGTACTTCTTCAGCTGACGATCAGTCCAGCTAATTCTGAAGGCATCTCTGATTCTTCCCATTCTTATCTAACGGGGCTTCCCGTACCACTTATGTGGGTTGATAATCATGGAAGTTCAGTAAAAAATGAGAGTTTGGAATCTGAAAACACGGCAGCGGTTCAGAATTCTTTGCATCAGAAAGAACCAATCATCAGAGTCAATGATCCCAAGCAGACTTCATTGAACAATGAGTACTTTGTTGCTCCTGGTCTCCCAACTGAAGCCTGGAGTGATTTTGAAGCTGATTGCTTCCTCCTTGGGTTGTACATATTTGGGAAGGATCTTCTACAAGTGAAAAGATTCATGGACAGCAAAGACATCGGGCAAATACTGACTTATTACTACGGTCAGTTTCGTGGTTCTGCTGGACAACTTAAATGGTCAGAGTGCCGGAAAATGAGAAACAAGAAATGTATTGTTGGAGACAGGTTCTTAACTGGATACAGGCAACAAGAACTCTTTTCTCGTTTGCTCCCTCATCTCTCTGAAGAATCCAAAACTAAATTGTTGGAGGTACTTCACTCATTCGTTAATTATGCCACTTTTATTGGTAGTTAACATGATTGTTGGGCTGCTGTACGAGCTATGTCACCCTGACAATTCATTTCTAGTAAAACGTGTTAGGTGCTCAACAGAAACATAGTTATAGGTATTTGACCTTTTGTTTTCAACCAAAGATATACACTTTAAAAAGGGGGGCATGTCCACCATGAAGACATACCTATGCCCAACACTTGTAATCAGGTCCAACTACATACAATCTCCATCCTGTTGGTTTGCCTCACTCCTCCAAGAGGGTTGGGAATTGTATTCAATGGGTTTGCTATTTTTTTTCCCCATAACATTTCTTATCCACAAATTATTAAACATTCTCTAGTTTTTTTCTAACTTAATTGTCGGAATCCATTTCCCATCCCATTTGTGATAGAGAGGGTTGGAGTAACTGTAACTTTGGTGCTTATTATTGTTGTGAACTTATAGGCTTCCAGGGCATTTGCGGAGGGGAGCACTTCATTAGATGAATATGTCTCCACACTCAAGGCCTTGGTTGGCATCCGTGCTTTATTAGAAGCTGTAGCAATCGGGAAGGGAAAGCAAGATCTTACAACTTTTGTCGTGGATTCGAAAAATACTCAAATGTTCACTCATCGTCTTGATATACCTTCTGCCAAGGCCTGTTCATCTCTTACTTGTGCTGAGATTGTCAAATATCTAAAAGGGGAAATTCGGCTTAGCAAAGCCCGATCAAATGATCTCTTCTGGGAGGCAGTTTGGCCACGATTGTTAGCAAGAGGATGGCACTCTGAGGAGCCCAGGGTTGATGTTTATGCAGGATCTAAGAATGGTTTGGTTTTCCTTGTACCCGGAGTCAAGAAATTCTCTAGGAGGAAGCTTACCAAAGGAGATCACTATTTTGATTCTGTCACTGATGTCCTGGCAAAAGTGGCCAATGAACCAAAACTTCTTGAGCTGGAGGGTGATGAAACTAAACCGGAAAACTCCACTGAAGGAAATGGTTGGGCTGCAGAAATGAATTCAGGGGTTGATCAAGAACTGTCTGATCGTGAACACCATTGTTACCTCAGGCCTCGTGTTTCTGCAGGGCTTTCGAATCTTACAAAGTTTACTGTGGTGGATACCAGTCTGGCTAGTGAAGGTAACCCCTTGAAGACAAGAGAACTTAGGAGTTTGCCTGCTGATGCCAAAAGATGCTTCAATGCATCAAGTCGGTTGAAAAAAATTGAGACTGAACTGGAGGGCAGTGCAAATATTGTGTCAAATGGTCTTAAAAGTATTGACAAATCCCAAGCTATTAAACACCAGTTCAGCCGACGCATAAAAATAGGCCAATCAAGTTGCTCAGTCCCCTTCACAAAAAGACGAAAATTGGCTTCTTGTGTCGTGGCAGATGTGACTTTTGTCTTGAGCTTACCAGCTCAAGGTGAGAATGCTACTACGAGTAAGAAAGTTGTCCCTGCTAGAACGAGCCAGCAGCAAGTGAAAGTGAAAGAATTATCTACTGGCTCTTCAATGGCAGACATGTCAGATCTCAAAATTCTTGAGGACAAAATGAATGAGAAAATTGCCGATTCTTCCCCAGAAAATGGAGCAGTTCCTGAACTGCAGAAGACCATTGATCTGAATGAACTTCAGGCTCCGACTCAAACTGAGGGTGATGCAAAAGTAATCTCAAAAGAAGCGGAAAATACAGCCAATCACTATTGTGATGCTGTGAAACCAAATCACTTTGAAGCCGACATTGGCTATGGCCCTTCTGACACTAAGGGTGTCCTACTGACTTCTACAGTGGTGGGACCAGCAAACAAGGATGGAGGGTCAGACCAACAGCCAAGAAGGCAGAGCACAAGGAACAGACCGCTTACAACTAAGGCACTTGAAGCTCTTGAGATCGGATTCTTACACCCAATAAGACACAGTCGAAAGCGTTGTCCATCAACACCAGAGGACCAAAAGCAGCGAAAGAGGACGTATCAACGACGGGGTAAAAGCTTCATGTTTCCTGATGTTATTGGTTTCCAGGATAGGGCATGTAACGCCAAGACAGACGCATTGGGAAAACCTCCTCTTGGAACCATGACTATCCCGACTGAAGTTTCAGGACTTTGACAAGCTTCCTGCTCTGCCGAAGCAGCAGCTTGAAAGGACATTGTCTTAACATAAATCTGATGTTCAAAGTTCAGGACTGCACAATCTGATGCAAAAGCGTGGGAAAGCCAAGGTTGAATTGTCATTTCACTATGGCAACCGTTTGTTTGGTACGTTGTGCAGTTCTGAATATCTGATACTGTGTATATACATAGCACATACAGCAGGGGAAGCTGTGAAGTCGAAAGTAGGGTGTCGGTTTGAGTTGCCGACTGTTGGAAGGAAGATACATTGCCAGGGGCAAATTTCAGCATCGAACTCTGGAAAACTAGCCAAAGTCTCGGTGTTCATTGCTCTTTGTTCTTTGAAATAGTCTCACATGGAAAAAGAAAGGGAACAAGAAAAAAAGGTTGAAAAGTAGTTTTGTCAATAGCTGCCAGTTGACAAGCCTCTTGTTTGGATGAGGGTTCTTTTTTCTTTTTTCTTTTAAAAAAATCCCAAAGGGCTACAGCGTGGCTCAAAATTGCAGTTGTTTTCAGTTGACAGTTTTGTATTTGTTGTTCTTTCGGTGGTGCTGGTTGAGGATGCTGCCTAGACTTATCATACATATGTGTAATGTCCTTTGGTCGTGATTTCTTCTTGTTACTTGCATGGTTAATATTAACTTCTTTCGTTCTTTCCACATGCCAAATAGCAATAATTTGGATTGCATTAGGCAGGGTCTACAAAATTAACTGTGCTCTTGAGGCCTAGTCTTCAGAATCTATTCTATGGCTATGATTTAAAATCACAGTATCTGGGAAGGGCTATATGTCAACATCTCCTTTGACATTAATTCTTCCTAAGGCCATCTACAATGATATTTATCGTGAAGCATCTCATGTAGCATGAATTTTAAGTTTACGCCATCGAATATTTTTCTTTTTCATCGTTGCGTTCTGATGCAACACAGATATCTTTCAATTGTATGAGATAATCTCACACAAGATTTATTGCTTCTTTGAAAGGCATGCTTGTTACCATAGAACTTCAAAGTTCATCAAGCCTTTATTTTTTTTTGAAGCTAGGAGGTCGAAATGGGTTATGGTTTTCTTTTGTTCGAGGAAAGATTGTAATGTTACAGTCTCTTAATTTTCAATAATTGAGAATGTTTAAGGCAAATTTTCTTTACCAAACATTAAAAATATTATACTATTGGTGGTAATTTTTTTTTAATAGCTTGAAAATATCAACTATTGAATAAGCAGATTGTATATAAGATTACAGTTCTCTCCAATTACAAATAATTCAAATTGAAAAAAGAAGTACAAAACGCAATATAAGTGAAGCACTCTAAACCCATGCAGGCAATCGATTCCTACTTAATAAACTCTAAGCCTAGACTTGCACGATTTATCAATATTCAACTTTCTTATTAAGATATTATTATGCTTCTCAAGACAAAATTACAATATCATTTCAAAACGTATTATTAGTCACTACAAACTCTCAAAAAAACCACCCATAAAAGAATCTGTCTCACAATAAATCTTATATGAGACATCCAAAAATTTGCGTTGTGTTTTTTTAGTGTTTGGTGCATTTTGCTAAGTTTGTTTTGCACTGCCGTGTTCGCATCTCACGTTATTTGACCCCTTTTTCTGATCGCTTTCCTTTCCTACGCGTGTTAAATAAATCAACCTATTTTAGTGATTAACTTAATTCTTTTTTGCTAAGTAGAGGATGAATTTGTTGTTTAAAATATGTTAACTTGAGTCAACTTCTTGAAATGATTTGATATTTATTATGTTTAAATAGAATTTTAAACTTGAGTTTTGCAAACGTAAAATATTTGTAATGGGAGAGTTTTATCAGTAATGGACCAATAGTGACTGAACTATATTTAAACGGACAATCAAATGCTAGTAAAAAATTTTCAAATATATAAATGTTCTTTGTTCTCACATTATTAATTTAAGCATAAATACATTTGATTTTTCAACAATAAGAGATCTAACTAAATGTGTAATGGGCCCACACCATGGTATAAGTACCTATTCATATTGTTGTCTTTGGTGCACAAGAATGGACCACTTACATTGTTGTTAATTTGTATGTCTAGACATCACATGCAATTTGGTATCGGGAAAAAGCAATGCTATGGTAAATTAATTAAAGCGAGCAATTGATTCGTACAATTGTTAAAAAACTGGTAATGAAGACATAGTGGGTTTTGTTTTTTTTTTTTGAATAGAAATAACGATTTTTTTGATAGAAATGAAAAAATAACAACGAATATGAAACTGTTTAAAGAATAAATATTAATGTATATTTTTGCTATGTTGGGACTAAATTGCCCTTATCAAATTTTGGTATATTGTGTTCATATTTCATGAAACACGGTATAATTTCCGTTTTGAGGTTAAACTAATATCTAATTAACATTGGTTAAATTATTCTTAATTTTTAGAAAATTTACTACATTATCATATATATATATATATATATATATATATATATATATATATATATCTAAGTGAGTTCAAACATTACGGTTGTGACACGTGTCATGTTATTATTAAGATTTTATTTAAAAGTAAAAATTTAAACAATATGTGATTTAAATTTATCATAATAAATAGTATTTTTTAAACTGCTTCAATGAAAATAAAAAGAAAATAAATTACAAATATATTAATATTATTATTTATAAAAATTTAAATAATATTTTTTAAAAATATTTTAAGTAGAATTTTAAAACAGACCGTGCTTTAAAGGCTAGTATTGTATTATTATTGCTTTGGACCTTCCTATGTCATAGTTCAAACACGTGTCACTAAGGATCACTAGCAACCCCCCCGGTCCCGCACCCAACAAAAAAACAAAAAACCGGCAAAAACAAGAAGATTGACGGCTGAAAACTGAAAAGTGCACTCTTTTAGCGGGAAATTTGAATTTCCAAATTGATTTACCCGCGCTCTCCCATTAACATCAACCGCGAAGAACGCTCCGGAAACCGTTGTTTGTTCCTTCTCTTCTCTGCTTCCACACTGCAATCTCAAATATAGGTTTTCATTTCATATTTTGGGGCCCCAATTTTTTTAACCTTTTTTTGTTGGGTGTCAAATATAGATTCATCGTTTTTCTTTTCGAACCCAGCAGATTCTGTTTTGGTAGGAAATTCAAAGAAGAAGTATTCTGAGGTGTGGTATGGATTAATGGACGTTTAGTACGAGTTCATTCAATCATGTTTTTCAATTAGAAAGACTGCTATCTGTTTCTAATGATTGTTGCATTCCATGTGTTCGATGAAATGCCTCAATGACAGGAGGTGGTGAAATGGAGGGTACAGAGATTTACGGCAGAAGGGCATGCCAGCTGGTAAAGGAGCTTGCGTCTGCTGAACCCGGGCAGCTTACTAGTTTTAATGTGAGGCTCGATTACCAGTATGAATTGAGATTTCTTTCAGAATTTTGATGCTTTTTCCGAGGGTTTTTATTCGAATTAGTGTGTCTTGAATACTTCTGTTTGCAGTGCTGTTTACGGTTTACTGAATTCTATTTTGTGCCTTGCGGTATGAATGAATTGACATTATGTGATATGGAGTTTTATGTGAAATGGAGGGGTAGATTGGTCTGAAAAGCAAATGCTTCCAGTGATGTTAATTTGAAATGCATACGGAATCTGGATCTACCTTTGATATAGAACTGAAAATCCATTTGTGCTGTTTGTTCAGTGTCTTTTCTGTTTTGTTTTTTTTTCATGAATCATAATGTTGAATTTGTTATCAATAAGTTAAATTTACGTAATAATAGACATTTTGATCTCTGACTTGAGTGACTGGTATGCTTGAAAATGCGTTGCTTGCATGAACCGAGAAATTGTGGACATCTAAAATTTGAGTGCTTGAAAATGTTTCTCAGCATTGTATCCTTGTCCATCATGCATCTTGCTTGTACTCAGATATAACTTGATCTTTTTAAACTAGTGGTATACATAACTGGCAGTGAGTTTGTACTCTGTAACTTAATGTGTGTTTGATCCTTTCCTCTTCTTTTTTTTTTTTTGTGCGTCTCTTTCACTTTCTCCATTGTTGCTAACTTGTTATCCTAGCTTCTTCAGTTACTGAATGCTGCCTTTTTGTTTGATTTATAAAAATGCTTCATTCGCTGTTAACTTCTGATATAAACCAGGACGACATGTTCAACCAGGTGATTAAAGAATGCAATCTGCACTACAGTCAATTTTATGAACTTACCAAGTGAGTTTTTTTACTGTTCTTTTGCCTTTTCTCACATTAGCGCCATGATACTTCTCTGTGTATTCTCTGTTTGAAAAACTACTTGTGGTGTCTGTCGGTGGGGTTTGCAGACCTGCGGGCTAGAGTAATCTGCTTAATGTATTCTGCCTGTCTCCCCCCCCCCCCTCCTGTATCGCTCTATTCACTAAGCCAGATCATATCTCATAACCCAAATGGCCATGTAATCAAAAGATAGACATTGAAACAATGGTATTTCTATCAAATTTGATGCAAAATATTGTCAGTTATCTGTACTCAATCGTTTGTCCTAGCTTTTCCCTAATCTGTTTAACTAGTTCTTCAGTACTGTTAATTATGCATGGCCTTTGCTTGACAATTTAACCATTGCTGCCACAAGTTTATTCCTTCTGTTGTTACGTATCTGTTCGGCTGAGGGTCAATATGAAACGACTATTTTCTGCCAAGTTTAAACTGGTTAATTCCTTTTATCCCAACTTCAACAAACTTGATGTTTTGGCAGGAAAATGCAGGAAGAAGGATTGGATGTCCAGTCAGCAAGAAATGCTGACCACTTTGGAATGCTTATCCACCATCTTTCCTTGATACGGAACAAGCGTTGCCTGATGGCATATGCGTAAGCATTTGGTTTTTCTTTCTTCCTTTAGTCCAAATTTTCCATTGTAGTTAGCAGTTACCTCCATTTCTTACCAGGCATCAGATTCTGAAAAAATGCAGGTTTAAACGAGCAGAGATTATACAAAGCTTAAGTTGGAAGGTGGGGCGTGTACTTCCGGAGGAAATTGAGCAGAAGCTAAGTGACCCTGAGAAGCGCTACTTTAGGAATCACTCTTCAGCTCTGCAATCATATATGAGAGACATGGGCGGCCTCGATTTGACAGTAGTATGCACCCCTATTCCCTAATCCCTATCTCCATGCCTCACTTTTTGTGTTATGTTTTCCATTATCCTGTTCAATGCATTTAGCTGGCTCTTTCAAGGCACTTTCTTTCTTTTTTCTTTTTTTGCCGGGGGGGGGGGGGGGGGGGGGGTGTTGAAAAAAACCCCCCTTTTTTTTTGGCATGAGACTGCTTTTTTCTGAAATCCTATATAAAAAAAACAACCACCCCCCCCCCCCCAAAAAAAGGCATCCTTGAGTAGCAATGGGTGCTAAATCGCTGACTGACAGGATATGGTGCCGCCAAAAGATCCTTACATAAAAGTAAGAGTCCTAGATGATATTGGAGTGACAGCAATGGGAGACCGAGATACCAACCTTGCCCTCCACTCAATCCACTTCCTTAAAAGAACCGATGCTGAGCACTACATCTTCCAGGTAAACTCGTATAGACTATAGAGAATGACCCCCCCCCCCCCCGAAGCCTCCCTGAGTTTGAAGTACTGAATTACACTTTTCACTCCAGATCTTGCTTGTTCTTGTTCTGACAGGGGATGATGGAAGAGCTGATAGGCTGAAGCTGATCAACCTTTTATTGGTCTTCACAGTACAGTTAGCTGTCTCCTTGATCAGTGTTCATACCGCTTTGATTGTTTTATCTTGAATGGGGAGGCAATCTTCTGTAGTGAATGATAGCAATGTGCCCACAGAGCATGTGGCTTCTAGGACGCCGTATGCACGTGTTTACTGCTGTCTATCACATCCTTGTGTGTATGATCAGATTTTCAGTTTCTTCTCTTAAAGCAGTTCTCAGCAGTATATGGTCAAATGTAAGCTGCACACACAACGAAGAGTGTGTGTTCCAAAGAGGCGTTAACTTGTATTCGTGTTGATTATAATAACAAACATGTTCATGAAAACGTTCCAAGAGAGCAATGTTAGAAGTTCAAAAAACAACTATAGCAGATTATTAACGCCTAAAAGCATCTGAAGGGAACCGTAAATTCTAATAGGTTGATGGTCCAACCCACCCTTTTTTTTTGGTTGTGTGGATAATGACATAAGTGTATAATAGCCTTAAGTGTGTTTCTGCTAAAATAGAAGTTCTGAATTACCAGTTGCAGGGTCCAAGGTGAGAGGGTTGGGGCCTGTTATATGGCATGACCGTCTGAGGAGCTAGCCTAGGTTGTGCGAATGTGAACCGGTGAATGCATATGTCCTGACATGGCCATGGTGTTGGGGCCTAAGCCACTAAAACGTCATGGCTCGATGGCAATGGTCTTATTGTATCCAGAAGGCTATCAGTCATGCCTATGGGCCAAATATGACGGAATTGGCATACTTATGATCCAATTTTCTCGCTGATTCTCCCACACAACTATCACATAGACCCTTGAAAATTCACTTCCGAAAAACTGAGATCAAACAGCTCACGTATTTGAAAGATTATAATATACACCCCCCTACACCAAAATTTCCAATACGTATATAAGGATATATTATAATCTTAAAAGTACATATTCTCAATAGTCATATCACCAAATATATATTAAAAAATTAATATATGATAAATAAACGTGAAAAATAGATACACGTAGACAATAAAAGCATGTTTTCCTAGTACATAAGAAATTGCACAGTTTGACAAATTGTGCCCTCCTCAATTTTTTTCTTCTTTAAAAAATAAAAAAAACAACAAAATCACAGCCCTTCAAAAAACTCAGAACCTTTTGTAGGCTGATACGCACATCATTTCCAACATCCAAACCAGTCGTTAACTAGTACGTTTACGGTACACTAGCTACATTTCTGAAGTCTACAACCAGAAACACTACTAGTCTAGTATTATGACACAAATATTCGGGAGCAACAAGTTACCTGCAAGTTGCAAGGCTCCACTCTATGCAAAAATTCACTGCGCTCAAGGATCGAAAGTAAAAACGATTGACTACTAATACATTTTCACCTGATCCACGTGACGGACAGATCCATGATCCATCATTTTCTATTGGCACTCTAACAGGCTGAAACAAACGACTTGTAAAAATATTGGCATTGGCTGCTGCTACCTTGAATCAAACATCAACCTCCTATCACTGGATACATCTTGCACAGTCCATAGTTTACACAATACTTGAGAGACCCAAAGCAATTGGATCTGCCTCGGGTAGCTGTTCGTGCCAATTTCTCCGGAATTTTAAGCTCTAAGAACTTCTGCAGACATCAGTCAGTCTAAAACTGGATTTGCTTTATTGGCCGTCAGCATAAAGTTACTGCATTGAAGCAAAATAATTAGTTGGTCAGAACTTTCATGCCCATGACTTCTGTAAGCAAACCACTGAAGATTCAAGACACGAATTTCGACCATAACCTTTCCCACTAGCACTGTGACACTGACTGGTTTGATATGTTGCACATTTCATGGACAAAACAGAGCCCGACCCCAAACACTGGGTGGCATGACCAAAAATTGCTGAAAAAAGAGGCTGCAAAAGCACAAACAAGAGAGACATTTTGATCCCCTTCTCTAAATTCTGGTTAATGGCACAAAGAAAGGTCGATGAACCAGTTGTGACCTTTGACACCACTGATTGAGTAATTGACTGGTGAGTTTAGTTGTGGTGTCATTATTATTATTATTATTATTATTATTATTTTAAACAGGTATCACCCTAGTCTCAGGAGATATATTCGTAGGCCAAACAACGACAATGGAATGAAGAACAAGGAAAATCTAGTAATGACAAGTGGCCTTGACACAGATTATCAATTCAGAAAGCTTTTTCCCATGAGGCCGAAGGAGGCAGGGGATGCTGTGAGAAGAGGGACCATTCCCCCTCTCAATCTCACCAGTGGCATATGCACCAGTACGATTAAATCAATTATATTACAGTAAAGAGAAGTAACAGAAAAGAGATGGTGTAAAGACCTCAGTTTGGCAACTCATTCCATTCTTTATATAAAACCCTGGGATATGGGCACAAAAACACAAAAGAAGTGACAGAATTGAATAACAACCAGATAAAAGTAGCTAGAAAATTTACCTGGTCGTGCAAGGACATTAAATTATGCACAGGCAATGTCTCTATGTTTAATCATTGTCTCCAGGTTCTCTGAAACCATAGCAGTTAGATTACGGTCTTCAAATACTAGCTCAGCACCAAGCCTGCACCACAATTAACAAATCGTGCATGTTAAGGTTGGCATCCATTCTGATTAGAAGGCCAGAAAGTATGTCATAGGCCTTTGGAAAGTGACAATTGAAAATCAACGCACAACCATCTGAATTTGCCATCATTATGGACCACTTCCAAGAAAGGGCGACTAGAATAAATTTTCAGAGTAGTCCATAGGATTGTTCTGAAAAAAGTTTTTTGTGCTTACTTTTGATCAAGCACCAATTTCTGAACTTCTTTAATTGCAGAACTAGCTGCATAAAGTGATATTTTTCCAACCTGAGGGCAGAAAAGGATACAAGTGAGAAACCTCATAATAATTGAGTCTCTCTTACCTTGGTTAATCACATACAAACATAGACATCCACGAAAACTTCTTTAGACTATGCCAAAAAACTACAAAATCTACACAGAAGTCAGAAACCCTTTCACTTACCTCCACCATTTGAAGCTTCGCAGCATGATCATTCGGGAGACAGCGTATCTCTTCAGCCAATTTGACTGCCTGCTCTAAGCTCTCAGGAGATAAGAAATCAAGGCCCAATTGTACAGTGGACTGCAAATTTGTCCAAATAAAAATGTTAGTCACCTCCTATTTTAATAAGGTTCCAAACATGTTGGCCATAGTTCAAATCCAAGCCAGGTCCATAGAACATATATAGAGTTCACAAAACACATCATTCAAGTGCTCTATGACTATCAGTTAAGGACCAGAACAGACGCTATCAGTGTTTTCTATATTTCTTTGGAGATAAATATAGCATCTCATACTCCTCTCCATTCCAAAAAAAGCCGTGTTAGTTGACAAACACAAATTTTTAAGAGAATTTTGTCTAGGTATACTCGATTTGTCATACAGCCTAAGATA
Source organism: Selenicereus undatus (assembly GCA_017589665.1). NCBI lineage: Eukaryota > Viridiplantae > Streptophyta > Magnoliopsida > Caryophyllales > Cactaceae > Selenicereus > Selenicereus undatus. The sequence continues at coordinate 9,428,232 of JACYFF010031959.1, forward strand.
AACCCCTCGCTAGATTCAGGGAGTAGTTAGAAAGAGTAATAAACACTAGACAGGAAGTAGTGAAAATGACTCAATTGAAACAGAAAAGAGAGAGGGACATTGTCAATGAAACAAAAGGAGTAGAGGGACATTGATGTTCTTACACATTGCCTCTCCAACAGACAACGTGTACCAATTCCATCCTCTTTAATATGCATTAAAAAATAAAAAGGTAGGATATATAGATTATAACCATTGGTGCGCTATAATTGCTGTGCTATAATTCTCTGTTATAATTGCTGCGCAAAAACAATAGATCTTTCACATATGCAAAGCTTTGCTACTTACGGAATACAAACACGTACTATTGAGCAATAACCAGCTTTGACAGCTAGAACATAGACAAATCAGAAAAGAACCGAACAATTTATTGAGGAATCTCTTAAACCACGCAAGCCACTCACAGTAAATAGAATATTGTTGACAACACAAGGATAAGGGTCCTAATGAGGAACATGCTTTGAGAGCAAGATACAGCACAACAGTTAACATAACACATCACATGAGAACCTCACATAAGTTAATTCCAGAGTTTTCAAATGCACTCACCTGAAGATTTCTCACTTGGAATGGACATCCAGCAGGTATAAAAACCGCTTGTCCTAAGTACTGATGAAATGACCATGGTTCAATCCCTGCAACGTGAAAAATGCTTTTCAATCAATTTGTCTATTGACAAAGTCAAACATTTCCTAGCAAACGAAAGATCCATGTAAAACACAGTTGATACATATCGTCATAATGAAGAGAGAAAAGTGAAGGCTATGTCACAGCCAGAAAGTTAATGACTTGAGAACTACTTTGAATGAAAAGCAAAAAGAAATTTTTGGTTAGAAATAAGATGACAGGTAAGTATAGTCACCTCAATAGGAGAATGCAGACAACACTAGAAAACAAATGGTTCAAGAGAGAGATCATTTTATGGACACACACGGAGACATGAATCAAAAGAATGCCATTTCTCCATCATAACAAACAAGGGATGCACTAAATTCTGCAACTCAAGATAAACATAAATAAGGAGACCAAGGTGAAATTGTCAGACCATTTCAGCAACATGTAACATTAGCAATACTGCGCTATATGCAGAGCATCTCAAAGTTCCTGAAAAAGCCTTGTATCTTATTTTATAGTTCCATAATCTTGAACATACTACCAAACAATGTGCTGCCTGACTGACATTTATATACCTAGATACTAGCAAACTCTTTTATTAGATAGGAATATTTTCGTTAGTAAAACAGCATAAATAAAACTAAAAATCCACAACAACCAAAACTTATCAAACAAAATAGAGTACCAATCATGAGCTGCATCCAACAAAGAAAACAAGAACTGAAAGAGACTCAAAAGCAACTTTTCTAACTACCTCAAAGAAAAACAAACTGGACCCATCAGACTTATAACAATCATTCTGTTCTAGAGAATTATATAAGCCCTCACCAACCACAACACCCACTATGACAACAAAAGGCAGAATATGTAGGATCCCCCTCCATACCCCCTCTCTTTCCATAGAAGAGGAAGAAAATCCCCCCCCCCCAAAAAAGGAAATCCACTCTAAAACTTGATCCAGGGAAGGAACACTGGGAAAATCCTGAGAAATAAATTGTAAAGCGCTCATGTGAAAACATGTTTTCTCTACAGAAGGGAGTAACTAAGTCCACTAGAGTCTTTCCGTCAAATCATGACAAAGGAAATCGGCCAAGCAACTCACCCACCAGCTCTTAGACATAAAAGATCACCCTTCAGCCTTGAATTTTAATTACATCTAGAAACCAACTTCTGACTGACAACATAATCATTCTTCTCTTCCCTCCCCGGCTACCCCAGACCAGAGGAAGTCTTTCATCATCCAATGAAGATTCCCAGCTAAACCAACAGGAATCCTTAAGAAACTCGAAGCATAATAGAATGCTGGACATATAAGATTAGAGCAGAGCAACCCCAACCCCCCCTTTTTCTCTTCCCTTTCTCCTTCAGAGTTGAATGCCTTTCTTCACCTATTCTCTCTCTTCGAAAATCTCACCAACAGGTTTGGTAAACAGACTGTCCCCCGAAATTTTGTGACATGATGGAAACACAAAGTTGGTACAAAGGAAGCTCTGCCCTCACACGCTGCAAAGAAGAATAGCATTACAATCAATATTGTAACAGAAGAACTGCATCAATTGATCTAAGACACACAATGATAGAAAACTGAAGCAAAGTTCGCAGATTCTTTATCTTGTGCAAATCATTAGAAAGAGCAAGATAGTATCAAACTCCAAACGTGAAACCAGAATTTCATCATTTCCCACCCAATCCCTATCAGAAAACTGAGCTTGTCCCATCAACCACAATGCCACAAGTACAAGCATAAACAGCAAAAAGTGGCAGCCACTGCCAGCCAGAAGAAAAATAGAGGGTGTAAGCTATAATGCATCAGTAGTTGCATTAATGACAGCCAATTTGTAATGGGAATTGCAAAGCTAGATGCTATAATTCACTGCTCCCAAACTCCAAAGTGCAAAGCAGAAACCAAAAAGGAAAGAACACCAGTCTTACCAAATTCCTCTTTTAGCTTTTCCTTGTGGTGCCTGTTGAGATACACTGACTCGTCATAAAAAGGAAGCATGACCTGAAGTTCCATGAAACGGAATCAGCAACAAGCATCAAAACAAAGTAGCACTCTATTTTTTTTTTATTTTTTTTTTATGACCCAAGGTGTCCGGGCCAGCTTGCGTGCACCTCGACTAAATCCCTGGGGGCCCTGAAGTTAACGACCAGGAAAACCTCCAGTGGCCCTGATGGGGAGTCAACAAAGTAGCACTCTATTAACAGCAACAAATCACTTACATGATCATTAACAACTGCATCAGACTTTCCAAACTCAATCCAATGCACTCTTAGATACTCAGCTAGTTTTGGAATATCCTCCCGTCGAAAGACATCCCAAGTGGCCCCTGCACGAGAATCGGAGGAGATAACTTCTCTCTCAGTGTTCTGACGTCCAAGGTCCAAGGTCTGGAATTCTGACTCCTCTATTTGCTCATCTAGGTTTATGTCCAGCTTAGCCCGATAAAGATCCCGCCTATCACATCCATCATATGGAAAACGAAGTGAATTCTTATCATTAAAGCCTATGCATGGATGTTCTGATAACCCTTGTACCTCAAGTTCCCCACAAGCTTTATGTATCTCCTCAACATTTGCCTGCTGCTGGCCTTTAAGTTTCACTTCACGGGAGTGCACCAACAGGTATACCTAGATAGAAATTCAAGAACACCACCACCAACTAATTGAGAAGCATGCAAGAATACCACAAATGCAAGGCCAGAAGACTGAGAACTTTGGGCCTTCAAGTAAATCATTTACAGCTTATAAGCCAATAACAGGCATAGTACATTTGTAGACCATAAGCAAATGTATAAGTGACACTGAATGTTGCAAGCTATCTTTTTCATTGTTCCCACCAAATTTGAAGACATGAAACTTATAGGGTACTCCAAAGATACAAACTAGTGATACTATTAGACGCTGCTTTTGAATCAAGAGTGTAACAGACTAGTTGAAAGCAATGTGGGAGCATTTCAGGAGGGAATAGGCACCAACAAACATTAGGAAGAGTACCAGTACAAAGAAAGCAAGCCAGCTGAGCCAAACTGCAAGTTATAGAGTTGAACAATTGATGTGAAGCATATCAAGCCATTCATGGGTATAGAGAATGATAAAGTAGGGGAGCAACCCAAGACAAACTAAGAAGATGGTGCAAAGATGCCTGTATTTCACTCACTAGAAAGTAACACTATTACCATCTAGGCACATTGCAAGCATAGGCAGATGTTGCATATGAACATTGTTAGTAGAAAAAGCTAAGAAAATTGGAAACTGAAGCGTTAATGATGAGGATTATGAGATTATCTTCAGTTCGATCATAAGTGAAACAAAATGAGCACAACAGATATTTCACAAAGCCAACCCCTCCCAGAAAAACGCTTAACATTGTTTGATGATTAATTAGAATGAGGAAAAGTTGGTAAAACAATATAAACTTGTAGACTTCGAAAAAGTAGCCATATCTGCCCATTAGGAATTTTAATACTATGGAAATCCCAGAGCTATTTTTTGCCATTTCATTTTGGATAGTTTTACTTCTACAAAAGAAATTTTTATAAAATTGCAGAAATTTCTTATGAAACATAGACATAGATGATATGAATTCCTTTTGTTAATTATAAACCAGATTGCACTAGTTGCATTCAGCATGGTTTGGAAAAGATAGGAACTTTTTCCAAGTCAAAACATAAGACTCTAGAACTTCAATCAGATTAGCCCTGATTCCTTTTCAAAAACACAAGATCCATCTTAAGCATGTCCTATGAAAGAAGAAAGATGCCAGGATACGATTACTGTCACAACACTTACTTTATTGGCAAGGAATTCATCAGGTTAGAAGAAATATAAAGGTCAGATGAAGCTGAGTGAAATAATCTTGCAGCCCACATGGGCATAAGGCTGAAGCACACTGCATAATACCTCACTCCAACTAAAAAAACAAAATAGACGAAGGACAAAAGCTCACCATATCACGCATGTTCAAATGGAGATTGGTCACTGAATCACCTCTACCTAGCTCCTCAGATAGGCCATACGAGATAAATATCTTAGGACCCACATCATTTTGCAAGGAATAATGGGGCAGTTTTGCAGCAACATTCAGAAAACCCCACTTTGAATGAATAAATTCAAGAAATGGCACTTTGCTGATGAAGTCAGGCCTTTGGCATGACAGCAACTCTTCGGAAGCACTTGGTGATGGCCAATCCTTCAACTTTAACATTTGTGGCCAGCCATCTTCATGGATTCGCCCTTCTGAATATCCTTTTATGAACTCTGCAAGCTCTATATCAACCTAAGAAATCATAATCGAAATTGGTCACCCACAGAAAACTTGATGGCTCTAATGAATTAGCCAAAGCACAAAACGAGAATGATATTAAAATAAGCAACTAAGAGCAGAACAGAACCCCCCCCCCCCCAAAAAAAAAAGGAACATACAAAAATCATTTGTAGAAGTGTCTTCATGTTATCAGGCAAAATTAGAAGTATTTCTACTAAACCACAGCAAAGCCATAATGTCAAAGTTGACTTTACTTCTTTTAGCAAGATAACTTCACTAGAGATCATAAGATTCCCATAGGAGTTTACCACTTTAATTTATACTAACAAGTCAATGACCTAGCTCATTCAGGGAGGAAAAAAATTAAGCCTCTCTCTCACATCCAACAGACAAGTTCAGATGCCAGATAATCCATCCTCCTTAACAGAGCTATATGCTGGATAGGTTAGACAATATTGAATTAGCATTTGATTATAAAGATGGACTTTTAAATTGTAAGTTCAGACATATATGAGGGGGCTTCTCATATCCACAGACTACAATAACTACTCCGCTCTCAGTAATCGGAACTCACTTGCCAGGAACTAATCTGCTTGTCAAAGCCTTAGAAACTCTCCTAGAATAAACAAAGCTAAGAATACTTCCCAAGTCAATGCAAGGGAGAGCTTTGCCTGGAAAACAGGACCTTGACTACTTTTCAAAATCCCAGTCGATCAGGCCATCAAGCTTAAATGAGTTATCCATCGGTCTGCAAAGCTGATTTGCATCATCAAGAGCTAGAAAATTAGTTTGCTGTCAACCCACAGCAACTCAACAAGGAATCATGACACTAGACAAGACCTTGTGCAATTGACTTAGTCACCTAAAAATGTGTAAAGTGATCTATTACCCCCCCCCCCCAAAAAATGCTAGACAAAAAACCCACCGAGATCCTCCGTCCACTGGCAGTTAAATTTTGGAAAAACAACATACCTCAGACCAATTGAGACAATCAACAGCTTTCACCATTCTACCAGCATTTTTCATCCTGTCATCAGTAGCCTCACAAATTTCTCGCCATATGACCATAGGGTCCCAAATTGAGCTTGACGAAATATCGCAGACCTGCTTGACAAGGACGGGCTCACCCTTCACCCAATGCTTTCTGAAGCTGTCAATGCCATCAATCGTGGTGTCTTGTACTGATGGGCAATACAAGAAATTGTCATCACTATCCTTACGAAAGGCGCATTTAAGAAACCTAGAGTTATATAAGCTACTATCTGGGGGCGCACACGTGTCAGTAACCTTGCAACCACTAACCATTTCCTCCAAATTTTTAACAAGTTTAGCAACCCAATTCATCTTAAAGATGCGCCGAAGTGTCATATAAGGGCAGCCACAGCCACCATGTTCCCTCGAAAGACATGGTACACTGCCATCCCTGTTGGCTCTCCAGCCAGGAATCTTGATGCTCAAGGGAAGCCTATGCTTTGATAAACTTTGTTGGCCTTTCTGGGTATTCAACAACTGGACTACTTCAGACCCATGATTATTCACCACACTATCTTCTAGATTAACAGAGGATGCATTACGGAGATCTTCACAGCAACAAAGGCAAAGGTCATATGAGCAGTCTGAACAATGCCGGTGATAATCAATGATGGGTACTCTGCAGCAATCACTGACCCACAATCTTTTTAGTGAAATACACATATCATTTGAAAAATAAAATAACTAGTACATGTAGACTATCCACACGTATAACACTTTTTTTTTTGTAACGATCCACACATATAACACGTAACGGATGAAACGTTCATATAGCTAACAAACACAGGCACAGCTGACTCCATTTTAAACAAAATAAAAATAAAAAAACCGAATAGCAAATTCTCATCATCATTTTGAATATTTTCCACACAAATTAAATGAAGTATCTAAGATATCATGCGTACCAGCACATCTGCTCATCAGCATTCAACTTTGTCCTCTCAAGATCTACTTCAACTCCTGAAGAAAAATGGATACGTCACTAGGATAAATAGTGTACACTTAAGCAATGCAAAGACAAAATATCAGATCACAAGGAACACACCATGCAGCTTCTTCTCCAATTCCACTTCCGCACACTGTTGTTGGTGGATCTGCTTAACTATAGGAAGCACTGAAGATAGCAAGCAATAAAGATATCGCAACTTGTCCAGCACTGGAATTTCTCGTATTCTTCCCTGGAATGCCAACCCAGACACTTCAGTGAAGGCCAATAAAACACATGTGCTCTTTGGACGAGCTCTCCAATAGCCTTATGCAAATAATTAAAAGCAAGATGATAAATGGCCAATAACTGGAATTTTACCTTTATCAAATTATCTCCCCTTGAGCATACCTTGCAGCTACAAGAGCCACGACATGCAGGACAAACTCTTTGAATTTCTTCCAAAGGAATGTTCTTATACCTAACAAAAGGATGAAGGCTGCTTAAACAGTAGCACAATTAAGGTTTAGGAATTTTCAATATAGAAAATTGATCTCACCATGTATTGATGCAGCTCCCACAATACCCCCTCCTATCACATTTAAGGCACCTAATAACTGAGTGTTTGTCAGTCCTTCGGCACTGATGGCAAGTTAGTCCATCCATGTCATTCGAAGAGTCTGTGCTTGCATCAGACTGATCCTAAAAGGCAACAGTGGACTTATCATTCTGGACATTTTTCGAAAGCAAAAGAATGATATGTCTACTTCAAACAAACTGTGCATAACAAAGAAATTTTACTAACATTGCACACAATCATGCGCACCCATTATTGTTCAATCAGCAGCAAACAGAAATAGATAAACAAATAAAGAAGAGTCACAGAACTTTGAAGACTAAAGTTCTCAGTTTGTTCGGACGAGGGGAAGGTGTGTTCTATGGAGCCAGACAGGGGGTAAAATGGGCATAGCACCACAGGCAGTTACAGATACTATGACTTCAGATAAGGAGAAATTGCAGAGAGACTAAGGGAGAGCATTTATCAGAAGGAATATACAACTTTTTTCAGTTTTCAGATTTTACTTGCTAGCCTAAAATTTTTTAGGATTCTATCTCAATTTCTTATGCTAATTTTATACACTAATGTCTTTACGAATGTTCAATATCCTTCACACACATAATTGCAATTACACTGTTGAGCTAATTACAGTACTATGCTTTAGGTAGCGGTAGCAAAACAACAGTTAGCACGAGAAAGGGATCTGAATCCAATCAATGGCATAATCTAGAAGACCAAGAGACAAGTAAAAGCTTAATACTTAAGAATATAGATACCTGGCTTGACGCTGTTGTTCCATTGTCAATGCTCTTCTGTAACATATTCCTTGAAGATTCTATACCATAAAGGGGTGATGACCTATATGATCTCTGACTTTCATCAAAGGGAGCATCATCTGTTTGCAAATCATCATCAGGATCCAAAGGATTCCGGACTGACATGCTTCTCAATGGAGATGATTCAGGGGAATAGCGTCCTTGGTTCTTTGTTAGCCTATCCTTAGACTTCTTTCCTGAACTTGAAACAGGATAATCCTGCACTTCTATGTCCATGAGTGGCATCTCTTTTTCATCACTCTTACTCTCCAAGTAAACAGCGCTTTCTCCCAAAGATTTCCTCTTGGCTTTCTTTAAACTGGCTCGTAATGCAGAATTTGCTGCCCTCTTTTTCGCCTGAATGTAATGCTTTTCACATACAGTTTTGTCTGGCATAGACATGGCAGTACATCTCCATTGCTTGCCATCTGACCTTTTACAGCGCAAATCATCCGGAATTCCAACATGGTCGTCACCATTGGCAACAGCTGAACGTGGATTATCCATTGGTTTTTATATCCCAACTTCTAGACTCGGAGTAGTGGAACTATGCCCACCTGAAGGCAACCTGCAAGCATTTGCCACCACAAAAAGTTACACAAGAGTCAAGATTACCAAACTCCACATTCAGCAATAACCAAACATGACTAGAAAATAGCCGCTTACTTCCCCTCTTATTATGCTAATGACATGCTTCCACTAAAATTACAACCCCAGTTTCAAGTCCCCACTTTCACAAAACTCGTACCCAGGAACAAGCCATAATCTCCCAGTACAATCACCAATCACAGGCTCTAAACATTAATAACTGGCAGAATAAGCTCAGAACTCAAATCTCACAAAAGTTTGCAGAACATAGGTAACAATTCTAGATTTTCGCCAAGGAACATGTACATAACACAGATTCCCGGATTTCTGGGTTAAACAATTTCCTCAAAATTCGACACAATAAAGATTGTCAACTTAACCAAAACACTTACCAAACATCATTGCAACGATGAACTAAACTCCAGTTAGGGCTTCACAAGCCCTGAAAGAAATCACGCTACCTCGGAAACCAGGGCTTAAAATCGCAGTATTACATTGAAAAACAAGTAAGTCGAACCGACACGAATAGCAGTTGAATAATTCCCCAACTCCGCAACTTAATAGTGGTCTTTGATTTCCCGATTAGGGTTTGAAGCTGATCAAATAATTTTAAGGGGGTGAATTGAAAAGGGCGGGGTGTGGGGTGTCCCGTGTCCGTGTCTGATAGTTGAAGGCTTCAAGCGGTAAGAAATTTTGCGGAGTGAAGTCGCATAGAGTGGGAAGCACAGGGCCTCTTTTTTTTTTCTTTTTTTCTTTTTTGAGTAATCATTGGAAATAAGAATCCAACTGCAACAATTCTAGTTGACGGCTTCGCTAGGCTAGTGAAGGATTACAAAGTGTACTCCAACATAGTTTTCCACACCAACATCCAAATGGTTCCGGGTCTCGTGAGAATGAGTCCTCCCTCCCTTAGGATGGATTAAGGTCAATTCAGATGCAACAATTAGCAAGTAAGTTGGCGTGCGACTGAGATGGGTAGCACACGGCCATGAGGGAAGTATCTTAGAGCCCGGGGTCAAACGTCTCAAGGCCCAAATGTCCATTGCTGACGCTGGAGCTTCCAGATGGGCCATCTAGGTAGCAAGCGAAAGAAGATGGGATCACGTGATTAGTGAGTCAGATGCAAAAGGCAAAGCTGCAATCGGGGCGAATAGGGCGAACACATATTGACTTTTTATTTGATGACATGAGATCTTTCTTACCTTGTTTTAGATTTCTTTATGCATGTCATGTTAAAAGGAGATACAATAGTGTTGCCCGCTTTTTGGCCAGGTTAACCCCTAATGATGGAAGATGTAATTTATTGTTGTAGTGTTGTATCGTGTAGTATCTTGACGTCAGCGAACCTTGATCTTATACATCAATAAATTAGCCCTTTGCCTTCCAAAAAAACAATGAAAATAAGTAAGGATGGGAAGTTAAACTATATTTTTGGGACTTAGTAAAGAGTACATATATTTTTAGTTCCAAACGTTCCTTGTGGGAGGCAATGTCTTAATGAACTAATTTAAAAAGTCAAAGAAAGCCAAAATCATGATACTGTACGTAGATTGTCATCATGTCTTTTATGAAGGATCCATCCGAGCCCAAACAAGCCCCAACCGCGATTAGTTTTCCCCTCCCTGTTTGGAATGGGGAGTATGGGATGTAGTCTTAGATTACGAGCATGTTCGTTATGAGCATATTAAACAGTTTACCTACACAATTATGCTTTGACTTGCTCTAACATATTAACTTATAGTTAAACTTGCTCCAACATGGTCCGATTCACTCACAAATCTATTTCCAAATTGCTCCAATATGTTCACTGCTAGTCAAACATGTCCCAACCGACTTAAACATGGTCAAACTTACTACATGTTCATCCAATATGCTCATAACGAATAGGCCCAAAGAGGCATTATCATTTAAAAAGATTTAGTAAATTGGATCATATCTTAAAAGTTGATATGATATCTAAATTTACACATTTGCACATAGATTGATTCATTAAAGTTTAATGTGTGTTAATCATATGTCTGTTCGTTACAAGTATATTGGATAAGCGGGTAACACATTTGAGCAAATAAGAACAAGTTTGACTAGCAGTTAGCAAGCTCAAGCAGTCTACAAACAGGCTTATCAGTTTATGAGTGGGTTAAAACATATTTGACTAACAGTTAGCTATTTTGGATAGTTTAAGCATATTAGAACATACTTGAGCAGGTTGAACATGCTCATAATGAGCATGCCATAACTCATAAGTAGAAGACTCATGGAATTATTTTTCTATTATAACAGAATAATAATTGTACAAATTGAATACATAAGAAATAGTCTAATCGAAGCATGCCAAAATTTCAACTGCACGGAGAGCTTTAAGTGAGATCTCCCATACTCCTTCCATTTATTAAAAATTGTGACACCTGACTTTGCCTTCCTTCATCAGACTTACATTTGGTGTCGCCACTGTTGTGTCATTGTTTCAAGTGTAGGCAATGGATTTTCTTTTGCTATGTTTGAGGTAAAGTGGCCTTTATAGTTACGCATTTGTTGCGACTAGCAGTGGACTGCACCAAAATTTCGATCCCTTTCGCCGTAGGTGCATCTTGCCATTGCCCGTGGTGTTTTTTTTGCTTTTTCAAATTCTGACTCTTCACTCCTCCATTGTAACCTCATCTCCCTCAACCAAAATACATTTAATTTACATTTGGGTGCATCGAATTTTGGTGTAATCATTTAGATGACTAGCTTTTCAAAAACTTTACTGCCAGGATTATCGAGTTTTTGTGCTAGTTACATTTGGGGGACAAATCACTATTGAAATAAATAAAAATTTATTTTTAAGTCCTTAAACTTTTCATATTTACAAATCTACCCTCAATCCTTAAAAACTTACTTTCGGAAAATTTAAAATTGTGTTTGTAGCTTTTTGTTCACTAATAGACCTTGACGTCCTCTTTAGTCTGGTATCAAAGCCACGTGTGCAAAAATAATTGAGATCATTAAGCTAATTAATTACTAATTAAGCTAATTAACTATGATTAATGCTTGAATCATCACCTGCTTGTTCTGATCCTAATTATTCACATACTGTCAATTCACTTGAAGGTATTACCTCATTAGCACCTCAACTAAACTATATCACTGATATAGTTTTAGAATTCACTAAAATTAAGACTGAACTGAATGAGCTTAAGAATCAATTAACTGTTGTCCATCTTTCTCTTATTAAGTAAGATATAGCGAAAAAGCTACTTCTAGTATTAGTACTCCTTTTCAGCATAAATATCATTTTCAAAACCCAAAAAATAAGATTCCATTCCTTTGCAATAGATAAAAATTCAAAAAGAAGTAGGAGAACAATCTGGTGAAAAATCGAATAAAAAGAAAGAAAAAGAAGATGAAGTATGAACAATATACTCTTGAAAAACTACAAAAAGATGTTTGAAAAATAACAAAATTCGGAAGAATTAAACAAAATTATGGGCGCAATTATTGATAAATATGACGTTTTGTCTGATGATAATGAAGAGACTAATAATGTCCAATTGAAAGAAGAAATATATCAGCAGATGAATCTGATTAAATTAGAAGATCTCAATGTATTATCATTTGAAACAATTAGGAGAAAACTTGATAAGAAATATGGTAAAATAACTATTGAAAACAAAATCAATGAGATTGGAGAGGAAATTGACCTATATGAAACAGGGACTAATCTAATTAAGAATGTCGTTCATAAACCTGGAGAATTTTTCCTTCGGGTTTATCTCAAGGAAAACCACAACCTATGAAGAGATTTGCCTTACCCAAATTAACCAAACTGGATATATCTTAAATATTAATGGGTCCGTAATAGAGAAGAAATATTTAAGCACTGGAAAAGATGAGTGAATAATGTCTTAAACCTAAATACTACATGGACTGCAACTTCCTAAATTATATCGAACATAGTTTCTCTGACACTGTAGCTGACTAATATGATTCATCAAGTGAAAATAGTAAAAATACATTAAGAATTATGGAAACACCAGCTGCTACGTTCAAAAGTTTGTGCAAAGAAATTGAAACTAAATTCATCGGAGCTAAACTTGATTCTGAAGAACAAGCAAGAGGATGGCAAAGAAAGATTAACAACATAAAACTATGGGATATGTGTTAAGTCAAAAATCATGCACCATTTTTGTAATTATTTTTAGTGTATTATATATTTTATTTCGTTTAATTTGATTTGTTTTATATATTTTTCAGGATCGGTGTTAAATTAATAAAGAGAAGGAGAAAGGATGTAGAAGCTCGATTTTATACACTTAGCCACAAGACGGTCCAAGAATAATTATGAAAATAATATTATTTTCATAATTGATATTTTGGGCTAGGATTCAAGAATTATGGAAAAGCTTAAAGACTTAAAGAGGAAGAAAATTAGGGAAAAAGAGGAGGAAACCCTAAACCCTAACCCATATTACTTTTAAAAACCCACAACTCTTCTTCTCCATCACACCCCACGCATAATCACAGCAGCCCCTCTGTTCTCAGTCAACACATCATCTCCACCTCTTCTCTTCCCCTTTACGCACAGCTTCCCCATCAGCCACAGCCTCCTCTCCACGCACGCATACATCATCACCACCATCTTCTCCATCTCCTCTCCACGCAAGCAGTACACGCCACCCTTCTCTCCTCTCATTCACGTTCAGTCCACGCAGCAGCCAAGCATCAGCCATCACCATCTTCGACATCACTCATCACCATCACACCCGTGATCAAGATCATCAGCCCCTTCGTCACCATCACGATCATCTTCATCGTCATCACCTCCACGCTATTCACTCAATGTAGGCTTTGTTTCAATTTATTATTATTATTATTATTATTATTATTATTATTATTATTATTATTTGTAGTATTGTTATTTTTATTAGTTTTGTTTTATTTATTTTGTGGTAGGTTTGATATTAAACATGAACTATTTGAGTTATTATTGTAATTTTAATTTTAATATGAGTGAGTAAATTTTTTTATGCTTAGTATAATCTTCTTGAAGCCATGCTAAATTAATAATTTTGAAACAAGTTTTGTGCTTTAATGCCTAGTTGATTTATATTCATGATTCTTTAGCGGTTAGTGTTTATCGTTTATGAAATTTGTGTTAAATCGATTAGAATGCATGCTAGTTGATTAAATACGATTTCGATTGATAGTTTAGAAGATTATAATACGTAAAAGTTATAATCTTTTAGGCCTATGTATCACCCTAATTAATCATGGATGGCTCAAACCCATCTCTTTTAATTAGGTAATCACTTTAGATCTTTGTTAAATCGATTTGCTGGTAAATTGGTTACAAAGTGTTAAATGATGTTTTTCTAATACGTAATGCTCTAATTTGGTTAAATTTTGGCGCTGGTGTAAAGATTATCAAATTAGTAGAGTTTATATTAGGGCTGGACCTAAGTAAACTAAAATCTAAGGAAAAACGGGAAAGAACCGCTGGTGGACCTCTTCTACAGTTTAACTCATGAATAAAATTAACTTGTGTGTTAATGATAAATATTAATTTGCATGGTGGATTGAGATTATACTAAGCATCCTTCATAAATTTGATAATTTTCGACTATTATTTGTTGCGTAGAGTTAATTTGATTTGTTTGTTAATTCTTGTTCTATTTTCACTAGCTTAAATATAATTTCAATCAAACCCCCCCCCAAAGTACAGTCTTTTAGGAGTGTCTAGGTATTTTTAGATAGCTTAGAGTTTGATTTTTGGAGTAGTTATAATTTTATATTGAGTTTTCGTATTTAATTCCCGGTTTGTTTGAATTTAGACTAAAAATAGTTATTTTCGTTATTTTTTGGTTTCAATAAATTCCTAGGGTTTATAAAGTGTCCTAGTCTGTCCATATTCAGTTTCGTGATTTTTGGAAATTATTTGATAATTTTTCAGAGTTATTTTTCGAAATTGATATGTGCAGGTTTTTTGTCTATTAATTCTGAATATTTCGATTTGTAATTTTAATTTACGATTATTAAGTATTTTTAGGTCCATAAATTTGTGTCCTGGGATTAGGGTAATTTTCTTTATTATTTTCGTATTTTTATTTATGCAGAATATTTTATTTCCAATTTAAGATTTAATATTCTGTTTGATTATTCTGCAGTAATTGGCTGATTTAATTTTCCTGAATTAAATCTGAAATTATTCTGAAGATATATCCTTATAAGGTTGCAGAATATTAGTTTAGGTTACTGTTTGATAATTTTAATATTTATTTTTCTGATTATTAGTTGCTGTTTTGAGTTTTTATCAATATTTCAGTTAATATTCTGATTTTATTTTTTTCTGGATTAGTTAGGAAATATTTTTACTGTTTTATTTCCAGAATATGATTCAAAATATTTAGGAACATCATTGGGTATTTTTTTAGATTTTATTCATTAGATTTCAATTGTTTTAGAATTATTAAGAGTAGGTTTAATAAATTGGATTAGTAAAATCACTTAGGATTAAGCTAGCGATTTACAACAATCTTTCCTTGTGGATCGATCCCTACTTTCCTACGCTATAAAAATTATATAATAAACGAAGTAGTGGTTAAATTTGTAGCCCTCGACAGGCTATACAATATGAGATATTTAGAAAATTATATTGCTGAATTCAGTTAATACTATTACAAAATTGGGCATAATGAAACAAATGTTGGTATGTTCCATGACAAATTGTCATATCTTATAAATTCCATAATTAATGAAAAATACATGGTATGGCTTAAACGAACAGATGTTGTTGATACCCTTAGTTCAAGAATTTTCTATTTATGAAAATAGGTCAATGAAAAATGTCTTGACCTTCAAAAGCAAAAGAAGATTAAGAAGCAGTTCTTAACTTGCTGTGATTCACCTCACCAATGGGGAAATGAACAAGAGAACAGAAGAAAAAGAAAATTCTATAAGAAAAGAAGCTTTTACAAGCAAAGTGGTGAAAAATATAGAAAAAAATATTATAACAAATCAAGTCCTAAAAAATGAAGATTTTTTAGAAAAGCTGCTTATTGCCCTCTAGGAAAAAACAACTGCAAATGTTGGCCATGTAGAGAAGTAAAGCATTATGCTAATGGATGCAAAAATAAAAAGACTAACAAACTTATTGAAACCTTTGGAAGCCTAAACTATATTGAGCTCAGTAAAGATGAGGCATTAGACCTAACCCTAAGTAATAACAAAGGATTCGGTGAAATTATATGGGACAATGAATATGAAGAAACAAGTCATATGATAGAAGGTAGCTCGGTCAGCCTTGGTGATCCTCAAGGGGAAGAGTTTGTTGTAGACAATGATCATGAAGAAATCAAAGGAGATTAGGTTATTTCCATAATCCAAAAATACATGATCTATAAAAAAATAATATTCCAATTAAAAAATAAATACGTATGTGAGATAATGGAAGGAGATCTTGAGATAAATGATTGTGAATATGACGTTGGGGAGGTTAATCTGATTAATTGCGATAATGTCCTTAAGCATAACAAATATATAAAGTATAGGTATATTCATGTCGGAAGTGTCCAAGTTCAAATCACTACATAATAATATTATGGTAAATATATTGTTCTTTACACTTTACTCTACGATATTAGGCACACCAAATTTAATAATCAAATCATCACAGGGATAAAAATCAATTTATGTAATGGGTCAGCAGGATTCAATTGTCGATCAGGATATTATGTGAGTCTAAAAGATGAATTTGCTAAAAACTTCATATCCCTTAAGATAAAAACAGTCGGGATGGACATGAAAAGATGATGATATCCCTTAAGGATATTTTGAAAAACTATCTACAAGTTAGACAATACGATAGACCTTAAGACTAAGGTGACAATGATAGATGTATACAAATTTGAAAGTCCTACCCCTATGCAAAAGATCCAGAGGATTAAATCCAATTCTCAAGAGATAAAATTCGATCGTTAATAGATATCTAGCTTCACCAATCCTACAAAAATCAATAAGAAAAATATAATAAAGATTGATGAGGATGGTAAAATCACCATTAAACCCCCATTATTAAGAAGTATGAGTACAAGGTTAGCAAGATCATCATCAGCTAATGAAGAGCTTAAAGAAGATGATACAATTAGTATGAGCAGTGAAATGAGTAGAATGAGTTTTACGACTGCAAGACCCAGTGTAAATCGAATCATGAATCTAGATAGAAAGGTCATTGGGTACAAAACAAGAACTATTAGTGAACCAATTTATGAGGATGAATTAGTCAAAAATATGACTATGAAAATATGCTATAAAGCTACCAATACGAATTCTAATAGCATCTACATCCCAATAAAGGTGTGTTTAGAGGGACATAATAAATATGAACTGTGTGCTTACATAGATAGTGGTTGTTCTGTATGCTTTGAAAAAGTATCATTTTTTCCTGAATTTATATGAAAAAGAGCTAAAAACCCTTTACAAGTAAGGATAGCTAATAATAGTGTTATGAGTCACAATGAAGTCGTAGAAGGGTTATCCATAGAATTAGGAGGAGTCCAAAGCATTATACCAGTTCTACGGGTTACTGATCAACCATCTCATGATGTGATTATTGAAAATAATTTTCAAAAATTATATTCTCCATGCACTCAGACCATAAACCAAATAATATTTACGATTAATGGTCACTCAATTCCTATTGAAAAATTAAGTAAGATTTACACTCATCAGAAGGTTGAATTTACATGCAGCTAGCGCAATGAGAAGGTAATGCCTGCACAACGAGAAGTAGCACTGACAATCTCATTGCATGAGTTATCTGTTAAAGAGCAAATTATTAAACAACAAGAAAAATTATGTAAAAAACTCTACTATGACAATCCTCCTATAAAATTTTGAGATAAAGATAAAATATTTACGAAAATCACTTTATTAAATCCCAACACTATTATCCGAGTAAACAAATTATGTCTACACATCAGAACATCTAAGAGTTTAATAAACAAATCAAAGAACTTCTGGGTAAATGACTGATTAGAAACAGTAAGAGTCCTCACACCAATACAACTTTCATGGTAAGAAATCGTGCTGAAGAAAAAAAAGGAAAAGCTAAAATGGTCATCAATTATAAAAAGCTTAATGATAATGTTGTCTTTGACGGTTATTATATTTCTAACAAAACAGTCATTTTCAACAAAATTCAATGAGTCTCTTGATTCTCAAAAATGGATTGCAAATGCGATTATTGGCAGATAAAAATGAATGAGGAACGTATTCCTTTGACTATATTTAGTGCCCCACAAGAACATTATGAATGAATGGTAATGTCATATGGTCTTAAAAATTCACCCCAAATATTTCAGAGAAGAATGGATAATATCTTCAAATACCTTAATCATTGTTGTTTAGTTTACATTGATGATATCCTTGTCTTTTTCAAAACCGTAGAACAGCACAAAGATGATGTATTGGCTATCACCCAAAGATGCATTGATCATGGTATTATATTCTGAAAAAACAAGTGCATTTATGCTGAACACGAAATTGAATTTTTAGGTTTATAGATAAAAGTTGGGCAGATTATTCTACAAAAGCATATTCTAGAAAAACTAGAAATTTTTTCTGAAATGATTGAAGATATGAAACAACTAGAAAGATTTATTGGATGCCTTACCTATGCTTAAGATTTCATTAAATTTTTGGATGAACTAAGAAAACCATTACAACAAAAACTCAAGAAAGATGTGGTGTGGACATAGACTACAATGATTCAAAGATTGTCCAAAGCTTCAAAAGAATGTGTGAAAATCTTCTTGTTCTTAATTTACCTAATGAGAGAAATTATTTAATTATTGAGACATATGCCAGCAATAAACACTGGAGTACGGTACTCCAAATCAAATAAGGAGAAAAGCTTTGCAAATATTACAGTGGACGCTTTAATAACGCATAATGCAACTATCCCATAATGGAAAAGGAAATCATTGCAGTCATACGGGGAATTAAAAAGTTCTTAATCTTTTTAGCCCCAAAACATTTTCTTAATCAAACTGATTGCACAGGAAAAAAATTATCAAATGAGCAAACGTAAAGGAAACTCATGCATTGACAATTATGGCTTAACCAATTTTCCTTCTTTATTAAATATATACAAGGTCGAAGAACTATCTGACAGATAGTCTAACTTGAGAACTCGTCAATGGTGATCATTAAAGTAGACCTCATTCCAGAAAAGGGAAAAATCATTAACGAAATGTCATTTCTACTATAACGAGTTACGCCTTCTAGTAAAGTCCTTATCGATAACCGAGAATTCCATACCAAAAGTAAATCAAGTTTTGGTCTACTATCAATTGCCTACCTAATAGTCCAAAGATTTTTTCTTCTAGAGTTACAAATTAGTTACCTTCAGTGTCCTTATGATATCCAAGAAAAAATAAGTTCTCATGTTCAAGAAAAATGGTTCAATGAGTGGTATGCAACCTGCATCGACTTTTATCATCATTATTAATATGATATTTGGGAGTCTTAGAGTCCAACGATCTATTTTCCCGACAGATCTGAAGTTGGTGGTATTTGTTTTCCAGCAAATTCATTATCTCTGAATGATCCTGTCTATAATGCCTAGAAATACGGGATTTTATTTTACTTCACAGAAATCTCAGATCCAAAATTCCCATTTTCCTCAACCTTAACTGAATTCCAGCAATGCATGTTCAAAAGAATCTATTTGATTCTTACATTTCCTAAGGGTCCAACAAAAATTTCAGTTCGCAAATGCCTAACTTTAAAAGTTTATAGTGCTCTAATTGAGTATGGAAATGGAAAAACCAAACCAACTCATTATTTTGTCCGGATCATTGATTGCGACGATCTCAATTAGGGATGGCAACGGGGCGGGTTGGGGACGGGGAGTATATTCCCCGTCCCCGTCCCCGTTGGAATCCCCGCCCCGTTCCCCGCTGCGGGGAAAAAATTCCCCCCCGTCCCC
>JACYFF010031959.1:9453037-9498078 GCA_017589665.1 Selenicereus undatus
ATATATATATATATATATATATATATATATATATATATATATATATATTTGAGTAATGTCTAATACAATCTCGAGTGATGTAAGTGGTTGATGACTTGATGTGAGTCAAGGTCCAAAAGACAAGGCTGAAGTCATCAAATATAATTTCGATCTTGAATCTACAAGCAGCAAAACTATCTCTCACACCACTAGGATTGCAAAAAGTCATCTAGATTATATTATAAACTTCATCTTACAAGAGCCAAACTGTCACTGTAACAGGTCATCTACATATGAAGAAGCGGACATAATCAAGTGTAGTGGTAAGAAATCATTCACAATTGCTTATGAAGAGACAATGCATAAAGCATTGCAAGATTCACCAGCTCCAATTAAAATTACAAAAGAGACCGATGAGCTCTGTAAGAAAATCAAAGTTGTTGACATTGGATATGAGAACCCTACCATAAGAAGGAATTACTAACAGTTTGAGAAAAAAAATTTGAGAGGAGAAAACAAGCTTAACATCGCGAGTTGATTGAACTCTTAATACCTTACACCATAAAAAAAAAAGCAAGGATAACAACTTGATCATTTAATTTATGTGCATATTTTATAGTTTGGTAGATGATATGAATTATTTGTAGAAGTTTATGTATTATGCATTGCATTTATATTTTGGACTTGCTCAAATAGCGATCAGAAAAAAAATAAATAAATCATGGCAATAAAACGAAAAAAAAAAGTAGAAATTAAAATGGGTGATGGTAAACTGCCAACCGTGATTCGTGATTCGTGACCCGTGACGATAACCAACCCGCCGGCGGGGGGGGCAAAAAAAACAGAAAGCGTATAACAAATTAGAACTGTCCAATTTCTCTCTCTCCCCATCTCGGAGCTTCAATCCTCACATTCTCACTCAAACAAAGCAGCAATCGTTTGAGGTTTGTTTTACATTCGTTATTCACCGCTTTGATGTGTTTGAATTACAGCTGTTTTTATGATATGATATCAGTTATGAGCAATGATTTCGATTTGGAAAGGAACCAGGCTTCTGCTTCTGAAGTAGAAGAGCCTAGGGTTTCAAATGATGGGGTTAATTGGAGGGATGAGCTAAAGGGTGATTTGAATTTGAATGAAGAAGCTAGGCTTTTTACTGGGCACGATTTGGATGCCCAGAGAAATGATATTGATGAGGGTGGAATTTTGCCGGGCCCTGGGCAAGATGGGGATGATGCTAGGGTTTCGGTTGCGAATTGCTGTTTGAATGAGGATTCTGGCAATTTGGTAAGATTTGAAGGTTCTTCAAGCAGTGATGATTCAGATAGTGATATTGAAATTGAGTTTAGGGTTCAGGATAGAGAGGATAGATATGTTCACGAGGGAGTAGCCCCTGAAGCAGTTGCCGTCAACGACGGTAATGATCAAATTGAGGAGAGGGAGAATCTGGGTTCGACTAGCGAGTTTGATGCTGGCAAAAAGAGGAGCATTGCCGTTTGTAACACTGAAGCCATGCATATGACTAGCACTGATGATGACTCTAGGTTGAAGAGAGACAGTGATTTGCAGGCTTCCGTGAGTTGTAATGTTGGTGCAAATGTTAGAAGAGAGTCAAGAGACGGAACAATGAAGGTCCTGGATTCTCAGTTTGAAATGGGTGATATGGTATGGGGAAAGGTGAAGTCTCACCCATGGTGGCCAGGCCATATATACAATGTAGCTATTGCTTCTTCTTCAGTTCGGCGTACAAAAAGAGATGGGCATGTATTGGTTGCATTCTTTGGTGATAGTAGTTATGGGTGGTTTGATCCCACAGAACTCATACCATATGAACTTCACTATGCTGAGAAATCACAGCAGACAAATTCTCGGAATTTTGTGAGGGCTGTGGAAGAATCTGTTGATGAGGCAAGTAGGAGGAGTGCACTTGGTTTGAGTTGCCGCTGTTGTAACCCATATAACTTCCGACCAGCCAGTGTGCCAGGTCACATGGCTGTCGATGTTGTTGACTATGATTCTGGTGCTATTTATTCTGTAAGTCAAATCCAGAAGGCACGAGAAAGTTTCGTTCCTGCGGAAGCTCTTTCATTCATAAAGCAGTTGGCTGTGGTGCCAACTAGCTGGGAAAGTAAGAGCCTTGTTTTTATAAAACATAGGGCTGCTGCACTTGCTTACCGCAGATCCATATTTGAAGAGTTTGATGAGACTTATGCCCAAGCTTTCGGACAACAACCAGTACGCACATCTGGATTGCCTCCATCGCTAACTGATAAGGAGCCATCTCGAGGTATCTCTAGATTTTATTTGTGGATAGATTCTTAGAATTTATATCTTCTCATTTGTTAATTGTAGATCTCCTTTTATAACATGAATTAGGGCATCTGTTTTTGGTTGTCTGACATTGGGTCCCATGTAGGGTACATAAGTGATGTCTTTAGTCTTTACCCTTAAGTCCTGTAAAGTTGGTGACAGTTCAAGTTGAATAATTTTATGGGAAGATCATGCTCATTAGCATGGTAGGACTCGTGTTAAACCTCCACACCCCCCCCCCCCCCCCAAAGGAGAAAACTAAGCTTACTTGTGTATTACTAATGTAGACTCCACTTAAGAAGTGAACAAGATACTATTGTTTAGCGTCTGGCTTATATTTTGTAAATTCTGAATCATAATATTCACTTGTTAATTAAAAGGTAGTTCTGGATTACTGAAACCAAAGTGCGGGTAAGGAAATTATCACATCTGGCTGAGTACAAGCACTTGTATAATGTTCAATGTCTCAAATTTCCACATAAAGTTGCATCATGACGACCTTCTCCCCTAGCCTCTCACTGTTGCAAAACCTTATTGTCATCCTGAACAATGGTAATCTTGAGCTCTCTAAGTCCAGCCTGTGAATAAATCATATACTCTCATATTGACTTGTAGCTTTGCTCATTAATGTTTTAAAATTGAACAAAAATCCTTGTTGGCAATTTTATACTAACTATGCTTGTCTCATTGAGTCGGATGTAGTTTGAAACCCGCATCTGTGGGGCTGATGCTTTATTTAGTAAGATCTAAAGACTTGAAATTCATGCCCGATAGAGACATACCTAAGGGTAGGAAAATGACAATCTTCAGTGGGGAAAAAAATTCCCACTTTGGAAAAGTAAACTTGCGCCAAAATAATATTTGCCCTAGTTAAAATCACAGCTCAGCAAAACCTAATGTCTTACAACAATAATAAAGAATTGATTAAGTCACTGAAGCATGAAATGCCTTAGTAGTTCCCCCCCTTTTCTGGCTGCTGTTCTCGTGGACAGTTGATGGGGTTGAGATGGTATAGTATATGTACTTCTGTTTCTTGGGGTTGTTGTGTTTTACGTGGATTCCCTTTTTTCCTCCGGATAGTGTCCTTTCTGATCCCATAAAGTTGTGTTTTTTACTCATTTATATGATATAAGAGTAAAATATAAAAAAGCCTCTTGAATATGTTAGATGTTGAATATTTGGGAAGGATTAATATATTACTCCTATAAGGTTATGTCACCATATGACTGAATTTTGGGAGTATTGAGCCATTTAAGGTATTTTAGATTTTCTTTGAGGCTTGCTCTCGTATCATCTGCTGAAGTATTCTCATCATGTTCCGCCTGAGATAATTAATACTGTACTCTTTGGCTGTTAGCACCATGCAGAATATTTCACCTGCCACAGGCCTGCAATTCCCTCATTCTAACTGGAGCGTCTGTTTCTATAGAGGTTGATTTTTGGTTCACTCATATATTTTAACTGGTGCTTTTTCTTGGAAATTGAGCTACTTGTCTCTCAATTAAACATTCTTTATATCCTCTCATTTCTTGTTGCGGTGTAGACATGAGTTGTGTCACTTGTCCTTGGGTCTAACGGTTGTAGGGCGAAAACATATGCCTAAGCATCTAACACCAGGAAAATAGGTTGCTTAGTACTTATCTTTAGATTCTTTAGTAAAACCAAGTCCAAGAGTTGCTATATCCTAGTTGTAATGGCTTGTAGTTTTAGGAATTGAATGCAAGGACAAGAATCCAAATGTGTCCTGTTTTTCCTTCTGAACAGACCTAGTTGTTAGCTGGGTATATCTCAGGTCATCCTATAGCTGCTCTTGATACTTATCATATAGGATTTGGATTTAGATGCTGCCGAGCTAGAGAAGGTTGAAGATACTTATCCCCCCCAAAAAAAAAAAAACCCAGAGAAGGTTTGAGACAAAGGGTATCTGTTGGTTCGGTGCTTACAGAGAGTTTGATTACATGCTTGCTGTGCTTTCATGTAGATTGTTTGCAGTCACCAGTATTAACTATTGCTGGTTGGAATCACTTAGGATGGGCCATCACAAACAGCTAGGAGTGGCACATATGCATTACAGCTTTAGCTCTGGTAGAATGCTTGCACTTCTTCATGAATCAGCCTTAAAAAAATCCATTTGATACTACTTCTGCATTGCGCTTCAAGATAGAATAGTTTGGTCATGGGTGCTTGATTAAGTTGAAATTTAATTATTTTCACACATCATTTATAGAATTGAAAATGGAATGTCAAGAGTTTTGGCTTCTTGGTAGTCAAATTGAATAAGAGTATAGCCTTGCTATGGGCTTCGTAGAAAATAGGTCACCATTTCATTAGCATTTTATAAAAGTAAAATCCATACCGAACACAATAAAGTGGGACGAGAATGTGACATAGACTTGGGATATCCTATAATTATTGCATGAAAGTTTCAATTTTCTTGAACTGTTAGATGACTAGATTGTGACTAACTGTTGGAGATGTCAGGTAAAGATGATAAGCATGCTTTTGGGTTTCAGAAGTACTTGGTGATTTGATCAACTATTTGAACAAAGTTTAAATTAAAAATGACTTCTTGACATTGCTTATAGTATCCTTCAATTAGTCATCTACGTGGCTACTATCACTTGAGGATGCCGGTATTACTACCAGAATAAAGACAAAGAAAATATTTTATCAGCTTCTGCCCTGGTCCTTGATATAGGATTAATGTGGAGGCTACAGCAAAAAATGATTACGCTGCCGCGGGTTTTATTGCTTCTGTTTTGGCAATGTTTCACCCAATCTTCCAGAGGTCTGCTGCAAATGCCTGGTGTGGTTCTTTTTGCACTTTTGTGTGAGCTGCTGAGTATTTGATATCTTCATGTCGATGTTGATGAAACTGCTATTCTTTTCTCCATCTGAATCCTATAATGTATGATTTCTAGACGTTAATCTTTTATATTTTAATTTATGTTGGCAGTGTAATTGAATTTTTATTCTGTTCTACCGTGGACGTTTATTCTAGAGACTGGAGGCCTTTAGAGAATCTATGATATAATCTTTTGTATTGATACAAGCTTGCTGGCTTAGTTCTCTGTTGCTCATGTCATGTGATGTTGCTTTGCCCAGCCCCCTTGAGTGGCCCGTTAGTCATGGCTGAAGCTCTGGGTGGTCGGAAGAGATCTATCAAAGCTTCAAAATCCAAGGAGCCATCTAAGAAGGATAAATACCTTTTTAAGCGGAGAGATGAAGCTGGTGAGATGAGGACAACTCTTATAAGTCAAATTCATGCAGGTTCCTCTTCATCTTCTGCTTACGAGGATGGAACATCTGATTCAGTAGCTGCCAGTTATGTGTTCCAGAAAAGGGATCAGGCTGTCTCGGTCAAGGATGAGATGGCCAGTACTTTTGCAGCAGATCAGACAGCAACATCTGCTCATGGTTTTACTGCAAAAGATGTTCCTGCTTCAGGCAAGGAATCTTGGATTTTGTTGTAAAGAAGGTTTCCAATATGGAGGATGTGAAATTGACAATTTGATGCTTTGTCTCTGCAGGTCTCAATGTCACAATTAGCGTGGATGCTACTAGTGACTCGCTACAGTCAGAGTCAAGTGCAGTGGTTACTACGAAAGCAAGTGAGGTCGGTCAAGTTCCAGATGGTCAAATCAGCAGTGCTGCTTCTGCTCACCCTGGCGATGTAGGCATCAGCAGTGGCCTCGCGAAGAAGAAGAAAAAGGCTGTTAAACGGTCTGCTGGGCGACGGAGGACGGAGAAACCTGACCTTCCAGAGAAGAAGAAAAAGAAAATAAGGAAAATAGATAGTGAGAGGAGCATGGAGCATCCTGACAGACTTTCATCTGGGTCTACTGTTGCATATGTGGTCAAACCGGAAGTGAGCTCTATGCAGATTAGTGATGTTTTATCTGGAGAGGACTCTGAATTAAGCTGCTTGAAGAAAGACACCGAAGTGAGCAATTCTGTTACCGACCAAATGGGGTCATCGGTGCTATTGGATGGGGCTGAGCTGCTACACATGTTGGCTGATTTGCGTGTTCTTGCCCTGAACCCTGTTCATGGTGCTGAGAGGAATCAACCTGCGATTGGACAACAGTTCTTCCTGAAGTTTAGGTCCCTAGTTTTCCTCAAAAGCTCTGCCGCCTCACCACCTTCTGAATCAGAACCTAGTGAGAGTCAAGCCACCAGATCTACTCCTTTGGCTGAGGTGAGCAGTAAAACTGTACCTCCCTTGAAGCCATCAAAGCTCTCAGCCAGACTCGAAGACCCTACAAAGGCAGGAAGAAAACGAGTTCCCTCCGAGCATGAGGAGGAAATTGCTCCCAAGAGAACCAAGAAAATCACTGAGGTGAAATCCTGGGGTGCTGAAAAGAAGGCCTTGCTAAAGAATCCTGAGAGTGAGCGGGCAGATGGGAAAGCAAAGGTCGGTGGAGCCCAGCAGCCACTATTGAAACCCATGAAGGCAGAGCAGCGCACAAAGAGAGGGGACCATCCACCAAGGGTTGAAGAGCCCACATATTTGGTGATGAAATTCCAATCTGGCTCTTCACTCCCTTCCCTTGTAGAGCTGAAGGCAAGGTTCGCTCGGTTTGGCCCATTGGACACATCACTGAGTAGGGTCTTCTATAAGACCAACACCTGCCGGGTTGCCTTTTTGTACAAACAAGACGCCAATGTTGCACACAGGTATGCTGTGGGGAACAAGTCCGTATTCTCAAATGTCAAATTCATGCTGAGGCCAGTGGCAGCACCTGAAACTCAGCAGCCCAGCAGTAGTAGACCAGAAGATGTGCAAGGTGAGCCACCATCCAACCAGGACTCTTCTGCCATGAAGCCAAGACCACCTATAGTGCAGCAGCAGCTGAAATCATGCTTGAAGAAACCTTCAGCAGGTGATGAGACCGGGGCCAACAGCAAAGCAACCCGAGTGAGATTCAACATGGGAGAGGATGCAGGCAGTGGTGCTAGTAGTAGAATTAGTAACAGGGGAGTAGGTGGTGTACAAGTGCAGCAAACGGAGTCTAGGAATGCCTTACAGTCATCGTCTGAAGGTTGTCCTTCGTCTTTATCTTTATCTTCTTCTGTTGCTATGAATGCTGTCGGTAACAATCAAAGGTTCATTTCTTCTCATCCATTGCAACTTCCTCCCCAATTTCGTAGACCCCCACTGAGTCACCCACATGTTGGAGTAGCCGTAAGATATAATAATCTCAATCATAAACTCATTGCCACCAGCGGACCACCGGGTCCACAACCTCTGTCACGTCCACCGCTGCCTTCTTCAGCTAACACGGACACCTCACAGCAGATGATGAGTCTCTTAACTAGGTGCCATGATGTGGTGACCCACATCAAGGGTATCTTGGGATACATGCCTTACCATCCTTTATGACCAAGACTTGGATTCGGGTCAAACAAATTTCTGGAACAAGGGTAGGATCGTGCCAACTATCCCCATCGCCCACAGTCCACCCGAAAACCCCCAGCCTAGGGGAAGGACACCAGCGGCTGTGGTGGTGATAACCCATGGTTGTGGTGGTGATGGGTAATAACCCGTTGCTATCGGGAAAAAGAAGAAAACGGGTCAACTTTGGGACAACCTAAATTAGGGCAGAAATGCCGCTCTCAATAAATGGGTGGTTTATGGGGCAAATGATGTCTTGCACAAATGTACTGGGAAGCCGTGGGCGTTAATTTCGGTCAGGAGAAACAGAGGATTCCTAGCAGAATAATGTCACTCGGCCTATGATTTGTGGGCTTGAAGTGGAAGAGAGAGCTTGTTAACTTATAATTGAGGTTATGATGTATGTCAATATCTCTCTCTTTCTATCTTGTATTTAGACTTTTTGTTGGAATGAAGCCTGTTAAGATTTGTTGAATGAATTTACTGCATGCCTTCTTTGGGAGCTTGGGTTCGTATGGTTCTGCTTTTACAATTGTGTTACGTTTTTCATTTGCGTGATGTTGGTATGGGATTTCTTCCTTTTTGGTGCAAATGTGGATTTGGACTCTTTAAGCAATTATGTTTGGCTCATTTTGGTTTACTTTCTTAGCTGTGAATTCAGCAACCTTGGCAAATATTGTACTCATACATGTCGCAAACAACTAACATAGATAAAGATCCTACGATACCTTTAAAGAAATAAAATAATGATATGCATAAATCATATTACAAACAACTAAGCTTGCAATAATGACTGAAGATATAATATGAATGATGTGGACTTATATTCTAACACCAATCTAGGCTCATCCAACTTGAACAAAAAATTCAAATTCAATCAAATTGAATCGAACATGTCCTAAAATTTTGCTCCTTAAATGTTTTTCTTTGTAATACTAGTTAATTAGACAATAAAAAAAATCAATTGATGTGCAGTAAATTTGAATAAAAAAATAATATAATATGAATTGAATCCCAATATATCCTGAACAAACAACTCCTTCGTTGAATTTAATAAATGTTATCTTTAAATCTCCAGATGCTTTGGACACAGTAAATACATCAGTGGCATCTAATTCAAGTTAAGTCGGGTTCAAAATTGTTCATTTTGTATTCTGCATTTGTATTAAAATGCCATCAATTTTCACTTTCCAATGAGACCATAAAAATGTTATCAATATTATAAAAATAAGAAATATAGTGTGTAATTTCAATGAGATGAATTTTGTTGACTTACAAACATGGTCTTACTTCCTATCTAACTTTTATGTGATTTCACATTTGGTCTAAATCATAGCACTCACTTGACTTACAGCCTCTCCAATTTTCCCGCGCAAATGTAGTTAAGACGGTTGGATATTAATTGTTAAATACCTCAAAAGCAGACATACTAACAATGGGCTCTAATTCATCGGCCACCTTCAAACTCGGTACTCCTTCATCATACCTTTTCATCATCAAACACCCATAATTTCCTCCCATCCAAACACCCCCTTCCCCCTTTTATAACCCTAATTTTCTCTCTCCTCCTTCCTCATCCACCCTTCCTCTTCCCCCATCATTTCCCCCTCCTCACAGAACGGATCGATCTCCATTTCCCAAAAAAATTAAAAAATCCCCCAAAAACACGAAGAAAATTGAAGGGAAATGGAGTATCGACCCATTGAGGTGAAATTAGCTTGTGCAAAAGATTTGAAGGATGTAAATGTCTTTTCAACGATGGATGTTTATGTTATCGGGTCGGTTTCGGGTGACCCCAGAAATATGCAACGATCTCCGGTTCACAAGGACGGCGGGATCAACCCGGAATGGAATTTTCAGATGCGGTTCGCCGTTGATGAGTCCGCGGCTCGGATGAACCGGCTGGGTCTGGTTTTCCAGATTATGTCGGAGCGGACCCTTGGGGACCGGGAGATCGGCCGGGTTTACGTGCCCCTTAAGGAGCTCTTTGACGCCGGCGATGGAAACTCCGGCGAGGAACGCCGGGTCACCTACCAGGTTCAAACCCCTTCCGGTAAGTTCAAGGGGGTGTTGGAGTTCTCTTTTAAATTTGGGGAGAAATTCATCCAGAGCCTTGACTGGACACTGGATGAGCCGGTCAGGACTTACCCGACTCAACCCGGGCCCGCATTTGGACCCGTGTCGGAGGACAGGGGTACTCCGGCTCTGGGCGAACCCCCTCTTCCGGGATACGTGACTCATGGGTATGACTATGGATATGGGTATCCGCCTTTACAAGCTATTCTGCCACCTAACCCCCATGCGGGTTTTGGGTACGGGTACCCGGGTCAGGCTCCCACTGGGTATGGATATCCGCCACCCGAGTCATCAAGGATGTGTACATGTGGAGCTACCAGATCAGGAGCTGGGCAATAAAGTAGTAAGTTCAAATTTCGGGTGGGGAGTGTGGTTGGATCCGGGTCAGTAGGAGGAGGGGGAGGGGGGAATGGGTGGGTGAGAGGGTTGAGGATGTGCCATGTTCGAATTTGATAACCTTTTGGGTGCAAAGTATGTTACCAGTGATGAAGGGGGGCATTCATTCTGATTGTTGAATATTGCTAGCTATGAGCTACCAACAGGGAATATTTTCATGTGAATATAAATATGTTCAAGGTTGAATGGGATTTGATTTGTGTATACTAATCACATGAACATGAAATGTATGTTATTGCTTGCCTAAGCTTTTCAACTACTTGTATTTCGGAATCAAAACTGCTAATGCTCAATTATATGATATATTAACTATTTATAAGAAATATATGAATTTTTAAATAAAAAATAATGTCAAAAGTTGATTTTAGAAACTACTTTTTGTATGAACACTCGAAAGTCAAACTACTTTCGCCACATTTATACTAGAGCAGAAGGTTACACACAAAAATAGTTAGGATAAGAGATTTAATATAGCAAATGAGATCGAAATGTTCCGTCATCATACAAGACTGTGCTTTTACAATATCAGGGGCAAACTTGAAATTCACCTATACTTGCCGGCGGTTAATTAACAACCAGTGCCAACAACCTAATGGTTGATTATGTTCAATTGCACAGCAGTACGATTGATTCTTCCTACAATCTAAGGGAACATTTGTATGAGACAAATATAAGGATGCAAACTCAAACAACCAACTCGAGTACTCTTACGCTCCCTTAAAATTCCCTAGTGTATCAAAGGTTCAATACTTCTAGCTTAAAAACAGGCTTCAAGAAAGAATTTGGCTAAGTTTGGGGTCAATTTTACATCAGGTACTAAGGTATTGACAAAGATAGCCCTAAAATTGGTGTTCCATAAATTTTGGGGGACAGTAACTACTCAAATTAGCTTGCAATGTTGTTGCCTGTGAAGTTTGAGCTCAGCAAAGTCTCTTCTAAGTTCTAACATACCTCAATCAGAACCTACTTCCTAAATTGAACACAACATATATACAGAATGTGGTTGAGTAATTTTAAGTATCTAATGCGAACTAAACCCTGATCACCTGGCTATAGAGGTTTGATGTCTCCTTTTGTGGTTGACTTGCAGCAGAACAATTTCTCTGACTTTTCTTTGTTTGCCAAGTATAATCTCGAACTCCAACTCATCTCCTTGATAAATGTGGTTATCCAAGCAAAAATTCCTCCACCCTTGAGCCACTTCAACCCGGCGATCAGCTCTCCTGCGGAATTTCACTGGAAGGTAATCCCCCCTTTGGTTACGAAGTCTTATATTCTCCGGTATGTTCACTTCAGGGGGATTTATCTTATGCCCATTGATAATGCCTAAAGGGATGCCCTGCAGATAGGCATAGTAATTAAAAAGGCAGAGTCAACCACATCCAGGGTCCTCCAAAAACTGTGTACTCTAAAGGTGAGTTCATTAAAAATCTAGATATGAATGTCTTTTAGCTCCTTTTAACAGGAAGTGGATGGAAAGCAGAAGAACGTGAAACCAACAACAAACTGAAGAAAATGTGAATCCTGTAGAACCAGTAGGGCCTAGGGAACAAGACCCACAAGCATAGCCCTAACAAGCATAAGACCATAAGAGGGGGAAAAGAAAGGGTGAGCCACTAAATATGCTGAGTGGCAAGGTCCAACAAAAACAAGGCCACAAGAACATGCAGACTTGATTTATTTGATTTGAAGTGGCTCGCCATCATGCAGGGTTGAAAGAATCCTAAACCATTGTTTAAGTATGAGAAGTCCAGTCATCGTCATAAGAAACACAGCCAAAGAACTTTAGCTAGCCACCAAGCATTTGGGCCTTGCACCAAATATGTTGTTCCAGTTACCATTTGTACATACAACTGTGTCTTCAATGTCACCAGACAATAAGTGACAACAATAGCAACTCACCACAGATCTCGCCAAGCTCAGAGGGGAGTTCAAGATGTTTGCAACCTTGCCCTTGACAAGAGCCCTCAGGGAGGGAAGACTTTTGAAAGACCCGATGAAATTGTGCAAATATCAATATCATACTTCTGTGTGTCCAAGAAGAGTCGGAAGAAAACATAATATTGACCACAAAGAAACATATGGCACACAACAACGGGATAGTTTACCATATCATAAAGCCTCTTGCTCGCAAGCACCTTGGAAAATCGTATATTGTGGGATTGTTCAGATCTCTCTGAAATGCAATTGATTTCTTGATGTAAATCTGGAACTAGATACAATCATACCATCATAAACCATAATTTGAATAACAAGACGTAAAAGACTAACAAAATAGGAGTAATTAAAAGATCTGACCTGCTGGATGTCTATTTTGAACCACCATGCCTCGTTCTGAATGGTTCGGTTCACAGGTACCAGTATGATCACTAGCTATATGCTCTGATCTTGCCTCTTCCTCCACTTTCAGTTCAAGCTGATGGCTAGTGACTGTAGTTTCATCCTTCTTGCATCCATTTAAGCCAAATATGTTGACAATGAATAGACCATTCCCATTATATTGAAAAATCAGAAAGTCTCCCCGCACTAAAGAATGACCACTCACAAAACATTCCCAACCCTTGCACATGAGCAACTTGCGTCCAATTTCTTTCAGCTCTACATACCAAAATTTTCCTTGTGAATCTCTTAACTTACATTTCTTCCGAATGTTCCCATTGAAGTTTGCTATAAAAGCCGGGGGTATGCACTGCAAGACCATTTCATTTAATAAGGCTAATGCTATTATCTATTTCTAAGTAAAACCACATGTCATTCATAAACTTGGCCACAAATTGATTATACTTTTCCATTTGAGTTAATTTGAAGAAATTTCTTCCAATTGTTTGAGAGCATTTACCCAAACTTGCATATTTGAAGCAGTTACCACTCTTCATAGAAATCTATGCATAATTGTGCAGTGTGCACAAAGACTACGTTTACTCCATTCAGATATATCTTGAAAAGCAAATGTGCAAAGAATAATACAAGGGCATATAGTTCATAGTTAGTCTGGTAGCTGCACCAAATTGGTTGGGTTCAACTTCTAATGACTAACATCTTCCCCATGATAAAACCAACTAAAATCTGTTTTGCAAACCTATTGAGATCACAAAAGGGGTGTTCCGTGACTTCTATCTATTATACACAAGGTTTAGGATTTTTGAAAAATAGTCCAAGATGTTGCTAAAGGGGTGAACGCATGCTTTTACCGCCCCCTCAAAATGTTTTTGGGCTATTTAAGATCATTTTAAGTAGCTTAGACTACATTGTTTATGGCCAAATTCCTGTTTTGGAGTTTTTTGTGCTGATGAAGCCATCACACACATTGAAGCAGCAACAACTCTTCAAAGCAATCTATGCATTATCGAACACACAAAACAAGTTTGTTCCAGTCATCTATGTGTTGGAAAGCAAGATCTACAAAAAGTTATATAAAGAATCTAAAGGTTGGGGAATCCCGTTAGTTCACAACCCTCACCATATTTGTCGCACTCAACTTCTAGTAAATAATACTCGATATCTTCCCCATGGTATAAACCAACCACAATCACTTTCACAAACCTATTAAGGTCACAAAGAGGGCATTCACCAACTCCTAGTCCGTCATAGTTCTTGCACCGAACCCAACCCTTCACCCGTGGCAGGCTATCGGGAGAAGCATACAATTTGTGACATTTGGGGCAAACAAAAGTGTTAAAGAGTATAAACCTATTTCTGGACCTTCAACCATTAGTCTAAGTTTTTCCCAAGAGCAAGAGCCAAGACAAGATACTTCTGAGAAAACAAATGCAATTTCAAAATCTCCCACTCACCCGTCACCAATCAGACATCCAGACTGTGTGTAAATTTCCTTAGAAAAAGTCCATAGTATTATAGATGTCTACAAATTACATAGTTAGTTGTTGCCCTAGATGATGCATCTATTAGGTGATTCAACATGATGAACAATGAACCCTAACAGTATAAGAGAAGCAAAAGTGCAAAGAGGGAGAAAAGAAAAACAAAAAAGATTACCAGCGTCTTAGAGTTGCGCTCTGGCAAATAAATCCTACAGAACTCAGGATAATGCTGTGAATTAGAATGTGAGGGATTCATAATTTTTCTCCTTCCTCTTTTCAGCCTGACCATTCTTTCATCCACGATGGAAAATTAGGGTTTTCGAATTTCCTGTTCATGAGCGAATCAAAATTCTTCAACGCAAAAATTCAAGCAATCAAACAATGCCGCCACCAAATTTAAATAAACCACTGAAATTCAATACTCCCAAAACCTCAAATTGCTGAAATTGAACCAGAAAGAATCTCCAGAAATCATCAATTCAGCAAAGATCGATTTTTATACCGAAATACATCATAAAGCATGCGATCAAAGTATACAGATACTGAGAAATTTCTCATACATGCTCCTAATTTCAAAAAACAACTACAGATTCCGAATGAGTGAATGACATGCATCAAATTTAAAACAATGAGTGAAGATATGATTTCTTTGACTTACACGAAGAGCTCCAGAGCAAGACGCGAGAGAGAGAGATTGTGCGTTCAGCTTTCTTTTCTTTTTGGCGGGGAAGATTGAAGAATGAATAAGTGATCTGGGGGTTTTTCAAAGAGTAATTATAAAGCAGATGCAAGGCTACGATGGGAAATTTACATATTTGTGGTTTGTGGTAATAAGACAAGTTCTAAATATATTCCATGTTCAAATTCAAGAAATCCCATATATTATTTATGAAACGAGAGGCTAATATTTCAGTTAGAGATAGGCAAAGCTGACTCGATATGATTACCGACTTGAAACTAACACGAAGTTAAGTGGATTTATGTATAAATTTTCATCCCGTTTAATTAAATAGGTTGATACGTTCAACTCGTTTAATTAAATGTGTTAGGATCAGGTTGAGATTTCCGACACGAAAAAGTATCCATTTAACCCGTTTATTAAGTGAGTTAAACCTTTAAACAAGTCAACTCATATACCCATATGTCATTTATCCGTTTACCTTTTATTAAATAATTAAGAATACAAAAATTTTAAAAAATGTAAATTATGATGAATCGGGAGAGTTTTAGAGAGTTATTGTTTAATGTGATGTGTAAATTTCATTTTTAACGCTATATAATTACGTATTAGTTGAAAATGTTAAATACGTAAATGGATAATTATGCGACTGATTCGACCTGTTTATCTTAAACAGGTTAAGCGGGTCAACCCGTTTAAAAACTACATGGGTACACGTCAAGTTTTTTCAACCCGCTTAATAAATGAGTTAGGCTTAGGTGGAGAAAATTTCAACCCGTTTAAGTTCGACACGAAAACGAACCCGACCCGACCTGATTTATTATCCAGCTCTAATTCCAGTAGTGATCGTTTTAAGTTTAGTGCATTATTTATGAAAATTTTGTACTCTTTTGAGTCTTTAAAGAAGAGAAGTTTCATATAGAAAAATTATTGTTGGTGTCAATTTACTCGTTTATTAAATAAATATTATAAAGGAGTTATTGTTAGATATTTGAGTTTTAGTTTCATATATATCGACTTTTGAAGACTCCATATTGTATGTGTATATAAAAAATCATGAATATTTTTTGGTATCAGTGTGTTCCATATTTTCTTTTTATGAACCCTAACATTCCATCCCAAAAAGAATCAGTCGGCATTACTTTATTGAAATCAAAAAATGACATTGGAGTTTTACTGTGACAATTGCTAGTGTAGTGCATACTTAGACATCACTTCATTTAAAGTCCGTTGTTTGAAATGCAGTTCCTGCCATTGCAAACTTGATCTCAAGGGGATAGAAAATGCAGCTAGAACAAGTATCAGACGCTATCATAGTTGGAACCAAGCCCAAGTGGGTGAAACATAGTACTGGGTTTCTGATGGAGAAGACCGCCTCTATTGGACGAGACGGCCAAGTTCGATTTTGTTACAACCCTATGCATGACATAAGATTTTATAGACCAAAGTTCTAATTCAAGCTAGTGATTGTCAAATGCCAGTCGAAAGAACTCTTGAACAAAGCAGCTCCTGACATGCTTCCCAAGGATTATCTGTCTTCATGAACAAAGCAGCTCCTGACATGCTTCCCAAGGAATCTTTTAGAACTCTTGAAAGCAATACAACCTAAGCTGAAAATCATGGCGCTCTTCCGGCAAATGTCCAGTCACTCCTGGTATGATGCTCAATGTCATCTCAGCTTCCTCTGACCCAACGATTGTCTTCACAACCACCTGCACTTGTTTCCACTTGGCCACTTATTATCTCATCAATCTGCTTCTGAATGAAGAAAAAGCAATGATCAAACGTCTACACAGTAAGATCAGAGCACCTCTTATGCTCAGGAAAAATTAAGAGAAGAAACACGATTGATGGTGTATAGACTTATTCATTCATCATTATAATTTCACACCTCCTTCATGGTTCGGACAGGTTTTCCATCAAATTCGATGATTGCATCTCCTTCACCTAATCTAGCAGGATGTGCAGGAGTGGATACGAACAGCTGTTTTGGAAGTTGAAAAGGGTTATAAAATGGCTTACGAACGATGATATGATATGACAGATACCACAGAATGTATGAAATTAGTTACCTCTAAAGGGAGAAGTCCAACTGAAAGGATGCAAAATATCATAGATATGATAAGTATATACAGAAAAGTTACAGTGGAGATAGTTCCCCCCCCCCCCCCAAAAAAAAACAAACAAACAAGAGAATAGAAGAACAGGCCTTGCCTGGTTGGGACTCCCTGTGTATGAATTTGGATTTGGCTAAGTTGATGTCGTTCGAGACTTCTTAAATAAGAACGTTTATTCATGAAAAAGCAGGTATGCCCATCTCAATAGAACTCAGTCATTGAATGATTGAATCTATGCACGAGGTACTGCTCCAGAGGTGAATGGATGAAGGAACTACATTCAACTTACCCAAACTTAGTGTATCTCATCTAGACAAAAGAAGCAAACCAGTTCGGGAAACCTCAGTTGCAGCTCACACTGGCAAAAGACGCAAACTGACCAAGCCCACTCCCACCATCAGGAGCTGTTCTTTTCAAGTTAAATTAGTGTTTACCAACCCTTTTTAATTCTGATCAATTCTTAACAGTCTCAACCAATCATCCCCATAATTTTTTTCTTCACCAACTGTTGCAAATCGTTTCCAATCTTCACTATTTTTTCCTTTCATTTTTACCCATTAAAAAAATATTCCTAATTTTCACCAACTTTTTTCAAATATTTACAAATCATTTCCAAAAAATGTTAATCTTTTCCAACCATTACGAATTTTTACCAATCCTTGATTCCTTATCTATTTCACCTATTTACCGGTTTATATTTATTAACCAAAAAAACAAACACTTGCCGTGTGAAAGGGGAACAAAACACAGCACATTTGCGCATCCGGGGAATCGAACCCCGGTCAGTACCGTGGGAGGGTACTATGATACCACTACACTAGATGCGCTTGTCATGCTCTAGCCGTAACTTTATAGGTAATGGAGTTCTAAGCTTTAAAATATTTTCAAAAATAACCCCACCCTCGGCACAAGACAACATACGGTTCTGTAAAATTTACACGGCTTGGGCCGTTGTGCGCCATTGTTGATACTTGGCTGCATATATATGAACAGATGATGTGACTTTCTCACTTTCCTTTGTTTTTCCACCTATGAGGTACAATTGTTATATATGAAATTTGAACTTAGGTCATTGGCAGTAATTTTTAAGTAAGTTTCGAAACTCATAATTAAACTTATAGTTCTAAATAAGATATTATTATTTTAAAATAGAGTTAACTTTGAAAATTATAGTTAGATTTTTGAAAATACAATCTATCTTAAACTTAAATTTTCAATTTTTGTAACTGATAATTAGATTCATAGTTTTAAAATAAACTACTATCTTTTTGAAATAGAGCTAATCAAATCTAAGAAAACTAATATGGGACTCAAAATCAAAACTGTATAACCTATTTTACTATTTAATTGGACAACTGAAACATATTTACTCGAATGTACAGTCTAAACTCGAATTAACCCAATTGAATAAAACTCAATTCCAAGTTTCCTACAAAATTGCTCTTCTTTGCAAAATAAATCTATTGGACCAAATTTTTGTTAACTTGAAGTTGCCTCAAATTGAAAACAACTCAAGCCAACTAAACCGAATCAAAATGTCATTAAATTGAAAGCATGATTCAAATCGAAGTTAAGCTTAGTTGTATTCAAATCGAATAATTCATTTACTAGGTCCAAAAGCAGTTATAAGAAAACTGGAGGAAACGAGCAAGTCAGTTAGACCGAAACCGGGCTCTAGTTGAGGCAGAACATAAGAGCACTTGCAGCCCCTTGTTGAAAATGGAACGGGGCCCCCTTTTGCCACTTGTCCACTTATCATTGCATGGTCATGTCAATGCCGTGCATGGTGGAATTCTGGCTTAGTTCCACCATGTAGGCCAACTTTTTTATTTTTTAATATATTTTTACTTTTTTTTTGGGTTAATATATAATTGTTATATGATTAAAAAAAGTGATTATGTGTTATGAGAAGAGTTTATAATAAATATTTTTATTGGGTAATTTAAATTAAAATTTTATAAATCGAAAAAGTGATAAAATATAAGTTTTAAAAAATTAAAACTGTTACGGATATGATAAACGTTGAGTTCCAAAAAATAGAAAAGCTCTAAATAATCCAACCGAAAATTTCAGAAAAACAACAATCGCGGCACGCATGAACATCGCCGGTCGTTTACGAGGGAGAATCAGCAAGTCAGGAAGAGAGAGACTGAGGATTTCTTCACCGAATTTGAGTACCATTCACGGATTTCCGTAATCGAGGGTTTGGTAAGTGCCTCAATCTTCTCACGGATTAACATGTCTCAGCTCCCATTTCCTCCCTAAATTCTCCAAATTTTGCTTTTGTATTCAATTTTCGCTGTAATTAAGATTTGCCGAGCATCTGGGAGATTATTGTGTTAGTTTTTACTCATTGTTTTTAACTTGTTCAAGTTGTCAATTCTAGGGTTTTCATTTTCGCCAATCTATAATTGTGAGCGTATCGATTTCTACCCTGTTTGCTCACTGCATTGTCTGAACACTCCTAGCTGGGCCTTTGCCCCCTATCCCCGAATGGAATGGCCTGTCCAAACCGGCAGTATGTCCATGTCGGTGGATGCCCATAAAATATGTAAGACATGTGCCCACATACTGAGCAGCTCTCCTGCACTTACCTTGATGGATGCATTGCATATTTGCACGTAAAGAAGAATTTTTCGCTGTGCTAGCACTTTGTTTAGCATTCCTGATTCAAGGATTAAGAAGCATCCCTAATTGGTTCCTTTCCTTCTCTTGGATGACATGTACTTGCTTGCTGTTCTTAACCGTTGAGATTCATGGTGCAGTTCAATCCTATGGATGGGAATATTGGGTCTAGTGATGAAGTTATGGCTAAGCTTATTGACATGGGATTCGACGGTTCTCAAGTTGTCGAAGCTATAAAGATTGTGGGTCCGTCACTAAATAATGCAATTGATCACATACTGAATCGTTCCTCTAGGAACAACAAGGTTGTGTCCACTAGTTCCAATTGTTCTTCCGCACTCCACAATGCCAAACCGTTGGGCAAAAGATCATTCCCTTCATTGCGTCCTTATCGTCATATGAGACAGTCAAGCATAATGGAACATCTCCAATCTGGCGGGAAGACGAAGAATTGCATTATGAATGGTCATAGTGAACCAAAATCAAACATGGAGTTATCAGTTAGAAATTTGGGTGGCCAGGTAGAAGTGGAAAAACCCCATATTGAAGTGACTCTTGAAGCAAATCATGCAAATGAATCATCTGAACTGCAATATGGCTTGTCTCCACTTCAAACAGCAGAAACAGATGGCAAAATTGGACTAGATTGGGATCAAAAAGCCAATAGACTGTTGCAAAAACACTTTGGATACAAAGCACTAAAGAGTTTCCAAAAGGAAGCCATTGGTGCTTGGTTAGCCCGCCAAGACTGCCTTGTTCTTGCAGCAACGGGGTCTGGTATTGTGATTTGTCACCTTTGCGCGTAATATGTATCCTTCATTCACATATATTTTGTTAGCGTGACTGATGTCATTGTGCTATTGCAGGCAAATCTCTATGTTTTCAGTTACCTGCACTTTTGACGGGCAAGGTTGTGGTTGTGATTTCTCCATTGATAAGTTTGATGCATGATCAGTGCTTGAAGCTAGCGAAACATGGGATCTCTGCATGCTTTCTTGGTTCCGGACAGCCAGACAGTAGTGTAGAAAAGAAAGCAATGAATGGCATCTACTCTATTATATATATTTGCCCTGAGACAGTATTAAGGTAATACATGTCCAGAACATCTCTTATTTGGGTACCATGTGAAAACTATATTGTATCATGTTCCTTTTGTTGAGATGTGCTGATTTATTCATTGTTCTTGATCTAAAAACTTTAAAAGTTGACGTCATATATGCAGGCTAATAGGGCCGCTTCAGAGACTTGCAGAGATTCGTGGAATTACCTTATTTGCGATCGATGAAGTGCATTGTGTTTCTAAGTGGGGCCATGATTTTAGACCAGATTACAGGTTTGTCTCTGCTTAATCTAATGTCTTTTATAATGTTGAGCAAACAGAAAGAAAGGGTTGGATTCTGTGTGGAGTTCCACATTTGTTTTTATTGGCATCGATGTCAAGTTTCTAAATTCATTGACGGGGTGTCTGTTTTTAGCTTACGTGGAGTTCGTTTTAACATGTAAATACTTGGCCACATTGTTGGTGTTATGATTGTTAATAGATGATGTCATATATTCCATGTGCATCCTGATAAAAAAAAAGGTATATGCCGTGTGCATGATAGCGCTTATGTATGTTTTCTACACATGTCTAATTTAAAGAGAATAGCTGACGTTGCAAGCAAATTAAAGGGTGCTCACTCATGCACCCCCCCCCCCCCCCGGGCCAAAAGAAGAAAAGGCAAAAAATAAAACTCACTTTTATGTCTAATTCATGGGGCCATCCCTCCCTCCACCCCCTAAAGAAAACCTTCACTTTCAGAAGACAATGGATTTCAAGAAAAACTATGGAAGGGGTAAGGAAGGTGAAAGTAAGGATTCAAAAGTTGAGGATACTTTACTAAGTTGAGGATGCTTTGCTGTAGAATGCCAAAATAGAGTGATGCCCAATGGGGTAAGTTGATGAATTCACAATTCTGGACATGGATATCCTAAAATTCATGTCATTTTAAATTTATAATTGGGGATTTTGAGAAACTATTGCTTTTTCATAGAGTATTTCCTAGCCTATGTGGAGCGGCCTTAGGGTAGCTGCTTGAAGTTTGCTGTTCATTTTTTTCTCTGTGAAGTTGTAATTTTGTGATTAATCTTGTCTCTTCCCCCCTCCTCAGGCGACTGTCCATGTTGCGCGAGAATTTCAGTGCCAAAAGCTTAAAATTCTTGGAATATGATGTACCAATAATGGCATTGACTGCTACTGCCACCATCCATGTAAGAGAAGATATCCTCAAGTCACTTTGCATGTCAAGGGAGGCAAAAGTTGTTCTCACTACATTCTTCCGGCCAAATCTTCATTTCTCGGTATGTCATATCTTTCAATGTCTCATCCTTCTGCGTCGGTTGTGCTTGGCTTGCAAAAAGCTCTCTCTGTCTCTCTCTTTCAACACCATTCTCCTGTTGTATATGTCTTGATAGGAATATCTTCCTTCAATGCCTGTTGTCAGAGCATTAATGTGATAAGTCTCTTTCCTAAATACTTTTCTACAGGTAAAGCATAGTAAAACTACTTCTCCATCTTCCTATGCTAAGGATTTTAAAGAATTGGTACAAGTATACCTTCACAAGAGAACAGCTAGTGAAAGGGGTCATAGTATTGTGACAGATGATTTTCAGAATGCATTGGAATGCTCCAGTGGTATAACTAGTGATAGCATTGATGATGAAATGGAAGATGATGACTTTGATGAACTGGATGGGGAGGTAAATTCACTTGAGGAAAATGACTTAAGTGCTTCTGAAGGGAGAAAATTGTCAGTTGAGTATCTTGAAGATGATTTTGATAACGTTCAGGCAGCAGACGACTTCGACGGTAGAGTTGCTATGTTGTGCTTGCATTTTGTTCACTTCAATATGTGATCGTGGTTTTTTTCCGGATTTTGTCAAGTGTATCGATTTCTCCTTTCTGTTTCTGTATTATGTGATGGTTTCTCTCCTTTTTATTAATGCTTGGCAGTTTCATATGGCGAATTTTGTGGGCAGTCACCATTTAGTGAGTCTACTGAATTGGCCGAGCCTCCTTCAAAGCTGCCAGAAAGACCACAATCTATGGATGGACCTTTGGAACAAGGACCAACTATCATATATGTCCCTACCAGGAAGGAGACAATAAGAATAGCGAAATTTCTTTGTTCAAAGGGAGTGAAGGCTGCAGCATATAATGCAGGGGTAAGTAGTTAACTTCTATTTGCATTGGTTGGATGGTTGTTTGTTGCTTTATTGGATATCTGTTCTGTCGACCCATCCTTCAATGGCCGTACTTTG
Organism: Selenicereus undatus; assembly: GCA_017589665.1. Taxonomy (NCBI): domain Eukaryota; kingdom Viridiplantae; phylum Streptophyta; class Magnoliopsida; order Caryophyllales; family Cactaceae; genus Selenicereus; species Selenicereus undatus. The sequence goes on from JACYFF010031959.1 coordinate 9,475,736, forward strand.
TTAAACTATTAATATATTATTGAGCGGTTCAAGCCAGTCAGCAGAGCAAGCTTTTAGCTTAGAATGGCAAACAGATATTCTATTCCTAGAAATTTGTTGGTCCGTTTAAAGTTTATGGGAACGAGCTTACTGTTCTTAAAGACTTTGTTTTGCTATTTGCTTAACATTTATTATTGCATGCATTTTTTCCTGCTTTTGTAGTGGTGGATTATGGGTCGATACTTGATGCTGATAGAAGCCTTCTTAGGTCCTGGTGTCATAAAGTTCATACGAGAATCATGCACTAGCTAATGTGTTACCCCCTTTCTCAGTTGGCAAAATCACATTTACGACGAGTTCACAAGGAATTCCATGAAGATGCTTTAAATGTTGTGGTGGCAACTGTTGCTTTTGGGATGGGCATTGATAAACTGAATGTACGAAGGATTATCCATTATGGTTGGCCTCAGAGCCTGGAAGCATACTATCAAGAAGCAGGCCGAGCTGGAAGAGATGGAAAATCAGCAGACTGCATTATGTATGCAAATCTATCCAGAATCCCAACTCTTTTGCCCAACAAAAGAAGTGAAGAACAAAAAACACATGCATACAAGATGCTATCAGATTGCTTTAAATATGGCATGAACACTTCTCAATGCCGAGCCAAAGTACTGGTTGAGTACTTTGGGGAAAATTTCAGACTTGAAAGATGCATGTCATGCGACATTTGCGGAAATGGACCTCCTGACTTGCAGAATTTGAAAGAAGAGGCGAATATTTTCATGCAAGTTGTTGCCGCTCACCACAAACATTTAAACTGTGCTGAAAATCCATTCAATGATTTCGTAGGGCTTGATGTGAGCCGAAACAGAGCCAATGAGAAGCCAAGTCTCAGAACGTTTGTCACAAAGATCAGGGAGCACTCTCAGAAGTTTCTCGCTAGTGATCAGCTATGGTGGCGTGGCCTAGCCCGGATTTTAGAGGACAAGGGTTTCATCCGAGAGGGAAGTCTGTCAGTCGGTGTTCAAGTGAGATGTCCAGAGCCAACTGAACGGGGATTGAGGTTTCTGGAATCCGCTGTTGAGCGGGATTTCTATGCCTATCCTGAGGCCGACATGCTGTTATCATCAAGCAGGGTGGAGAAGCCCTTCTCCTCTTTCTCAGAGTGGGGAAAGGGATGGGCTGACCCTGAGATTCGTAGACAGCGTTTGGCAAAGATGAAATCGAAGAAAAATTCACGAGTAGGTTGTAAGAGAAAATCAAGGAGCCAGCATGTCGATCTTAAAACTGTTAGGGGAAGATTGACAGCAAAACTTTCCAAACTAAAAAGATGAGTTTCTCACAATTAAAATTTTCTGACATCTTGTAGTTGTTTGATTGCTTGATGGTTGTTGTTTGACATCGCAATCAGGTTATCCAACATGAAGATTGTGAAATTCATGTCAATACCCTAATGAGTTCTACTTAATTCTAAACTTTTTATATCTGGTTCTTCTTTAAAAGCCCGTCATTGCTTTGTGCCTACAAAAACTTTATTCTAAACGTCTCTTTTTAAAAAAAAAAAAACAAGAGCGAACACTAAAAATTAATGACAATTTATTATCATGAAGTATACCCATGAATAAAGAGTAGTTTGAAGGATTGTGAAAATAATATTATACCTTAAGATTTTAAGGCGTGAATACTTGTTTTTCTATTTAGAAATCATATATTGTACAAACAGGGCATAGCTTATAGTTAAACTACCTTCTTGATAGATTTGGATATCTCTTTAGTAATAACTACACATTATCAAGTTTTGATTAATGTAGTCACTAACATTATATTTGGGGGTAAAAAATAATTTCTAGAGTGCTAAAAATGTATTTTTGCCCCAAAAGAACTACATTATTTTCTCTCTGTTTTAAAATACTAAATTACTGTTTTTACAAATGACCATATCTCGAAACTATAAAAGTGCCAATGACTCAACAATAAAACCTCTCCAATTTTGATTGATTCGGCCACAAAGCCATGAACACAATCTGTTAGTATTGAATTTTACACATTGAATCTCCTCACTAGTGATCCTCAAAGGAAACAAAATTCAGAAGAAACCAACAAAGGAACATCACCAAAATTGAAAGACGAACTCTCATTTTTCCATGTACATTCTTCACAACTCATCATGGGAGTCATCCTCTTCAGAATCATGAGCAGGCTTCCCACCACTCTTCTCGTAAGCCTGTTTGATCACGGGGTTACACACAGCTTCCACTTCCTTCATCTTCTCCTCAAAGTCCTCCTTCTCAGCATTCTGGTTGTCATCGAGCCACTCGAGAGCCTCCTTGAGGGCGGCCTCTATCTTCTCCTTGTCATCAGAGTCAATTTTATCGGCCAGTTTGTCCTTGTCCTCGATCGTGCTCCTCATGTTGTAGATGTACGTTTCGAGCTTGTTTCGTGCGTCTACTATCTCCTTTACTTTCTTGTCCTCCTCTGCAAACTCTTCTGCCTCCTTCACCATTCGATCGATCTCTTCTTGGCTTAACCGGCCCTTGTCGTTCGTTATGGTTATGGTTTGCTTGTTCTTGGCTGCTTTATCCTCGGCTGTTACATGGAGGATTCCATTCGCATCCACCTCAAAGGTCACCTCAATTTGTGGCACCCCCCTACAGTAAAGCAACGACACATTCGGTAAGATGACAGTCAAACTCAAAGTTGATTAGCACCAGTACCATACGTCTGACGGGCTGTTTGCTAGTTGGATAATGTACTCAGAATTGGGTAAGCTGGCTATATACTCTGAATTGGCTAATAAGAAGTAAGAACACCCTCATAGGGAAGGTCTGCAGTTTTTCTGATAGTTTCGCATATTTTTTGGTCTAGACTGAAGTGGTAAAGTGCCCATAACCATCCAGAGTGAAATTTAACACAGGTAGTTAAAGTGATATAAGCAGTCTAGCAGATTGGGGCAAAGCCTTCATGAGTTAGGCATGCTTGCCACAAGAGAAGTGCCAAAACTAACCCTTTCAGGAAAAGAGACTCTAATCACAATATATTTACAGAGTTGGGTGTGCAATGATTACCTTGGAGCAGGTGGAATGCCAGATAACTGGAATCTGCCGAGTTCACGGCAATCCTTAGTTAAGGTTCTTTCACCTTCAAAGACCTTGATCTCAACAGTTGTTTGCTGGTCTTGATAGGTTGAGAAGATCTGAGACTTCTTTGTTGGGATGACTGTGTTCCTGGGGATCAATTTAGTCATCACCCCACCCACAGTCTCAATACCCAAACTTAAAGGAGCCACATCTAGGAGAAGAAGGCCTGCATTATAAATACACAAACCAAATGTTTCAGTACTATTCATCTGTGAAATATAAATACAGAACAAACGAGGTGAGATTTTCAATTTTTCAGATTTGGGTCATGGATTTGGTCTAAATTTTACCTTTGGTTTCTTCACCACCTTCACCACTGAGAATACCACCCTGAACAGCAGCACCATAAGCGACAGCCTCATCTGGGTTAACACCCTTGTTTGGCTCCTTCCCATCAAAGAAGTCCTTCAAAAGCTGCTGAATCTTAGGAATCCTGGTACTCCCTCCCACAAGCACGATCTCATGAATGTCCTTTTTCTTCAACCCTGCATCCTCAAGGGCCCTTTTGACAGGACCCATTGTCTTCTTGAACAGGTCCATGTTCAACTCCTCAAACCGAGCCCGTGTCAATGGCTCGGAGAAGTCAACACCATCAATGAGGGACTCAATTTCAACCCGGACTTGGTGCTGGCTACTGAGTGCCCTCTTAGCCCTCTCACATTCCCTCCTTAGCTTCCCAAGGGCCCTGTTGTCCTTGCTAATGTCCTTGTTGTACTTCTTCTTGATCAACTTAATGAAATAGTCCATAATCCTGTGATCAAAGTCTTCACCTCCTAAGTGGGTATCTCCACTGGTGGAGAGAACCTCAAAAACGCCATTGTCGATAGTCAAGATGCTCACATCAAATGTCCCTCCACCAAGGTCATAGACCAAGATGTTCATCTCCCCACCCTTCTTGTCCAGACCATAGGCAATTGCTGCCGCTGTAGGCTCATTGATGATTCGAGCCACATTAAGCCCGGCTATGGTGCCTGCATCCTTTGTGGCCTGCCTTTGTGCATCATTGAAATAAGCTGCACATGAGGATGGAACGATTAGGAATACAATTAATTAACAATGATAGACCTAGCAAAAACCGACCAGTAACTGCATCCTTTGTGGACCTAACTGAAACCAATCCAAAATAGAATAAAGTTCATCAAACCGATACTAATAGATGCCATTTTTCACAAGAAGCTTATGCTCTAGTGGACAGCCACTAGAATACTACACCACTTTTCCTTATCCTGATTCAGAATTAACTCAGGATAATCAAACCCTTTGGTCAGCTCTATTGATCAGTTATTATCGCAATGAAACTCGAATTGATGCAATACCTGGAACTGTGATGACAGCATGTTTGATCTTTTTCCCGAGGTAAGACTCAGCCGTTTCCTTCATCTTTTGTAAAATCATAGCACTGATTTCCTCAGGGCTGAACACCTTGACCTCCCCATCCTTGATCTTGACTTGAATGTATGGCTTGCCTTCCTTGTTAACAATCTTATAAGGTACCATCCTAATATCTCTCTGAACTTCAGGGTCATCAAACCTGAACCAGAAACACAAAGCAGACAATTTGCTAACACCATCCTAAAATCACCATTGTAAATTCCAATCTCCATTTGGAACTATGATACTTACTTTCTTCCAATAAGCCTCTTGACATCAAAGACCGTGCGTTCGGGGTTTAGAGGGGCCTGATTCTTAGCCGCCTCTCCGATCAACCGTTCTGTGTCAGTGAAGGCTACCCATGAGGGGGTGATCCGATTTCCTTGGTCATTGGCTATGATCTCCACATGCCCATTTCTATACACTCCCACACATGAATATGTTGTGCCAAGGTCTATACCAATAACTGTGCCTTTGATTGTCTGCTCTTCTGCTGCTATTGCTATTCCTGCCCAAAATTCTTCACCCGACCAAAAGAAAACATTCACCATGTCAATCCCATCGCTCATATCAGTAGATTTTTTACCTTAATTCTTTGCATAAGGATCACAATGAATGCAAACCTTATTCCTGCCACATTCTTATGAGGAAAAGGAAATACCTTTTTACTATTATTATTTCTTGATCAAGCAAAAAGGCAATATTTTTTCTTGAGGTAAGGGTCCTATTTTACGGCAATGCTTCAACAGTCAGAAAAAACAGAGTATAAATAAATCAACAACTGAAATTACACTCTCCATCACAAACCTAGCTACGAATTTGATATGAGTTACCAAATTTCAAGCAGAACTTCAACTAGGTACCCAAATCTCTCACAATTCTCCAGAAATCAACAACAAAACTCCAAAAATTCAACTCAACAACACAGAACAACATAAGGAAACACATAAAATCTCTGAAAACCAAACCTGAAATGAAGAGAATCAGAAACGTCAACGCCAAATCCCTCGATCGCATTGTTAATTTCTGATTTCCACTGCAAAATTTCCGGTGATTTCAAACGCAAGAGAGAGAGAGAGAGAGAGAGAGAGAGAGACAGAGATGAATGTGAGTGAGTGAGTGAGCGTTAAGTGTGATTTGTGAAATGTGATTAAATTTCAGGGGGTTATATTTATAGCTTAGTAACCTTGATTTCTGCTGTTACTTACTTACATGCTAGAGTGTTCTGCCCAATTATTTTAATCCACGTCATCATTTTGAGCTTTACTTTCGCGCCAGTTTGTATTTCCCACGCCAGAGGTCCAATAGGATCTTGACACGTCAGCGGTTTGAGGTGTTCTCCTGTGACCGTGCGCAGCTGAATCGTTCCCTCGCGAAGTTTCTTGAAATCTTTAGAGTTTAGACGCTTCTTAAAAATTGTTGATTTGTTTTTTCTAGTTAATGCAAACATGTCAGATTTTCTTGAAAGAATATTACTAATGTTCATGCCATTGTCTTATACTACCAATTATAATCGCAGTGTAAGATCCTGTTCTATTCGTACTTTAATTGATCCAACTCAGGCCCGGTTCTATTTCGCGTTTTTTAGGATTTAGCTAAGAGCTTACATCTCCTTACATCTCCTTATAACTTCTTACATCTTCTTACATCTCCTTACATCTTCTTACATCTCCTTACATCTTCATACATTTTCTTACATCTCATAGATTTTTTATAACATTCATTTATTTTAGTTACAGAAATATGTATATTTTTTAATGATACTACCAATATACAAAATTTATAAATATCTTATGAACACAACATTTATATAAACATAAAAACATAATATAACGACGTAAATTATATTTGAGTTTCGACATAAAATATATATTATTATAGATGACCATACATTTATTTATATTAAACATTATTTACTTAAAATAGGCATTTATTTGAAGAGTTGTATTCAATTTTGTCATTTTTTTTTTGTTATACTTTGCTTATTTGATCAAATTAATGTTCATATAAAAATCACCTCAAGTGGATGAAATTTTATTCACCAAATTTATGGGGATTAATATATTTTATTGTTGTGTAATTAACTTAATTAATTATTTATTTTCAATAAGTACATTATTTTAATATTATTATTTTTCATCCAAAACGTTTATTGTAAAACAAATTATACTATACAACTCTTTTACAATTCAACAACTCTTTGTATCTATCCTTACGGCTCCTTACGTCTTCTTACAGCTCCTTACATCTCCTTACAGCTTCTTACAACTCCTTACATCTCCTTATATCTATCTATCTACTAAAACGTGAAATAGAACATACTCTCACTCTTTTTTACTTCCACCCATTTCTTTCTTCCTTTTTCACATCTTCCAACAATTTAAAAAAAATGTCACTCCTTTCCTCTCTCACCACTCATTCCTATTCATACATATAACTATTATTTTTCATATTTTGAAAATTTTTATAATTTATGTAATTATATGTACGAGTAATCTAATAACAATTATGAAAAGTTTTATTTATTTTTCGGGTGTTATGAAAAAATTTGTTAGCCGTGCTAGAAATTGCAGAAGACGTAATTTTTGTCATATGTATTGAAAAAATAATAATTTTTTTCTTCTTTGTTAAGCAAATGTTAGTTTTTTGTGACAGATAGATTTTTGGGTTTGATTTTGTATATGAAAGAGATGCTCAATTTTTTATTTTTTTTGTATTGGTTACAAAATATTTGTTATAGGTCACCAAAGTGTAGTTGGTTGTTTTGTATGTGTAACAGATTTATTTTTCATTCATTGTAATTTAGGGCCAAATTTGCAGACTTTTTCCAGCATAATGACGGAATGCGTAAATTTTTTTGGCGTTATTGTAATTTGTGATCAGAAGTGCAAATGTATTATACGTGTATTTTGAGCAGGTATTTTTTTCTGTGTGCGTTAGTAACAAAATATTAGAAGTTCTTTACACAAATTGCAGATGATTGTTTTCTGTGTAGTAAGGGTCTGTTCTTTTCGTTAGGAAATATGGGTTGATAAATAGGTGAAGTTGGTTGAGATTGGTAGAAGTGGATTAAAGTAGGTTGAAATAGGTATTTTTTTTTTATTGAAGTAAGTTGAAGTAGGTATTTTTTGGTTGAATTGGATTGAAATTAGTTGAAGTGGGTTGATGTTGGTTAAAGTTGGTTGAATTTTTTTGGGTATGATCGGTGGAAGTTGGTTAAAATATTGAGAAATGTGTTGAAGTAAGCTGAAGTTGATTGAAGTAGGTTGATATGGTTAAAGTTTGTTGAGGTTGGTAAATTTGAATTTACCAATGAAAAGAACAAGGCCTGAACATATGTGTGTTTTTTTCGTTGTTTATATTTGATTAATATATGAAAAAATACATCCGTAATTTGTTTTGTGAATAATGAAAATTATAATTTTTTTGGGGGGTAACAACGGCCACGAAACAATATTTCGTACCAGAGTCAACATAGAAAAACCTAAAAAGATTTTTTATTATCGGTAATTACTATCACAAATAAAAGATTATATTAAAAAAATAAAATACGTAAATTACATTAATTCTCCTACTTCATTCAACTCCTTCCCACTCCTTTTCCCCTTTCCCATACTTAAAAAAAATACCACTCTTACCTACTCCTTCCCCCCTTTCCCACTCTCACTCATCTCACACCTGCAACATAAGTCTTCATTTGTAATTGCTTGTAAGGTATAAAAAATTGAACTTATATAGGTAGGTTCAAGTTGTTTGATACATCTTCTTTTAAGTATAGTTTTGAGTTCGAGTCTTGTGAATGAAGAAAATATATAAAGAGAGAACTCCACCTCTTATTGAACTAACAGTAACTCGACTCTAATAAAATAGAGAATTCAATACTAAAATAATAATAATAACAAATTGAGACAAATGAGATTTATATTTGAGGGCTTATAGATGATAGTTCTTGTCTCCCCTCCCCTCCCCCCCCCCCCAAAAAAAAGGCAGTTGTAAAACTTTTTGTTGTTTTTTCTAGGACATTTGTAAATATTGGAAGAGTAAAAGCACTTTGTTTAAGCAGTATATATAGATACCTATGGTGAAAATGAGTATTCTTTTAGAATTTTTCGAACATGACCACAAATATAATATATACAAAATTATGAAAAAATGTAAGCCTAAATAAGATCATAGCTGCAGATATTTCTCTTTTTTACTATAAAAATTGCTAATAAAGATGATAGATTTTTGCGAGTCCTGTTTATTCAATGTATATTAAGTATGGTGGTGTCATTTGTTACAAAATAGTTTGGGTCCGTGCTTTGCACGGAGTATATTCAAATAGATATTCTGTAGATATGTTATCGAAATAATAAACAAATAGTTATGGTAGACATGATTAATATTATAATTTAGAGGAGATAATGGAAAAATCAAATAAAAAAGTTAAATATACAGCAACTTCGTGCATAACTAATTGGATTAATAATTAAAAAGTATATGATTGTGACAAAATTCTATATAAGTATGATGAAGACAGTAGATAGTGAATTTATCACAAACCATACTAACACCATGTTTTTTTCGTTGGGAAATCAACTCAACCCACACTCACCTACTCCTTCCCCCATCTTCCCACACTTTTAAAAAAAATATCACTCATTCCCACACTCACCCACTCCTTCCCACACCTACATAAAACAACCATTTCTCATATTTTGAAAATTTTTGCAATTTACGTAATTGTGTATATAAATAAGCTGATAGCACTTATAAGCAGTTTTAATTTTTCAGAAGTCATGAAACAGTTTTATTTTTTTTGTTTTTCATTATTTTTATAATTTTTCATTATTTTTTATTTTTTATTTTTTATTTCTATTTTTTATTTTTTATTTTTTATTTCTATTTTTTATTTTTTATTTTTTATTTTTTAATTTTTTAATTTTTTAATTTTTAATTTTTTAATTTTTTTAATTTTTTATCTTTAAAATTTAAATATTTTGCATTTATTTTTATTTTTTATTTATTTATTTTTAAATTTTTAAATTTTTTGTATTTATTTTTTTATTTTTTATTTCGCTGTATCTATTTAGTTTTTATTTTTTTATTCCAGAAAAAAAACCAACGAAAAATTCCCAAAAAAAAATAAATACAGAAAAATAAAAAATAAGAAAATAAAAAATAAATACAAAAAAATTAAAAAATTAAAACTGAAAAAATAAAAAAAAATAAAAAAAATTAAAATAACAAAAATTACAAATTACAAAGTAAAAAATAAAAATAAAAAATTTAAAAATATAAAAAATAAAAAATTAAGAATAAAAAATAAAAAATAAAAAAATTTCAAAATTAAAAATTAAAAATAAAAATTTCAAAATTAAAAATATAAAATATAAAATGAAATAATAAAAATACCAAAATAAAAAATAAAAAATAAACAAAATAAAAAAGAATGAACAAAAATAAAAAAATTTCATCATCATTAATTACTATCACAATAAAATTATTACATTATGAAACAAAAAATTATTAATAACCAATATTTCAACTTCATTCATTTACATTCAGCTGTCACCCACACTCAGTCACTCATCCACTCCTTCCCATACTAAAAAAAAAATACCACATCCACCCACTCCTTCCCCCTTTTTCCCACACCCACTCATCTCACACCCCTCATTTCCCACTGAAAAGAACAAGGCCTAAATTAGGTGATGATAGGTCAATCTATGATGCCAATGATGAAAAATCTACCTTCTCCTCTTGTTGTTGAGCAAAAATTTATGAAGTGGCTAATTGTCTAATGAATTTAGGTATAAACTATTTTGAAGTCAGTTTAGTTTCAGTTTTACATGTAACAGAAATAAAATTTGTCTTTCAACGAAAATAATTTGAACATTGTATTTATGCTAACACATAACTTTTTTGGCTATTTAAAATGACCAATTAGGGGACGCTAATATAATTAAGTGTTCATACTTTGTACATTTGGCTTTCATGTCAACTGAATAGTTTCATGGGTTTTGATATAAACTTCCCATGCCCTTATGTTGTCTTGCAAGAGATGAGTTGAGTTCAGATTTGTGGGTTGAGATATTTCTTAGTTTGAAGTGTTATGACAATTTGAGGTATTTTGTTTTAAACGGTAAAATATTAATTATAACTTTAGGTGTTTTATGAAGAGAATTTGATTATTGGATTTGTATGGGTTAAAAGAAAACGAAAGTGATTTCAATTTTTCTCGTGCGTTAAATAGATTAGATTTTGATCAATTTATTTGAAATGTTAAAAAATTAATTATACATCTAAGATTTAAATGAATTAAATTTAATTGTAAGATATATATGCTTTGAAACACAAAAAAATAGTTCGTTTATTTCATTCTGTTAAATAGATCATATTAAATGTGAAAGAAATTCAGTTTCATGGGCCTAATATAATGATTGTGTTTTATTTTAATTTTTTTTTTAAATTTCACATTCAACCCTTGCAATATGTTATATCATGCTTACAGTATGCAATTTTTCAGCACAACCCTTACATCTATATGATCATAATTAATATTGACTATGTTATCAAATTCAAAGTGAAAGATAACAGTGACGATAACTACAATGACAACAACAACAATAGTAAGAATGAAAATAATCATGGAAATCATATTTATATTTATATTATTTCTAATAATACATGCTCAAATGTACATTTGTAATGAAAAAGACAAAATAATAATAATAATTATGGAAATAATTTTTTTTTATTATTTCTATATGAATTTGTATATTATATTATGTGATAATAGTAAGATATCACATAAGGTTTTACGGCTTGTTCAGTAATTATAATTCGGTTTTCTTAAGTTAAAACTTCTAAAACATGAGCTTATTCCATAATAATGAAATAATAAAAACTTTTATATCCATTATACTCCCTTAATCTCTCTTTGATAATTAGATGATCATAATTAATATTGACCATGTTATCAATTTCAAGAAGAAAGATAAAATCGCCGACAACGACAATGACGACAATAACAACAACAATAATAATGGAAATAATCATGGAAATCATAGTTATTTTTCTATTATCTCTAATAATACATGCTCAAATTTATATTTGTATCGAAAAATACAAAATATTAATAATAATAATAATAATGGGAATAAAAAATATTTATTGTTTCTTTATAATTGTGTATATTATATTATGTGTTAATAATAAGGTGTCATATAAGGTTTTATGACTTGTTCAGTAATTATAATTTCGTTTCATTAAGTTAAAACTTCTAAATTATTAATGTATTTTATAATAATGAACTAATAAAATTTTTTTATATCTATTATAATCTCTTAATCTCTCTTTGATAATTTGATGATCATTATTAATATTAACTATGTTATCAAATTCAAACGGAAAGATAACAACGACGACAACGATAATGACGACAACTACAACAATAGTAATAATAGAAATAATCATGGAAATCGTATTTATTATTCTATTATCTCTAATAACACATGCTCAAATTTATATTTGTATTGAAAAATACAAAATATTAATAATAATAATGACGAAAATTAAAAAACGTTTTGGTCCGTAAGAGTCACAATGGGCAATACAATATAATGGGAGATGAGGGAATCGAACCTGAGACCTAATGTGCATAGTAAATAGTACAATACAATGAGGGAGGGGAGATTCGAACCTGAGACCTAATGTGGCTAGTAAAGATAAATCCAAGGGTTAAGATTGTTTAAGATTTTGATCCAACGGTTGTGAAGCAACATATGCCCTAAATTTACTCCCATGTTAGCATTTTTCATTTCCTCAACACTCAACCCCTTACACATTCTAGCATTTATAATATAAAGATTACAAAATAATAATATATAAAACTAATAAATATAACGGAACTCTCATCAAAAACTTCCATGAGATCATTTTATGTCGAAAATTCACATCATAATTTATCACTAAAAAAAATCCATACTTAAAGTTCCATTACCAAACCAAACAAACCTTGATCGCCTCCCCCTTTCCCCTAAAAGATAAATAGTAGTAAACACACAAAACTTACAATCCTCGTGTTGTAGAGTTGAGTTTGTAAATCAGGTAAGATGTACAATTTGGATTAAAGTTGTGTTTGGCAACAACGTTTTGGGTAGCATTTAGCGTTTTGACCAAGTGAATACATTAATTAGTTAATTTTTAGTATTCGGTAAACTAGTATTTTGACTAGCATTTCAAGTAGCGTTTAGCGTTTTAAGCAGTGTTTTTAAAAAACTAATAGTATTAATGTTTGACATTTAAAAGTAGTGTTTCATATTTTTTAGCTAAAAATATCCTTTAAAAATTTTATCTTTGAAAATTATCTATATCATTCTATGCCAATTTATATTTAATCAGCTAGTATAACAGCTAAATTTACCGAACACATTAGTTTCAACCGCTAATCTAAATAGTTATTTGCTAATAGAAAAATTAGAAACGCTATCCGCTATCTAAATAACTATTTGCTACCTGAACTGTTATCAACTACCTAAACAACTAATTTTACCGAATAGAGCATAAGGTAATTTTGAAAATAAGTAGTTTTTAAAAATAAAAATTACTCTATGTCGTAACATTGAATCAATGTCTTCGAAAATTCATATAATTTGTAACAAAATTCCACTAACAACAAAACACTCATGCGGTTGAAAGGTGCTTACCAAGAGGTAAGCCGAGTAATCACTAATCGATCACATTATCAACGAGATCAACGAAATCAATCAAAAACCCTAAAATTGCAAAATCGAAAATTTGGAGGGAATCGATCAAGATCAACGGTCATGGAGTCGGAGGCTGCGCAGGGTGCGAAGGAACCCCTAGACCTTGTTTTTTGCATGTCTAACATCCTCGAAACTGGCCTTGATCGCCACACTCTCTCGCTCCTGGTGTCTCTCTGTGAATTGGGTTTCAGTCCCGAAGTTCTTGCTGCTCTTGTCAAGGAACTCCGAGTACCAAGGACACTTATACTGCCCTTTTCTTCTCCTCCTTCAAATTCATCTACGTAATTCACCGTCTCTTGGATGTAATTTTAAATAGTTATTGTTGGATGGTGTTTTAAAAGCGTTGTTTGATGTTTGTGGTGAATGAGACTTTGAAGGTTATGTGGTGTTTGCAGAATACATTGGGTTTTTTTTCATTGGGTATCTCAAAAGTTTTGATTTTGATGGGTTCTGTTTAATACAACCGTTATATGATGAGGATGATGATTTTTGGTGATGACAGCTTGTAAGGGATGTAGTATTGCTTGTGTCAAACTTTGTGTAAGATTACAGGATTTTCCCCTGCATTTTGTTTGAAGAGCTGTTTAGATTGTGGTTCTCTAATTACCCCTTTATGACTGATTGGCTGTCTGAGGAATCGCGATGAAGCATGGTTGTGGCCTTTGGAGGAAGTTTGTTGCTGTAGAGAGGTGCGCCTTCTTTCCTGCAGCGTTGTTTTCCTTGTATCTCATGTCTCGTTGATATATTATCTGATACACTTTTTGGTTTTGTGATTGTGATGATTAATGAAGCGTTCAATTTTAAGATGCTGAGTTAGATATTGATAGTGCTACGTATAGCTAGCTCTGTTTACTCTTATGTTTGGTCATATGTTGTAGGCAATGTGACTGAAGACAATATGAGATACTAGGTTTCCTTTCTTTGTTTTTATCGTGGTTGGTGGCTCCGGTAAATACGAGGATTCCTGGAGTGATAATGTATCATTCTTTGTTAATGCTTGGCTCTATCATAGGGAATGCTACGCTCATCTTGTGGTTTTCAGTTGGAAACGGAGCTGGGGATAGTAAAGATTGGTTGTCATTCAGATTATAGTCAATTAGTGAAGGTGTAAACGGAGAATTAGTGGGGAATTCAGTTTGCAAACTGAGATAACCAAAAACCAGTTCGAGACATTAACTGGGAACTGGACTTCTAAGCTAAATTCAGATTCGATGAGACCTTAAATCAACTTTAGCAGTATTCACATTCTTAATTCAGGGGTTGCTGGTACATGGCTACAATCATTACTACAAAAGTTTCTTACTTACTGTGAAGGGAAGAACTCGATTTCATGCGAAATTAGTTATTAACATCATAACATAAACTGAGGCAAACAAATCCCTATCATCTAAGCACTCAAAATCTCTACAAAAGCGCAAATGTTGTTGCATACACTTATCAACAGTTGATGATCCAAAGAAGCATATCCATTCAACGAAATGGAGCCAAAGGGTTTGGACTTCTTGGGGTCTTCAGGCTTTTGAGCTCTCTGCACACTTGGTCTAACATTCCCAGGAAGTCCCTTACAATCACGAAGATCCAAAGTGGGTTCGTTTCATCCTTGCTTACATTCCCATGATAGTATTCTGTAATTTCTCTTACGCTGAGGAGGACTTTGTCTTCTTCAGCTTGCAACTCCTTCAGGTTCTTCTCAGCATGGCTCAAGAAAGTTTTCATTGCATGGGCAAAATTATCATTTCTTGCATCTTTACTCAAGTCTTTGTTTACTAGTTGTTGCAGCTTAGTCATTCCCTCTGATAGATTAGATACTGATGTTGCTAGAACATCCAAGTCTATTGATGCTGTCCTTTTCACATTGCAAAGTTCATTGCTCAGACCAGAGACCAGATCTAAACCCATTCTTCTGTAATCATCTTCTTGCTCCTCGACTGTTCTGCTTTTACTGTTTCGATCTATGGTACCCATAATGCTGTTTGACATGCGAGCTCCCTCCGAACGTATTATTTCTTGGACAACAAAGTGCAGCAAGGTAGTTTTTCCATCAGTACCTTTCACATCAGCAAGCTTAAGGAGTGCGTCAAGCTTGAATGCCCTTGCACCTCCTCTTATGGTTCCAATATTCATCCTATTGCCTGTTTTGAGCACAGCTTCCAGTAACTTTAAGAATAGCCTGCTTGATCTCAGTTCCTTGCAGGCTTCCTGTTTGGAAAGATGACGAATAACATTAGAATACTGCTGTAGTTCAAAACATAAGACAGGTAATACGGTTGAAAATTACCTCAAGCATCGAGAATGAATTCCTCAAGTGAACTACCTCATCATCGAAGGTGGCTCTAAAAAGCATTGCTTCAATTCTTTGAAAGGCACATGGTATTGTCAGCATTTCTTTAACAAGTTTTTCTGCTGATCCGAGTTCATTGATGTCTCCCTTGTAATCAGATAGCTTAACTTCCTCTTCTTTGGTCGGTGTCATTTTCACCAGGGCCTCGAGCTGTTGTGTGGATAAACCATCCCCTGCTTTTCGTTAAGAGCACTTGGATCTGTTAAGGATAGTTATTACATAGCTCTATAACTGAGAGAAAGAAACCTTGTTCTGCTCTAATCTTAGAAGGTGCTCAGTGCATATAGTGAGCCCGTGCTATTTGTCATGCTTTAATCTAGTTAGATTCTATTGTTGTTCGGAAGTTTAACTACCCTCTAATACTAAGTTCTTTTTTTTGTGCATTTTAAGTAGAAAATTGCAGTTTCTTGTGTATGATCAGATTATGTACATGTTTCAAACGTCTAGAATTACCTTGCTCTAGTGCCTCACAGACCTTCTCTGCTGATACGTTCAGAGCTTTGGAGAGTATAGTTATGTTCTGCAGCCTTTTGGGGTCAAGGACGTGCTTGCTTGGAGATGGGCTTTTGCTTTTTCCTTCGTCATTGTTGAATGCAGTCTTCAGATTGTAGCCAAATAATGATTCCATCATCTCCTCGTCCAACCTGTATGAAGATCTCTCTTTCAGTTCTCAGATAAATTAGCCATTCTTTCGATAATAAAATGAAGGGAATTTGATACTCACTCAAACGAGCTACATCGCAGTTGGTCCCACACCATAGATCGATCTGGTGCTGCTCTTACTTTATCCCAATGAAGTGGTTTCAATTTTGGAAGTGGAGTGCCATCTTTTCCCAGTGGTGTGGATGGAGAAAGTGTCCCAGGCGGAGGAGGTGGGCCTTTAAATGAGTTGCCGTTTCCATTTAGGAATGGCGGCGGACACGGTGGGGGAGGAATCTTGGATGGTGTCTTGGGACTGTTGGATGATGAGGGTAAGGCAGTTCCTTGTGTCCGATTCAAACCTAAAGATAAACCAAAATTTCTGGGAAATGAAGAGTGTAATGTGGTTGGAGATTGAAAAGCCTTCTTTGTAGTTTGAGCTGAAAAAACAGAATGTGGAGGACTGCAAGGAGCGGGAGGAGGCGGTGGTGGTGGCGGCGGCGGCAGAGGTGGAGAATGTTGTGGTAGTGATGGTGGTGGAGAATGTTGCGGTGGTAATGGTGACGGCGGCGGTGGTGGTGGAGGAGGAGGTTTTAAGGGCAAATTATCATACGAGGCTGTGCTCACTGCTGGGGCTGTTTCTTGTGAAATAGGTGGTCTGTTCAACTGATCTGGGGAGAAAACTTCTAGTGGATCACTGAAACTACCCAATGAGACATTGGACAGCCTGAGATTACTAGATGAACGTGAGTTGATCAAAGAATGAAAAGACTCATCCTCAGAAGAATGTGGATCGTTTGCACTAGAGTTTTCAGCACTTGGAGAGTTATGAACATCAGACTCATACTTACATGACTCTGCATACTCATGAACAGAGATAATTTCTTCAACTGAAGAAGAATTCCTCTCGCTGATTCCACATTTTATTGTTTCACGACTTGAATCTTTTCTTTCATCCAATGCACAACTCACATTCTCAGAGGAAGATGTGTTTACATTATCACAAATTCCTTTTACACATCCTTGTGGTTCTACAGGAAGAGCAAAACCAGGATCATGCCTTACCTTGCTTGCCAAGCTCTGCGATGTTACACTTTTTGATCTCTCTGCTATCCCTCCCTGATCATCACAAAATGAAGCTATCCCTCCGCCTTTATTCTTGTGCGTATTTAGCCTTCTATAAACCCACAATATCCCAAGAGCACAAAGTACACACACTGCTACTGTGGATATTAGTACTGCTGTTATAAATTTCTTTCTCTTGCTGTTCTCTTCCTGCTGATGCAGGGGCAGCATTGGCCGAAGCCGAGGCCGAGGCCGAGGCCGGGTCGGTCGGTGGTGGTGACGGTGCAAATGAGCAGCCGGGGTGAGCTCGGGAACCGGAGCCGGGGCCGGAGTTTTGGCTTCAACGGTGCTTGGTGATGGAGATGGTGCTGGTGAGTACACAATTTCTCCCTTGGAGGGTCTTATTTTGTTGTGGAGACTTCTTAGTCCAAGCAAAGACCTGAACTTTTCCAACATTAAAGCCTCGTTCTTTTCTCTCTCCTCCTCCCCAGATGTAGCTTTGATATGAAGACCTTGCGCTTCATCCCAGGAAGCTGCATTCACCATTAAAATGCCCACGTTGTCTACTGGTGTGATGATGCCACTGATGAAGAGACTCATCATGATCATCACAGTGGAAAGAGCTTTTTTCTGAGTACTTGCCATCATTCTCTGATTTGAAAATCAGCAAGAATTGAAATGAAGACGACCACTCGCTGCTTAAAAACTCTCTGTCATTTTACTTTGTTCCATTCTATTCTGAAAGTAAAAAAAACATGCTACTTCTGATGATCCTGCTGGTAGTGAAGTGAAGAACAAGAGAGTGATAGAGAGAGAGTCTTTAATGCTACTCCAAGGAATCCCTGAACTCTGGCAGTTGTAGGTGAAGCTGGCCCCCTTCTTTATTGTCTTTTCTCTTCATGTTCTCCTCTGTTAATTCCCTTCTGACAAATAGCCTGTTTAACTCTGCTGTCAAACCCTGTTTTGCTTCCACTTGGCCGTCTTGGATGATCATTTCCTTTTCTTCCTGTTTTGATTTCTCAAGTTGGGTAACTGCCATTTAGTTGGCAAATTCAGGGGTTTGGACATTGATTAAGAACAGTTTAGTTGTATGGTCTTTTGTTAGTGAAAGTGTCGGTCTTTTCTGATAACTGTAATCAGTGATCTCCTTCACAGTTGGGATTATTACTAGCTTTTAATGTCCTCATAACTAGCAAAATGTAAGTGGGCCTTGTGTTGGTTGAGTTCCCTTCCTTGCCCCGGGGCCGGGGGGGGGGGGGGGGGTGACCCACCTTCTTTATTATCCTTCCTAGAGGTAGAAACAGGTACAAATTATGTGATAGACCGGAGTCTATAGACTAAGACCCTGTTCTTTTTGTTGAGAAATTGCAGGTGTGGGATGGGTGGGATATAAAAGGGGGAAAGGAGTGGATGGGAGGGGATAGGAGTAGTATTTTTTTTTTAAGTGTGGGAAAGGGGTGGAAAGAATGGAAAGAAGTGGGAAGGAGTTGAATGAAACAGGAGAGTTGATTTAAGTTACGTATTTTGTTTTTTTTTAATGTAATCTTTTACTTATGATGGTAATTATCAATGATAAAAAAAAATTTAGACTGAAAAAAATAGTTTTCTGTGTTGACTCAGGTATGAAATATTGTTTCGTGGCCGATGTTACCCAAAAAATTGTATTTTTCGTTATTCGTAAAACAAACTATGGATGTGTTTATTTCAATATATTAATCAAATACGAACAACGAAAAAAATAAACATATGTTCAAACCTTGTTCTTTCGTTGGTAAATTTAAATTTATCAACCTCAACAAACTTTAACCCACTTTACGAACTTCAATAAAAAAAATATCAATTTCAACCCACTTCAGTCTAGTTCAATCAACTTCAATCTATTTTTTACTATTTTAACCAACTTTTATCCATTATACAAAAAACTTTAACCTACTTCAACTCATTTTCACAAACTTCAATCCATTTTTGACTATTTTAACCAACTTTGATCCATTATGTCAAAAAATTTAACCTACTTGAACTCATTTCAACAAACTTCAATCCATTTGAACAAAAAAATACTCACTTCAACCTATTTCAACCTACTTTAATTAAAAAAAATGCCTACTTCAACCTACTTTAATCACCTCTACTAATCTCAACCAACTTCACTCATTTTTCAACCCATATTTCCCAACGAAAAGAACAAGCATTCAGTACACGGAAAACGATCATCTGCAATTTGTCTGAAGAACTTTCAATATTTTATTACTAACGCACATGGAAAAAAATATCTGCTCAAAATACATGTACAATATCTCTGCAGTTCCTGTTACGAAGTACAAACAACGCCAAAAAAATTTATACATTCATTCATTATGCCAGAAAAAAAATCTGCAAATTTGGCCCCAAATGACGATGAACGAAAAATAAATCTATTACACATACAGCAATAACCATCCACGCTTTAGTGACCTATAACAAATATTAGGTAACCAACGCAAAAAAAAAAAAAAATTCTCTTCCATTTACAGAATCAAACCCAAAATATCTATGAGTCACAAAAAACTAACATTTGCTTAACAAAGTGGAAAAAAATTATTATTTCTTCAATACATAAAATAAAAATTATATCATCTACAATTTTTGACACAACTAACAAATATTTTCATAACATTCGAAAAATAAATAAAACTTTTTATAATCATTATCAGACTATTCGTACACACAATTACATAAATTATAAAAGTTTTAAAAATATAAAAAATAATAGTTATGTAGGAGTGGGAAAGAGTAGGTGAAAGTGGGAAGGAGTAGGAAGAGTTTACATTTTTTTAAAGTGTGGGAAGGAGGAGAAGGAATGGATGGGAGTAAATTAGGTTCAGTAAACTATGAAAGAGCATGATCTAAGATTACCGTATATAATAATTTAAAAATTTTATTAAAATCCATTCCTATTTTTATTGCCCCATTCCAAAAATAATAAAGCTTGTTTTGACCAAATTGCTTTATCCCTATATCTGTAAACTCGAATCTACAATATAATGATGTAAATGCTGGAAATGGAGGGAAGACCTGGTGAGTTGGAGCTCCAAATACCCTTGAGAGATACTAGCCGTGGGATGAAATCTGATATCTTCCGATTCACGATCGAATGGTTGGGATTTTTCTAGATTTTGTAGTAATACTTCACTTGCAGAATACAGTGTCGAACAAATGATTAATGATCTGAGTTGGACAATAATTCATTCAATGGCATTTAATATCATATCGGTTGATGTATTGGCAGTATTGCTATTAAAGGTTGCAAACTGTTTGTACTGTCCAGATTTTGCCTTACAGAGTCGTCTTGTTATATCATCAGATGCAAAGAAATCTGTATTTGACTGCTATATTGTCTTCACTTCTGAGTGATCTCGCCTTCCTGCTATTAAAGCTTAGTCTCGAGCTAGGCTTGGCATGGTTGCCAAATTGTACAAGTTATATTAGAGTCCAGAGCTATGGGATTTGAGATATATCATAGTCTATCAACACAGGTTGGTTCAAGTCATTTGACACTTGTTAATCTTAAGTAAAGTCTAAAGTGCAAGTCTTGTGAATGAAGAAAATTTGTGATAGAAGAGTTCTACCTCTTATTGGGTCAACAGTAATTCGATTACAGTAAAACAAAGAATACAAGACCAAAAAAAAAAAAGATATATCATAGTTTATAACTGTTTTGACTAATAAAAACACTTGACATTTTCCATTTTTCTCGTCTTGGTTTTTTAAATCCCCAAAACTATGCACTATTTTGGAAAATGTCATGTGTCGTTTCAAAACTAGAACCTATGATCATAGTCTCAGGTCTGTGGTATGACTACTAATTAAATTATAGTATTTGGGTTAGGTTAATGATTTGGATCAATCGACCCTTTTGACCAACCTAATTTACTTGTTAGATCTATCAATTTTGATTGGGCAAGATTTAAATTGACGCGTTTCTATTAGCTGAATTTGTGTAAGTTAATCCTGTATTGAGTTGGATTGGATTAAACTAAGTAGAACCTAATTATCTTAGTATATTGTACCCCTTATAGATAATGGATGCTAACAGTATGATCAAAACAGATTAAGTGAGATTAGACGCACACATTATGGGTTACGACTTAGGCCTCGAGTTTAATTCTTATCCCTTCTTCTCCTATCGAATGAGGCTTGTATGACGAATGTTTCTAACTCAGGTGCTACAAACTAAGAAAATCTAAGGTGACAAGTAAATCCGAATTATAGAACATCAAACTTTAGAAACTTTACGAGTTAAGTTTGGCAATTAGAGGTAGATAATGAGATGTGCATGAGCCCATCAATCGTTACCTTTTATCAACAACTACCATTTAAGTTTGACTCTAGATTATCCAGGCAAACAGTTGTGCACATTTTGAATGAGGTTATGGTAGTTTAGGATAGATGTTCAAAGCTGTTCTTTTTTCTTAGTCAAAATATTTGGCTGCTAATTGCCCCGAGCAGATGTGGCTGCTATTTTGACCCAAACACACAAGTCCTGCAAGCTTCTAGCTTCTCTCATGTGCTCACCTAACTTTACAACTTCAGAGAGAGAGAGAGAGAGGCAATATGCAATGCATGAATGATTGAGGGGGGGAGGGGGGGGGGCTGGCAAATAGCAATGGCGTGGCTTAGCCGTCACTTGGTATACAACAACAACACCATTCAACCATTCATTCATATGCGATTATGTCTTCCTATGAGTTGTACAACCGTGCAACATACTACTGCCATATTAGTAGCATGTTGGCGGATTGTGTGGAAGCAACATGCGTGTTTTGTAGGAGAGTTTACTCCGACAAGATTTATATATACTGGGTTTGTCTTATATTATTGTACGTGTTGCTAAAGTAGAATTTAACCCGAATCTGGATGAGGTAAATAAATGGTATCCAAGATTTCTAGATAAATGATACATTAAAGGATTTGCTCTTTTTTTTTAAGAGCATAAGAAAGTTGTCCTTAAAAATTAAAAGATGATCGTTACAAAAAAAAAGAAAAAGAAAAGAGAAGACAATAAATATATTGAAGAAG
>JACYFF010031959.1:9501783-9545105 GCA_017589665.1 Selenicereus undatus
TAATAATAATAATAATAATAATAATAATAATAATAATAATAATAATAGTAGTAGTAGTAGCAGCAGCAGCAAGAGCTGAGGGAAAATTCATTATGAGAATTGCAAAAGTAAAGATGAAATTTAAAAGTTGGTTTATTAGTAATTTAAATACAACCCTCCTTTTAATTTGTTAATATGCATCTTATTATTTGTTCAACTGGTGAACTGTTTGGGGGTGTTTTTTTTTTTAAAAAAAAATGTTTAGATTTGTTTATGACCTGAAGCCTCATGCACAATCAAGAAATGGGTTCAGTTAAAACATGTAACCTATTACAATAAATATACCAAAATTTCAAAAAAAAAACCTTAAAAAATATTTTACTCTAACTCTTTTTTCTTAAACCTATTCTTTTTATTTTTATTTTTATCGAAAGATGAGAGAAATATTACATTGAATTTGGATCAACAAAAATATACATATCTTTAGCAGCCAGATTATGAAAAATATCTATCTCTCTCCGACCATAAGTTACAATTTCTCCTAATATGAACAAAGTAAAATGATAAGTGTCTTACTGTAAGACACTGCATAAGTGTCTTATTTTGACTAAAAAATCATATTATTATGTTTTTTTAAAATTGAAAAAAATGGTAGGATCGAATCATGAAAGTATATTACAACTTATAAATTGTATAAAATCATCTTTTTATACATAATTGTCATATTTTTAAAATATGTGTATCATATGTACTCGCGGATAGGGTTAATGCAATTAGGGTATCATACATTTAATAGTTTGTCGGCGTAGCCGACAAATATTTAAGGTTAGCAATTCATAATTAAGTATAATCATTGAAAAATTTATGATTTTAAATCATAAAATATGTTAATTTATAATAAGACAAGATATTTAAAAGTATCTTATAGTAAAATATATATCACTATCTATGAACAAAATGGGCTGCTTTTATATGAAAGTTTTAAAACTTATCCTTTTGTAAAAAAAACTGTTTTTGATAAGCTTGTCGCACCAGGGAGGCAGGGAAGTACGTCTCCTTATGTCAAAACAATATAGTAATTACAACTTACCATAATGTGTTAATACTTCATGGATGCATGCATCTAAGGATCTTGTGGGGCAAAAATTCGTGAAATATACAAATATTTAAAGTCGACTTAATTCACTTGTGCTGTACGCACGTTTTCTTTTCAGTTGTTTGATTTCTTTCAGAGTTTTTTCTCCTTTTTTGGGGAATATTTAAAGTCGACTTATCCAAAAATGAATGTATGATTTTAAAAGAAGGGCAAATTCTCCATAGCCATATTCTAAAAGATTAATTAGAGAAGTTTTCTTTGCACTGAAAAACTGAATCATTAATAAAATTGCACCAAAATATGCCAGCTAATTTTGATTGGTTTTGGTTTTTTCCCTTACTATTCTTCCTTT
The DNA here is from genome assembly GCA_017589665.1 of Selenicereus undatus. Classification (NCBI taxonomy): domain Eukaryota; kingdom Viridiplantae; phylum Streptophyta; class Magnoliopsida; order Caryophyllales; family Cactaceae; genus Selenicereus; species Selenicereus undatus. The sequence goes on from JACYFF010031959.1 coordinate 9,503,211, forward strand.
GTTATAATAAAAATGTCATTTTATTGAGTCATAATAATATATAAGTGTCAAATCAATGTAATCTATATTGGTGTATTCATAAAAAAACATACTTAGTTTCAGCATGCATGACATAAAAGTATATTTAACTAATACTTTGCACTGACTCTCCCAAGGTTCCGAGCAAGCATTAATTAATAAATTCTCGATATTTTAGGGTTTAATTAGTTTTATCACCCTCAAAATTATTGAAATATTGTTTCGGCGAATTATGTGAAGAAAGATAATTTCAAATGATACCGTCTTAAGACGACATAAATATATGAAATTCAAATTACATACATTAATTTTAAAATTTAAATTGCCTGAAAATACAATCGAAAATAAAATAATCTTTAAACTATTGAAAATAAATGCTCACAAAGTTTACAACATTGGAAGGTACTTTTGAACTTAGGCTTGTTTCAGACCAACACCCCCAAAATTTAGAGTATCCCTGTCCAACAGCTCTTGTTATTTAAGTAGCACCGACACATATATGTTATTGGAATGTTTGCGCATGTGATTAAATACAATGCTAATCACATCAATTGCTTTCACGTTAACTGAATAATTACCCATGCAAGCTAAGCATGACGTCACACTTCACTAATGTTTCCGCATCAACTTTTTTTTTTGTTTTTTGATAAAAAGAAATTATAGAAAAGTGAAAAAGAAAAGAAGAGAACATAAGAGAAGGGAGTGGATGACACAAAGATGACTTGTTGTACCTTTCGTAGGTTATATAACGAAATCCAAATTAAAATAAGGCAAGATCCATTATTTATTACGGGATTCTTTTAAAGAAAAATACTATTAATTAGCAGTTTAGCAAGAGTAGTACGTAATTAATTAAATATATAAAGTAAAATACAAGATAATTTTGTTTTCATAGTGGCAAATGGCAATCAGTTTCAATTAATTAGTGACCCTGGCCCCCACCCAAAACAGAATTAGGGGGAAAAAAAACATCATATATCCCCTTTCCCATTTATGATGTGTATGATGAATTGTGGCTATTAATCCATTATTTGATTAAATTAAAAACTTATTTCATGCTTCTTTAATCTGTCTTTGCCTCATAAGTATTTAATTAATTAGTGGAATGGATAAGAGATGTTTGTGCCTTAGTTATTTTAATTTGGTCATGAATAGTATATTCATGCAACCTTACTTTTATTCTTTTTAAAATTTTAAATTTACTGTTCAAGAACCAGCTCAATCAAAAGTTCAAGTTGATGGATGAATGTTTAGGAATAGATTTATACTTTAACGCACCTCCTCACGCGAATACCAGTTGGGTTTGAAGCGTGACTATTATAAAGGCTCCCCTACCTTGCGTAATAAATCAATATGGGGTCACTGAGATTCGAACTCGAGACCTCTCGATCAGAAATGCAGATACTGTGTTCAAGAAATAACTCATCCAAAAGTTTAAACTGATAATTGAAGACTCGAGAATAGGTTTATAATCTAACATTACTTGCTTAAGTAAGTGTAACACCCCCAGTCCCTAGGGTCAGGAGCGTTACGTTCTCCTATATCTTACTTAATTTCTGGGGGGAAACGGACAGAGTCTCCCCTAAAAACTGACCATTTCTAGGCTAAAAGCCTTAAAAAAATTTCCTGCAAATCAACGGAAGCGCATAACATTCACAATAAGCTCAACGGCCACACGCCGGAGTCCATAACTCAACGAGCCACCCGCTCGGAGTACACCAAACAGAATAGTTCTTTAACGCATGAAAAGTAAAAGATACAACTCAACGGTCTACACAACCGGAGTACTGGGGTTTACATCCCAAAATACATCCAACTAGAACCAAGAAGACATCTAATTATTCAGATGGTTGGCTCACACGGCCATACAGAGCGACTAATGAACAATATGTGTTATATGAACTAGAAAACTTAAAATACAACATTTACAAACTAGGAATACATTACATCACTTGAATCTACTTTTATATGGCACACATGATTCCCTTTCAAGTAGGGGTAGACTCCAGCTCGCATAAGTAACTTGATTTGCACCTGCCATAACAAAAGACTGGGGAAAAGGGGAAAGAGTATTGGGGTGAGCAACCACACGCTCAGTGAGAATTCCCCTACTCCTTAAAACCCAAAACAGTTGCAGACAATAATACTAATAATAGCCACATATCATGCATTCATATTTTACTATCATATTAGGCAATCAAAATCCCCAAGGAAAGATCACCACCTTTAAAACTTCATTCTAACTCCTTAACTCGTACCTAGGTCCCTAACGACCAATCTTTCTTTCTATCAGGCATTCATACACTTAATCAAATAGCACAAGGATGAATATGATGCTTTCAAATACTCCTGTGAAAACATAGTGACTCATTATATTCAAAGAACAGTTTTTAAACCATGCTAACTCCTTTAATGCTTATAACTTTTCTAAAAGCTCTTGAAACACCCAATTTGGTAAGAAAAGGCTTTGGAAGAACATTCTTTCATAAGATAAGCACCTTGAAAAGCTTAAATGTACAATGCGTTACTAGGAATTAGCTATACTTCACTTGAAACTTCATTCAAGAACATATTCATAAAAGATATGAAGGTTCCGTACATTTAAAAGCTTCGTTCTTTTCTTTTAAACAAAAATCGCTTTACTTGGCCTCTTGAGGCTCGTGTTACTTTAAAGGAACTTCTTTTCTTTTCTGAACTGCTTAGAATGGCAATTTGCCAAATCTGCTCTTTAGCAACTTATTTATAACATAAAACATCTTATTGTGCTGGCTAGGGGGTCAACACCGCCCTTAGTGAGATCGTCACTCTTATTTTACGTTATCCCCGGGGTGTACGTACTTATCTTTTGGCCAAAACGCGTCTCAGTAGATAAACTCAAACTTCGATATTATCCTCTGTGGGGCAACAGCTCACACCAGGATAATCATATCCTGAGTCCAGTCCCCCTCAAGGTTTTCTTACGCGTCACACATCATAACTTATCTGGGGAACAGCTCACACCAAGATATATCATATCTTGAGTCCAGTTCCCAGGAACAGCTCACACCAAGACAATTTATATCTTGAGTCCAGTTCCTAACTTATCTTAAGGGAAACAGCTCACGCCATCTTTGCGTCCAGTTTCCAGGAACAGCTCACACCAAGATAGCTCGTATCTTGAGTCCAGTTCCTAACTTACTTATCTCAGGGGGAAACTGCGTCCAGTTTCCGCCCTCTGGCCAACTTTCCAGCACATTCTTAGACTTTAAAGACATATTTCATTTCTCTGTTTCAAATGCTTACTTGGCTGAAAACTCGCTTTTTAAAGTAAACGACTATAACCTTGTGAAATGCTTATAATTCACGTCCTTTTCAACTTAAAACCTTCTTACAATCTCAATACGTTTGCTAAATCGTAAATTGTCTTCGTAAATAGCTTAAAAGCTTCTTATAGACGTTAAAAGTTTATTAATCACATAAATCGACTTTCTTTGAAACTTGAAAACTTCTTAAAAACGCAATGAGCTGGTTAAATCGTAAAACGATTTCGTTTTGAACTTAAAAGCTTCGTATAAGAGTAATATAGCTACTAACTTGCAAAAGGACTTCGTTTCTTAACTTAAGAAGCTCTTATAGACGCAAAACGTTTGCTAATTTATAAAACGACTTCATTTCTCATTTAAAGCTTAATATAAACGTAATACGTTTATTAACTCGTAAAACGACTTCTTTTTAGACTTAAAGGCTTCTTGTAAAGGCAATAAGTTGGTTAATACTTGAAACGATTTCACTTTAAACTCAAAAGTTTCTTATAAACGTAAAAATCATAAAACCACTTAGTTTCCATCTCAAATGCTTCGTATAAACGTAATAGAGCTGCTAAATCATAAAAACGACTTCGTTTCTAACTTGAAAGCTTCTTTTAAACGTAAAACGTTTGCTAAATCGTAGATCGAAACTCAATAAAGACTTAAGTAACCAAAAAGCATGCAAATAAGCTAAGCTTCATAATTAGCACCTTAAGGCACTCTTTTTCGGGTCGTATAAATTCTTTTAAACATGAGGAGCGGTCATTACCCAAACCAATGCCTTAAAAACCTTTTTGAACTCACTTTTAGTTCACTTTCGAAATTCCTAAACCTATCGACTATTCAGTCGAGTCACTAACTGAGCAGTTCGACGGTTTAGGACCTGTTTTACACTTTAGACGTCCAAACACGCGAATAGGCAACTGATAAACTTAAAAGCATTCTCAACACGTAAACAAGCTTTCTAAACGCCCTTTTCTTTTTTAAAACGTCTAAAGTTTCAAGGATTAATTACATAATGTCACGTAGCACATCGGGGGAAGAGGGTTTACACATAGCACATTCATACACTTCATATCACAACTCATTAAGCCACACACGGCCTCGCAATCCACACGATTGCGGCAATTCACAACCCTATCTCCCTCCTCACACACCACCGATTACCAGATCCTCGAATTTCTTAACAGTTCCACCTCAAGCCATCCAACTACTAACTCGGTTTGATGTTGTCATAAATAAACCAATAATTCATAAAACCATCATATATAAGCATAACATTCTCAACAATAGCCCCATATAGAAATGAAAACGACATGCTTGTCTAATGCCTCAATCCGCCCGATTAGCATTTCCAAACTTCATAACATGATTCAGTAAACTTCATAACATGATTCAGGGCTAATAAACTAACATTACGACAACACTAAGGTGACAATCTGATTATTAATAATTCAATGAACTTTCAAACTGTCTAACTATGAATAATTCAACACCAGTTTCAACATCCAATTAACCCACGGTTAACACCATGTTCATGGGTTCTCAACTTCGACTCCAATTTCACCCAAACTGATTTCCAATCTCATAATTAACATGCACTACTAATTTAGTTAAAAATCATTGAAAGTAGTAATAATTTAGGAGGAAAGGAACCCTCACCTTGAACCCAAGTTAGGGTTTCGTTTGAAGGCTTTGGGCTCGACTTTTCAGCACCGAACGCCTCTAATTCCCAACCTTGCTCGCTGTTCACGCCAGCAACACCAATCCACGCCCCAAATTTCATCAATTCGAACCCTAAAATGACTCAGAAATCACTGCCTAAACTAAGGTTCAATTGGGCTTCGAAAGCAAGCGAAATTCGAAAGAAAATTGAAGCAATTAGGAGTGGAATTGAGTGGCCATACCTGAGCAGGCGTTCAAGCCCCGATTCGGCGCCCTAACCCTCCATAAACGTGTCTAAAAGCTTTGAAAATTGCCCCAAATTCGCACCCAACAATGGCTAACTCGAAGGGGAGGTCGAGTGGGGTGGTTTTGCAGTTGTGGGTGGCGAAAATCTGCTCGAATTCGAGCTCCCTTGATGCGTCAATGGAGGTCGACGGGAGGAGGAAGAAGAAGGATGGAGGAGAGAGAGAGAGAGTGCTCACGGGGGGGGGGGGTGTCGCGGGTCAGCAGGGAAGAAAATGAGGGTCACGCGAAATTCCCAAAATACCCCCACTCACTTAACCTTTTGTCTCAGGTTCAGTCATATTCGATACCGCTAATCTATTTCATAACCCGAACTAAACCCAAATCGATAATATAATTCTTCATCGCTATTCGTTCCCAAATATAACAAGGTTCGATTTAATAACATCGAACTACTTCTAAGGTTGACAACCTAATCGTATTTGGGTTCCTAATCGATTTAGTATTCGATAATAATCGTTAATAACGCTTATTAAAATCATCGAAAGATTTTCAAAACTAATAATAATAACATTATTACTAGCGACAAAAATATTCTTTTTTTAATAAAAATATCGCTCACATAGGCACGACAATAATTAAATTAACTTGCATCGTTAAATAAAATAGGTTTTTATAACGCAAAAACGCGTCACGAACAACTTAGCATAAAATAAGGTACGCGGACCTTACAGTAAGGTGTCCTAAGTTTAAGAAATGCTATAAATAAGAAATTAAACAAGTCAATCAAAACAAATATTTATAGTTTTTGTGCTGATGAAGTCGTATAGAAGCAAGGAAGTGTTGGTCTGTCATATGCATAATTATTTTCTTCATTTTAACCCAAAAATATCTCGTACTTTTTACCCAATCCTTATCAAAAAACGATGTTTATTCTTCCTAAAATTCGCTCACATGTCTAGGGTTTATAGATCCAAGTTCATGATGTGATTACTGAGGAGGGAAGGGACATCATCGTGATAATTTAAGCTATGTGATTAAGCAATTTATGTCCACAATAGTCTTACAGTTAATAAATTAAAGCACAATCTCTAATTAATGCACGTTTAAAACAATGTCAATACTGAAGATATATTCAATTAAAATATTAGTATGATCGATGATATACTGTTTCAGAATTTTTAAGCTCTTTATAATTAAATAATTAGGCAATAAATTATACAACTTGACATACATACATGTGTCTGCTTGTAGTTAAAAAAAAAAAAAAGGTGGAAAATTGGTTGCTTCAATAATGCAGTCAAGTGTAAACTACGTAGCTGAAATCCAATAATTTGGATTAGAAAGAATCTTCATCAGCTTGTCTAATCCGGTAATTATAATGTTCTCTAGATCGATGAGTTGTTCATGCATTTTTTAAAATCGATGTTAGTTTAGGTTTATTTAGACCCTGTAAGACATTATGTCTAGTTAGTTAACTAGCTAGTGCTGTGTTGAAGAGGTATTATATTGCTCTTCTATTTTATAGCCCTGCACAAGTCATTCTATAATTTTGAGTTTAATTATAATCCAAGATCGTGATAAATTGCTTTCATAGTTAAACCCAGCAGGCTTTATATCCGTCAAAGTTGATAGCCTATATCATGCTTTCGGGATTATTTACTCCTGTAAGTCATGCGATACTCTTTTTTCACATCTGGGTATATATATATATCGCATGGATACCAAATGTTGATTTAATCTAATAAGATTTTAAAATTACTATTAGACTATACGACTTCTTTTCTAACTTTTGATTTTGAGGTTAATATATAATTAGGAGGGAGCGGGTGGAGAGGTTGGAGGCCAGTTCAATTCCTTGAATTGAAGTTTGCAGAGGGAAATAGAAATTAAAGATGATATAAAAGACTTTTTTTTTTAAGTTCATACGATCAAGTTATAAAACACAATTATTTTGATTAAAAATCAAACTTAAAACTAATATAGTTGGAATGTCAATGGAAATTTGGTCCAACATCTCATTGACAAGTATAATATCAATCAAAATATGTAATATCAATTTAAATTTTTTTATTAGATAGACTAATTGAAACTGTAATTTTATATTTTACTTGATTTTACTATATCATCTTATATAGGCAGTGTTCGGCAATAAAGGTTAAAATAGATGTTAGTAGTTTGTAATAGTTAAGATATTATGAATCACTACTTAGGACCTGTTTGGTGAGTGAAATATGAATAGAACTTAAAACATGAGGATTCAAGTTCCTTTCATTTCCTTATTGTTTGGTGAGAGTTTTGAAAGAAAGGAATTTCATACCCACCAGTTTTAAGTTTCCCCCAATCTTAAGGGATTTAAACCCTTCACTTATAGTGGGCATCAAATTCCCAACCCCTAGGGATGAGCTTATATTTTAAATAATAAAAGAAAAATCAATTAGTTTTCATTCTCTCAGTCATTTTCCAATCCATTCACGTTTCATCTTCCATTGCATTCTAATCTCTCACCCACCTACAAACCCTAAAGAGAGCATCCCTTGCCGCCGGTCGACTCGCGCCGCGCTGCTGTCGGCCCTTCGCCGGCCACCATCTGTCACCCTAAGTCATGCGCCATCAGCCACCACAGGTAAGCTGCCCAGACGAGCAAAAAAATTCCATCCACTGCTGACCAGTGATGAGGACGACAACGAGGATGGTGACTGCTGGAGGAGAGGAAGGAGCACCAACCCTGAGAGGAGGCATTGTCTGGAGAAGAAGGTTTGCAAATCTGATCATGGGAAGGAATATGAACCATTTGATTTTCCTTTTTATTTAATTTTTTTGCTGCTAGGTTAATCCATTTGTGGATTTATAAAATTGTAAGTTTATAGCTATGAGTTCATATTTGAATCTGTAAATCTATTTATTTAAATATTTAGTTATAAAATTTATTATTTCAATTAAACAAAAATACAAAATTAATAATTTACATTACAATTCAAAAATTAAACAAAAATAATGACTTATAATCAGTTCAAAATTAAATACAAAAACTTACAAAAATAGTTAAGTGCAAAAATTAGAAGCGATATATTACAATGGAATAAATTTTTTAAAATAAAACAAATTTCATTCCATTCTATAACTGCTCATCAAACAACAAGAACTTGAATCTGATTCTATTTCAATTTTCACCAAACAACTGAGTTTAGGATTCAAGTTTCATACCCAACGCACCAGGATTCAAGTCCTGATTCCATTCCATTCATGTTTTTTTCACCAAAAAGTGTTCAGTAAAGTAGTGGATGAGACAGTAATTAGAGGTTTATATAATGTTTTTTTAAAAGCTAATAAAAATAGAGTTTAAGAACATCTACCTAACAGTTGCATTGCAAATTATAAAATTCTTCTTTTTATTTACTAAAACCTTTTATTTAGTATGCTCGTTTTAGTCATTTGAAATAAATATGTCACTTCAAAAGTCACATTTACCAAACACATTTGTTTTAAATCCCTACTTGAACAACCAACCACTAACTACTAGTGGATCACAACTACTAATAAAAGCGCTAATAATTAGTAAAATAATTAACTATTATTAAAATAACTAATTTTACCGAACAAGCCAATAATCTCATTAGCTAAATCCACCACTTATACGTCAATGTGATGCACTCTTCTAATTGTTGTATTATAAATAAATGTTGATTCCTAGTCAACATAAGCCCAAACGAATATAAAATCTATGCACACCTTTTTATTTTTTTAAAAACTTAACTCCAATGTCATGTTCTAAACCCAGTGGCCCTTCAGGCCAACAGCCAGTAAAACCACAGGAACGTGTATCGATTAATTGCTTAAACCAAACAATTTTAAAAAGTCAATTAACTTCTAATATATATGCACTTTATATTTTCATTTGATTTTTTTATCCCACCGAATTACTCATACAAAAGTTATGATAAAACGACTTTTTCTAGTTTTAACGTCTTATTATGCGCAGTCTATTCTTTGGAAGAAAAAAAAAAAGTGGGATAAAGCCAAATTGATGGCGGCTACATAGTAGCATATATACCATGTGTTAGAGCGTTTCCAACTTATATTTCATATTTTAAAATTCTATCATATTATGTTAGCAAAAGTTTTAATTTTTTGAAACTCACATTTCTTTACTTTTTCAATTTATAGAACTCTAATTTAAATCAATTAATAAAATATTTGTAATGGATCCACCTGATAACATAAAATCTTTTTTTAATAACCTAAATAATAATTTTTAAGAAGAAAAAAAAAATTACAAACTGACAAATAAATGAAGACACGCAGGGGAGAACACACCGTAGTTCCTCCATGCGTGGCATGTACAAAGTCAATTAGTAGATAGTTGCCAAGTGACAATGGGATCCATAGAAGTGGAACGCAGGTCCTTAGCTGCTAAGAGCACTTGCAACGGTGCCTCGCGTGGCAACATGTGGGGCCCGCGTGTGACATGTAAGGCAAGGAAAAGCTAGCAGTGGGAGGGAAACGCTTGGGGCATGCGGGATGCCTTGCCCAAGCATTTCCTCCCCCATTTATCTCCCATTTGTCTTTTTGTAATTTTTTCATTATTTGTTTTTTTTTTCCTTTTTTTGAGTTAATTTATAATTTTTAAATAATTTAAAAAATAGGTTGTGTGTTATGAGGTGAGTCTATGATAAATATTTTTATTGGATGATTAAAAAAGAGTTCCATAGGTTGGAGAAGTGATGGAATACAAGTTTTAAAATTGTGAAACTTTTGCTGACATGACATACTAGAGTTCCAAAATCTGAAACTCCACTAAAAATGCTCTAATGCTCTTAGATTGACATGAAGATGCAACTAGCCAACCACCACCTATTAATAATTGACTAAAAATCACGTCGAAATAATTTCAACACATGTAAAAATAAGATATGAGGATATATTTCATTGTGTAAGGAGTTCATTTTTCCACATAATGATAAATATTTGATAGGCACGTCTCACATTTTAACTTGAAAAAATTAACAGTTCATCATTTTACGGAAAGTGACAGAGAGAAAAAGATAGAAGAAGTCATAACAGGAGATCATTCAGATTTTTACTTATGTGAAAACAAATGTACGTAATAAATGAAATTGTGATTTTTCAGATAACAAATCAACCATGTTGGCAAAAACAATACCAATTTTAATTTATATCAATCACTTTTATCTCATTTTAATCTTTTATCCATCTGTATTTACAAAAAAAAAAAAAAACAGGCCCTGATTGTCGCACTTCAAAATTGAGGTTGGACCGAGGATGATGCTGATACCTCTTTTTCTGTTACGCCCCATTTTCTTGAAGAAACCATGATTACCCTCCGACATATTCAAGTGGTTAATTATTACAACCAGTAATAAGATATTAAATACAATTTCTATATAGCTGTAATTTGTCTTTGTCGTACCTCTATCCGCGTTTTGACAACAACAAAAGATATGGACTTGAATTTGTTGAAATTAAAAAGTTGTCATCATATTATTGAGGGGGGCAACACCGGAGCATTACGAATAACAAACATCCCTCATATATTTATACCACCTTAAAATTTCAGCCATAGTTGTCTCGTCCCACTGCTCAAACAAAATATCATTGTGTAATTGCAACTCGTAGGTTTTCTATAACTTTCATAATTCACCTGAGGGATCGAAACAAGCAGTTGCTGCATGTACAATTTCAAGAACAAATGATAAAAATTAAACTATATATAAATAAAACACGAATAAACAATTCAATCCAAATGCGGCCTCCAAAAACGCCCCTTGGATTCGTGTTTTCTTCCACTGTTTTGACTTGCTCTCCCCCTTCTCTTCCCTTCCTACTCCTTTCATTTTCCTCACTCCCACTTTCTCTCTCCTCATCACCAACCCACTCATATAAGTTTATAACCCACGCACCCCGCCTTCTCAGTTCTCCCCCCTCATGCCCACAAACACAAACTCCATCCATTCCTCCATTTTCTCTCTCCTCAATTTCATCATCAACCCCAACTACACCACCCACCCTCAAACAACAAATTAAACCTCAGCTCCTACTCCTGAGTAATCAAATCAGACCCAATCGAAAGAATTCGGTATGAAGAAAGGGGTGGGGGCAATGGAGATCCAAGACAGAGGCTACGAGTCGGCGGGATCCGATGCGGGAGGGAGCAGCGTGCACTCGCACCAGTCCCGAGTCACGTTCAGCGGCCCACTCGTCACTCAGCCCAGGGCCAGGAAGGCGAAGAACGACGACGACTACGTGGAGATCACGCTCGACCTCCGAGACGACGCCGTTTCCGTGCAGGGGATCACGGGGGCCGTGGACGATCAAGAGGCGGCGCTGCTCACGTCACAGCTGGAGAAGCAGAGGCCGCACAAGCTGACGTCGCAGCTCTCGGCCAAGCTCAAGCAGGTGTCACGTGAGCTGAAGCGCGTCACGTCGTCGAACCGGGGGTTCAAGCAGCTCGACCGTACCAAGACCACGGCGGCGCGTGCGCTGCGTGGCCTACAGTTCATCAACAAGAACGTCGGGACGGACGGGTGGGCCGAGGTTGAGAAGCGGTTCGAGAAGCTCAGCGTTGATGGCTTGCTCCTCAGATCTCGTTTTGGCCAGTGCATTGGTAAGTGTGTCCATTTTTCCCTTTTTTTGTATTAGTTTTCCAAGTTTTTTTTTTTTTTTTATATAAAGTAAATTCATATGTTGCTATTTTTTCAAAAACGTTAGGTTAAAACATGTGCTTTAGTTGGGTAGTTAGTTGCAACTTGCTAGTACTATATAAAAGGAGATGCTTATATGTAGACATGTGTAAATTACTGATGGGTTAGTAGTGTTTTTGTGGGATTTTTCCGCTAAAAATAAATAGAAAAAGATTGTTATTAATATTTAAGAATTTTACCATGCCTGAGATAAAAAAGAATAAAAAATGGATAATTAATTTTGCTCGAATAATTTGTGAGCATTTTATGAGTTCTCATCTAAGAGTTAGCGAATTTTTAAACTATGGCTCAATTATTTAGAACGTAGTTCAATTTTATTTAAACAAATACGTACCGCGAGAACAGTCTATAAGGTGGTAGCATGCATATAACATAAGAATTTGACGTGCAATTGAAGTATTATCTCAATTTTTCAGGTATTTAATTACTTGATGTGATGTTGATTATCTCAAGTAAATTATTTAGGTGAGCTTAATGTGTATATAAGAGGATATGAATTGACGCTCTAAGTATTTACCTGCCCAACTAGGAGAATTTGCCCACTTATTGCATTTTTCTTAGGGGGTGGTCTGTTTTCTTATAGTAGTAGGGTTTTTTTTTTTCCTTTTCTTCAATATCCCTCATTCTAAAAGCCAATTAAAGAATGCGTGTGGGCCATATGTCAAAGGTAGAGTGCATGTTCGGTATAACTCACGAATATTTCATGTTTTTGACTAATTATTAAAAAATTTAAATATTTATAATTGACTAAGTTACTTTTTTTTTTAAATCAAGTGGGCCTTTATTTTTTTTATAAAATATTCATACAAGTGTAATAGTTTTGCCATAAACTTACATGCAATTAGCTGTCATACAATTTTTTCTTAGCATTATGTTTTGGAAAACTTGAAACAGTAGATTGTCTTATTGATTTTTTCTTATTAGGCTATTTATATACAAGTTGAAGTACATAGACTAAGATATCTTTTTATTCATATTTTTACCGTAAAGTTTAGATGATTTTTTTTCGTCAATTTATCATAACTCACACGTACTTATCATCAGTATTTAATTTTAATCAATACACATTAATATTAGTTAGCATTGCTCGACACTTAATCATGGTTTCTAAATTCTAATTTTAACGCTGATCAATACTTAGTAGCATTGATCCACACTCATCGACATTGATTAATTATTATCAATAAGATTTTTTTGTTTTTTTTTTGGTTTGGAGAGATCAACTGGCGATGAGCTTTTGCTTAGTAGGAGGTTAAGACGAAGGATGTAAAGAACACTTTCGTGCTCAATTATTCCACAATAAAAACGAAAGTCATAGTCACAGTGACAGTGATAATATCATAATATAGTACTCCTAGTACGAGTCCTAGTCCTGTTCCCAGTGAAAAGGGCAGGGACAAAAAAAGTGGGGAGCATAAATAATAAGGTGCACAACAAACAATGCCTGTGAGGGGCGGTACTAATTGGTGAATTTCATTCCCAAAAAGTGGATGTTTTAATATATTATTAATTGATCTAATTAATATTGTAATTGAAGTTGATAAAGGGGTGTTTGGATGTGAGCGCAGGGATGAACGAGAAGGAATTTGCTGGGGAATTATTCGATGCATTGGCCCGCAGGAGGGGGATAGTCACGGGGACAATTACGAAGGTTCAGCTCCGTGATTTCTGGGAACAGCTTTCTGATCAGAGTTTTGATGCTCGTATTCAAACCTTCTTTGATATGTAAGTCCAACCCACCCATATGTCCTCTTTTCTTCACCCCCCTTCCTCCTTTTTTTCAATAAAAGGTTAATGTAGATGGTACTAAACTTGAAAATGTGGTTCTTTAATTTTGAAAGACTAATGATTAAGTTCATCGACCGATGCTTATAAGTTAGATCAGGAGATACAGCGAAATAAGAACGAAATAAAAAGAAAAACAAAAAAAATATAGTACTTATTGAGTTGAAGACCAACTCTACATGATAATTCGTATTCATTGGCACTTTATTCTAACTCGTACAACAATAACAACTCCTAATGTGGGTCCTGCTTACGCGGGGTTTGGGGAGATCCAGCTGTAGGCAACCTTATCTCTACCAACATTTCTGCTCATAGAGAAACTGATTCTAAGAGATCCACAAGAATCAGTTTTTGAGAAAACATTTTATGGTGAAAGCTGAGAGTAAATAACTAGAAGCAATAAAGCCACCGAAAAAACCGGGAATGAGTTATGTAACCATAAGTGCAACAGAGCAGAGGGAGAAACATTTTATTCGAACTCGTAGATATATTTAATTAAAATCTCTTGTAAAAATATTATTTTGAACACAATGAAAAATCCAACTTACCAAATTTGGAAAAGAATTCTCTTTGATTGATCTTAGTGTAACATTTTTTAAAACTAAGATAGTAACATCTCTAGTCGTGTCTAAAACAAGAAGCAACAATATAAAATTGATTCCTAATCAAGAAGTACAAAGTATATTATATTTATTAAACATATATTCAGCATATAACTACATAGATATACTTATCGTTAAGCACCTTGTCAGTATATAATTATGATCCCTATGCTTATATTTCTTAAATAAAATTTAATTTACTATTAGACAAAAAAAGAATTTCAGAAAACCTTGTCAAATTTGTCTGAAGTGGTGTAAATTTCGTACTTAAAGACAAAAATTAATTCAAACTGCATTAATTAATGGCGTATATATGCCAACTGCCCTAATCTCGCCGTTATTTGCTGCGTCAATTCCAGTTGATTGAATAGTATGGCAAGTATTCAACAAACAAAATCTAATATTAATTTTGACAAATTCTAAATTAAATACTCCGTAGTTGGTGAAGTTCAAAATAGTACGCCTAAATTAAATACTCCGTAGTCAGAGACACATACCAAACCTTTTAACTCGTAATGAGAAAAATGTTATCACAAAATCTGGTGCACATGCCAGGGAGATCCACACTAATATTATGCCTTTGAGATTTTTTAAATCCTTTTCTCTATTATTAATGATCTCCCCCCCCCCCCCCCCCAAAAAAAAAAAAACAAAAAAAAAAGTGGTGGTGAGTGTTGACTTTTCTTTTGGCAGTCCCATGTTCACTTTTTGAGTTGGTATGAAACTCCCATCATTTTAAATATGTTGAAAAAAAATCACCGATTTGATGGGTAATTTAATTATGGTTTGGATTAAATTATGGTTTTGTAGGGTGGACAAAGATGCAGATGGCAGGATTACAGCAGAGGAAGTGAGAGAGGTAAGAAAATGAAGATAATTAATTAACAAAATTCTAATATTTTCTTGCCCTTCATAATTGCATGAACAAACAGTTTTCTTATCTTTTGTTTGTTTGGGTAATTATTGTTGTGGTAGATTATCTCACTAAGTGCATCAGCAAATAAACTGTCACAACTGCAAGATCATGCTGAAGAATATGCTGCCTTGATCATGGAAGAGCTTGACCCTGATGGCCTTGGTTTCATTGAGGTTAGCTTAATTCTATCAATTCTACCCATCTCTTATTGGGCCATAAAGCCCAAACGTCATATATACCAAAGCCCATTAGTCCTTAACATGGGCTGGCCTATGTCATATGGATCACTGTAAGTTATGAGCAGTTTTTAGTAATGTCTGTGATCATGCATATGTGACTTATGCAGCTCCACAACTTGGAAATGCTGTTGCTTCAAGCACCAACTCACTCAAACAAGACAGTCACGGATAGCCGAAAGCTGAGCCAACTGCTCAGCCAAAAGCTGGTTCCAACCAAGGAGCCCAACCCCATTAAGAGAGTGGCCAACAGGCTTGCCTACTTTGTCGAGGACAATTGGAAGCGCATTTGGGTCATACTCCTCTGGCTCAGTATATGCATCGGCCTCTTCATTTGGAAGTTTTTTCAATACAAGAATCGGTATGTGTTCCATGTCATGGGATATTGTGTCACCACTGCTAAGGGTGCAGCCGAGACTCTCAAGTTCAACATGGCCCTCATTCTTTTCCCAGTTTGCCGGAACACCATCACCTGGCTTCGAAGCAAGTATGGTTTTCAAAAACCGATTCTCTTATTGAATGTCTCATTGGCCAATGGTTATGTTCATTTCATCTGATATGAAAATTTCAATAGATTCTCAAAATTCACATCATGTGATGATGAAATGAACAAACCCGTTCTCTATGTTTAGTCGATGTATATTGACGAATGTTTCATTGTTCTGCGAGCAGGACAAAGCTAGGAATGGCAGTGCCCTTTGATGATAACATTAACTTCCACAAGGTGGTGGCACTTGGGGTTGCAGTTGGGGTTGGTCTACATGTCATATGCCATCTCACTTGTGACTTCCCAAGGCTCCTTCACGCATCAGATGAGGCCTATGCCCCATTGGCCAAGTATTTCAATCGGGCAACTAAGCCTCCAAACTACTGGTGGTTTGTCAAGGGAACTGAAGGCTGGACTGGGGTGGTCATGATAGTCCTCATGGCAATTGCATTCATCTTGGCCCAGCCTTGGTTCCGAAGAAACAGGATAAAAAACCCAACCCTCAAGAAGCTCACTGGGTTCAATGCCTTTTGGTACTCACACCACTTGTTTGTCATTGTCTACGCTCTCTTGCTAGTCCACGGCTGGTTCCTTTACCTCAGCAAGCATTGGTACAAGAAAACAGTGAGCATCTAAAACCCCCGATATCTAATGTTTGTAGTTTTTTAAGATGTCAGCTATCTTAACTAGTACAGTGTTTGCAAATGTTTTCGATCCCTGTAAAGTTAAATTTGATGGAATGGATTTGATGCAGACATGGATGTATCTCGCAGTTCCAGTCATACTGTATGGATGTGAACGGTTGATCAGGGCATTCAGATCAGGTTACAAGAGTGTGCAGATCATTAAGGTTTGTAAATTAATATGCCAAATAATTCAATTGAAAATCTCAATGATTTCACATCTTAAATCCAGGACTAAGAGAATATAGATATATCGTTGGGTATGTTACAGGTTGCTGTGTACCCTGGCAATGTACTGTCTCTACAAATGACAAAGCCTCAGGGATTCAGATACACAAGTGGACAGTACATATTTGTGAACTGTGCCGATGTTTCTCCATTCGAATGGCATCCCTTCTCTCTCACCTCTGCCCCTGGTGACGATTACGTAAGCGTTCACATTCGAACATTGGGTGATTGGACTTCTCAGCTGAGAACACTCTTTTCTAAGCTGTGCCAGCCCCCTTCCAACAGTGACCAAAGTGGCCTCCTCAGAGCAGACGTTGGCAATGGAACTTCCATTCCTAGGTACTAAGCCACTGCACATATCCTCTTTGTATTTCCTTGAGCATCAATTCCACCCCCCCCCCCCCCGGCCCTAACCCAAATAATCTCTCTACGCTGGAAGTAGGAGTAAGATTGCCGGCACATGGATCTCCTTAGACCCAAGCCTCAAATAGTCAAAGACGAGTCAAGCCGACCAGCTCCCCTTTGACTCAGCTTAGACTAGCTAGGACCAACCTGCCAGCCATCTCATCACAGGACTCATACTAATTGATGATTTCTGTATGTTTTGATCAGGATGCCTAGGCTCAAGATTGATGGTCCTTACGGAGCACCAGCCCAGGACTACAGGAAATATGACGTGCTTCTACTAGTAGGTCTTGGGATCGGAGCAACACCCTTGATCAGTATTGTCAAGGATGTGCTCCACCACATAAAGCAACAGAAGGACATTGAGAATGGCGAAGCAGAGGGCTCAAACAGGAGGCGGCCCTTCCAAGTGAAACGGGTATACTTCTATTGGGTGACTCGAGAGCAGGGCTCATTCGAGTGGTTCAGGAGTGTGATGAATGAGGTGGCCGAGAATGATCGTGACCATGTCATCGAGCTCCACAACTACTGCACAAGTGTCTACGAGGAAGGGGATGCACGGTCCGCCTTAATAGCCATGCTTCAGTCTATCCACCATGCAAAGAACGGGGTGGACATTGTCTCTGGGACCAGGGTTAAGTCCCATTTTGCCAGGCCTAATTGGAGGGCAGTTTTCAAGCATGTTGCTGTTAACCACGTTGAACGAAGAGTTGGTAAGTTTTTCTTTATCATTTTGAGAATTAGGCTTTAGATTATGATATTGAAGAGCATTGATTTTGATGATTTTGAGTTGGGTGGAATTCATGCAGGTGTGTTCTATTGTGGTGCACCTGGGTTGACACAGGAGCTCAGGCATTTGTCCTTGGATTTCTCCAGGAAAACTTCTACCAAGTTTGATTTCCATAAGGAGAACTTCTGAAGGCCGTGAACCAAATCAAATGAAACTTAATACCTCGGAGTCCTGCCTAAGGCAAGGTGTGAGGTCGCAGGAGATAATGCATACACAATCGGGCTCTTAGTGTTGATTCACAAAGAAGCTATTTCTATTGGACCGTAAGTTTAAACAACCACCACCTTCAACTAGGCTAGAGTATTAGTTTTTCGAGTTGCGATCTTGTGGAAACCAATCATTTCTCTACCAATTTAGTAAATAGATACGTATATACATATGTACGTAAGGAGTAGATTCTTTAATTATGAGGCAAGGATTTGTCATGTGTTTCCTCCTCTTCCACCTTTTGAGTTTTGATATATTAGTTGGAGTTGAATGCAAGGACAGTCTTGCCATTGCATCTTTGATACCTCCTTCGGCTTTAAAATGTGACATATCAATAATGCAGTGAGAAGTTGTTCTTATGGTTTTATGGGCTTTTTTGTCCTTTTCTATTCACAATATTATATGCTTATCGCATGATGATTCTCTTCAAAGAGTCAGCTACTAAGAGGAGACTGCAATTTTTTTAATTATCAACGTTTTATAGAATAAAGAAAATATTAGGACAGTCTTCCAATTAGGGTACATACTAATACATCACTCAATGCAATTTCAAAGACTCAAATGGGGGTTATGCATGAGCTATCAACCCCGGCCATGACCTAAATGCACAAAAGAGAGTACAAGAGTTACAATTGTTTTAGCATCGTTTAAGCTTGCTTAATAAGATTGTTTATATTTGAATTTCTTCAGACTCCGAAAAAGTGAGACATGCACTGGGAATTATTGCTATTGTTCTTGCTGTTTAAGCTTCCTTGACCATGGTGATTAGCATCGTTTAGGCTGCCTTGACTAGGGTTTTTATCTTCCCTTGAAAACTGTCTTAATCTCCCGAGTCTCGAACCATCAGTAAATATACAATGCGCTTTGGTAGTGAAATGGACATATAATGATTATTTTTTTTTAACAAATTAGCTTGTTGTCAACTTTTCTTTGTTAACTCCCAATTTTATTTTTTTTATTTTTTTTAAGAAAGGATCTTTGCCCTGTGAAATGGACATATAATCATATCATTGACTGAAGAGTGAAGAGAGCATATTTGGAAGATAGGGATTCAATTATTTGTCCCCACACTAAACGTACAAATTAGTCCTTTTTAACCAAAAAATTAACAATATTACACGACTAAACATTTGATAATATCTTTATTGGAAAAATGGTAGGGGCATGTCATAATAATTCATATTTTCTTTTGCAAGTTGATTTCTTATTTTCTGAAACAAATACTAAAAGCTGACCACAGGAAGAAAAAAAAAAGTATATTGCCAACCTAATAAGAGGATTAGGCCACCTTTTTTTGTCTTTAATATTTAATGCTATGTGACCTATGAAAATCACTTTCACTATGGCTTAAGTGGTACCATGCTTATCACAGAAAATCATGGTCCACCATTGAATCCTCACCCAAAAAAAAAAAAGATTTTTAAAAATCATAGTCCACAAAATTAATTAGCGATTGCTGTGCTATAATGGCATGATCCTAGACAATGTAAAAGGGACAAATGTCTTATAATTATTGCTTCTCTAATGTGAAGATAGTTTTAATTTGACTGATTCCCAGGAAGACACAATATCTCAGATGGCAAACAGTTTTTTGAAAAGATTTTTTTATTAAAAAAAAATTTTTGATCAAGATTAGCTGTTTGATCAAGTAAAAAAGCTAATCTGAGTGTTTGCTGAAAGAGTTTTTTAGAAAAATCTTTTGGATCCAAAAAACTAATTTGAAAAAACTAATTTCATAAGCTTTTTAGAATAGCTTTTTGAAGAATTGGTTTTTTATCTCACAACTTTATCAGAAATAGCTAATTTTACCAAATAGTTTTTCAACAAACAGCTAATTCAAACAGTTAACTCAAACAACTAACAGCTTACAGTTAATAAAAATAACTAACAGCTAATAGATGTTTGTCAAACAAGACCAAAGAAAATAATATAATTATTATTTTTTGGGTTTTTTTTGGAGGGGAGCCCTCATGTTTGAGTTTTGAGTGCAAAGAACAATCAAATGGTGCTATTGCCCATTAGTATGGTTTTTTACTTATAAGATGTGGTGTCAACTATACTAATTGATAAATTATATAAAGTTGGTATTTTTTTTAACTGAATTATTAGCACTGATGATCGGGTATGCAAGCAAATTAAAGAATGAGGCTAATATGACAACTCTGATAAACAATAGTTGTGCAAAGTTTGCAAAAATTGCCCCAAGTCTTTTGTTTGTCACCGGAAATTGAACCCCCTATACTATACTAAGTTAGGTATTGGCTCAATGAAATTTTGCCCTAAAAAGAGATTATATCATTATACGTTCATTTTGGGATGTAAAGATTAATTAATCCACGCATAATCATCTATTGTCATTCATAGAAAGGTAACAATCGTTGACATTTTTTTTTAGTTTAACCTACTATATATCAAGCTTCTCCATAGGCTTTATTTAGTTAGGCCTCTCTTAGGGTTTCATGAGATTGAGCTTGAAAGATTACGACATCTACTTAAAAAGTACAGATCCTCAATTTGTCTACTTCAGCCTATATTAACCTTCAATTCACCCCCTTATGGTGTGATCCTTTTCCAAACCCTATATAAACGTAAAATACTTATACACTGAACTGTTATTTTTAAGCTATATTAACCTACTTTAATCTATTTTATTTTTTTACCTATGAAAAAACATATTCTCAATTCAACAAATTCAGATACAAGGCACACAGGACAGTCTAACTGAGATCGAGGAGATAAGCACTGACAGTTTCGAGCCAAAAAAATAAATAAATCCTATGGGCCAAAAAAAAGGTCTTAATTTGATATTAAAAGAAGGGGAAAAAAAAAGGAAGGGGGGGGGGGGGGTTGGGAGGTAGTACAAGATTTTTGGTACTACCCATTTCTTCTTTTCTCCTCAAAAACAGAGTACACTCCCACACTCCCCAATTCATACCTTCTTTTTTCTGCCACTCTGTTCTCACCAATTCAATTCCACCACTCATTCTCTCTCTCCACATTTCCACCTTCCTTCCCTTGTTCTCACTCTTGTATTCTCCCTCCATTTTCTTCCACGTTCTCTCTGTTTCAATGGCTGCAGTACCACCAGAAGGTGAAGAAACGTCTGAACCCGTGAAGCACCAGGTATATTCGTTCATTCATTTTATACCCATTTTCTTCCATTTTCATGATTTAAATTCATTTTCCTACCTATTTTCTCACTCCTCTGTTTTGTTTTCCAATCCCCTGTTTTATTAACAGACATGGCTCTTAAAGGTCTCCATTCACTGCGAAGGCTGCAAACGAAAAGTCAAGAGAATCCTCCACGGCGTCGATGGTAATAATTTTTCCTTCTTTTCTCTCTCCAATTGATAAGTTCATGAGTTTTCCCTAGCTGGGCCTCTGTTAATTCCCCATAACTCTCTGGAATTTCAATTCTTCAAATGAAATTCTCTGAGTTTTATTTCCTTTTTGTGATAATGAACAGGGGTTTACAGCATAGATGTGGATGCGAAGCAGCACAAAGTGACCGTTACTGGGAACGTAGATTCAAACACTCTAATCAAGAGGCTTGAAAAATCAGGCAAACACGCCGAATTATGGCCAGATTCTCAGAAAACCCGTGGAAAATCCAAGAAAAACAAGGACTCTTCTTCTCAGAATCGCCAAGAACAACCGCAAGATCAAGCAAATCAAAATAATTCGACCGTTGAGAGTGAAAAAGTAACAGTTATTGCCGAAGAACAACCCCAGAATAATGACAAGCCAGAAAATTCAAATTCCGGCAACGGTGATACCGGAAATAACTCCCAAGAAAGAGCGAAGGAGGTGAGATTTAGTGGGAATATTCCGACCGCCGCAAATGAGAATGGGCCGCCGGAAAACAACGCTGGTGGAAACATCGGCGGTGGCGATGGTGGTAAAAAGAAGAAGAAGAAAGGGCATAAAGGAAACAACACCAACGCCGCCACAACTGCCACCAGCAATAACGGCAACAATAACAACGATGAAAGTGCGGCTCGGCCGCAGCAACCAAACGGTGCAGCGCAGAGCAGCGAATCGCCTCCTCCTCAACCGGGTGAGGCAACGGGTCCGAGTCCGAGCCCGGATAATATGAGCCCGTCACGGCAGCCCCCCAATAATCGGGCGTATGAGTACCCGCCGGCGTATTACACACCGCCGCCGCCGGTGTACGGCGTCAGTTACAGTACGGCTTATCCCAGCTATACGTCGTCGTATTACTCGGCTCCTCCGCCATACTCCTATGCTTACGTACACGGGACTGTCGTGGAGCCTCCGCCGCCGTCGGATTGGAACTCCGCCTCAACGCAGCCGTCGGATACATTCGAGATGTTCAGCGATGAGAACCCAAATGCATGTTCGGTTATGTAAGGAAAACAGGGTTAAAAAAAAAAAAGAATTGTTGAGTTATACGACTCGTATAAATGAGAGGGTCATTTTCGTAATTTGAAAATTAGTATGTAAATTTAATTTCTTTGTTGAAATCATTTTCTTTGCCATATGAATAGTGATCAACTCAACCAATTAAGAATTGAAATAGTGAGCTTCTTAAAATTATTTAGATCAGATGTTTATAGATAAAACTTTAAATTTTAAAAATATATTTCTAATTATACATAACATTGTGCAAAAATTTCAGCATAAATGTTATCATAAATAAACATTAATGGTACTGTGTTTTTTTTTTTCAAAATTCTCATAATTCGTGGTGCAGTAATTTCGAAGTGTACCTTCATTCATATGTTAGATTGTCCCAAATATTGCAACTAATTATAATGTTTGTAGAATAAAGTCATATCGACAAATGTTACTTACAATCTGCATGCAGTAAGTTTTGTCTGAGACCCTTTTATGATGATTTATATTATGAGACGTTTCACACACTTATAAACCGTCATATAAATTTTTAAAAAAATGTCATACCACATAAACTGTCTTACAATAAATCTTCCTAAGACCGCCTCATAAAAGAATTTGTGATCTACAAAATGCTAATAGCAAGACTAAAGTTATAAGGAATATGGACTTAGCACTAGGGATTGTGATGATAACTCTTCAAAAACATAAAGAGTTAAAGAGGTTGTAGAAAACAAGGGATAAAAGATAAAATCATAACTTTCTAATGTTGATAAGTCAACAATAAATTTATATATATATTTAAAATGATAACTTTATAATTTAATACTTATTTTGTTAAAAAGAAATATTAATTTTCAAATTCAAAATTAATATTAAACTCAAATATTTGTTCAAATTGTACCTTTTTTTGGTTAAAAAATCCCCCCCAAAAAAAGAAAAAGAAAGCTGGCTAGGCATGGTTGGCCTTGTAAGTTGTAATCATGGTTTCAACTCTTTTTCAGATATGATGTGTAAAGACAAATTCCAAGGTTTTTCTTCTTTTTGTTACTCTTTTGCTTTTACTTTTGTATATATGGAGGAATTTTGTTATTTTTATTTCATTTTTTAAAAAAGCTTAGTATAATAAGACTTATGCCCCATTTCAACAGGGGAAAAGGGGGAAAAAAAGGTAAAACTAATAATTAGGGTTTGCATGCTTTTGCTTATGTTTTGTGGATGGCAAAAATTCACCATGCAAGGGGCTCTAAATTATGATTTTGATATATCTCTTCAATAGGATTCACAGATGGTCTGAAAATTATTCTGATATCATTAGTCTGAAAATGTTATTCACACATAAATGTTATTCACATGTCAAGATATCATTAGTCTGAAAATTATTTAAATTTAGCATAAAAATTCTTAAGAATTCTAAGATAGATGCTCTTAAGAACTAATTTGATGTTATCAAATTATATGAAGTTCAAAAGTTGCTAAATTTATGATTGTATTTAGATTTCTTTAATTAAATTTCTAACAATAACTTGCTTACTTCGTACCGATGATCCAGATACATGTTATCCAAATATGAGATTTTGAGTGCTAAATTTTCCGACATGTTAAAGACTTAGGTTCCGTTTGGACCTTCGAAAATTTGGTGGAACGAAATTTTTTTGAAAAATTAACTTTTTTTATTCTGTTTGGTTTAGAGAAAATGTTAGAGAAAAAAATATATATGGAGAAAAGTTAGCTGAAAAAATTGTTAGAAACAAGTGATGAAACTTTCCTCATAAAATTGTGAGGAAAGTTCCGGAAGAATTTTCAACCTTCTCCGACCTCGCAGTATTGGGATGATATCATTATGATCCAAATAATTAATCAACATTCAAATTTCTTACTCAAATTCTTGTTTTTCCCCCCTCAATCCAAACAATAGGAAAAAAAAATTCAGTTTCTCCCTACTTTTTTTGCCTTCACATTTTTTTCCTTCAACTTTTTTTTTCCAACAAATTTTTTAAGGACTAAATGGAGCCTTAAAGTTTAAACAGAATGAAAAAAAAAAGAAATAAGAGCCTCTTTTTTGGAGCTCAAAATGAAATACGAGACTTTGGCTTATATATAAATTTGGCTGCGAAATTTGTATATTCATTTACTAGAAAATTCTGCAAGATTTATTAGATGAGATGTGTTTAAAGTTGACTACTTGATTAACTAAAAATATATTTCTTTCATGCATGCTTAAAATATATTGTAATTGATATTATAATAGAATATTCTAGAAGTAAATAATCATATAAGACTATAAGCTGAATTAATGAGTAGAAGGGGAAGACAAGTTGGATTTTTAAAAGTAAAAGAGTAGGAGTTTTTTTAATAAATAAATAAATAAAATAGAAGGAAGTAGACAACTCCCTCTTGATATATGGGGAAGAAGAAGTAAATTTATGCTTCTTCTCTTCTTGCTGATCTGATGAGAAAAAGAAAGGTTCACTATGGATATCAATATTGGGACTCTTACCCCACCACTCAACTGTCTTTTTTTAAAAAAAATTTGGTTTGGGGTGGGGGGGGGGGGGGCCCCCAGGATCCCTTCTGTTATTTATTATTTATCTTTGTAAATCTTTTATTTTTTCGATATCTATGGTGTGTTTGGTATGGGGGAAAATCATTTTTCCGGAAAATGATTTTTTCATTTTATGGCGTTTGGTAAAACAAGGAGGGGAAAATCATTTTCAGGGGAAAATCATTTTCCCCATTTAAAGGAAATTGTTTTCCCTTGAAAAAGTAGGGAAAATGATTTTCCAAGCCCAATTTTGGTTGCCCAATTTTATCTCTCGTTCTATTTTCTTTTAATTGTGCCTAGAATCACTCTATTTTCATTCTTATTTTATCTCTCATTCTTCCCATCTTCTTCATGTTCATCATGTTCATCGATGATTTTCATCGTTAATATCTGGAACTATTTCTTAAGTTCTCTTATCTTGTTACAGTTGCCCTTTTGAAGAACTTCATAATCTGAAACACCAATCGTTTCCCCGTTCATCATTTTCTTTAATCTGGAATTAATATCACTCATAGTCAACTAGGTAATCCTTGGAAATAATGACAAAATTGAGATTCATTAATGTTGACTCTATCTTTTGCTGGGTTTGTTATTGGGTATATTTCTTACTGATATTTTGGGTTTGATTTTGAAGAGGAGAGAGAAACAAAATTCGTTGGTTGGGTCGGGTCAGAGTAATGAGCAGGGAAGGGAGTTGATGGTAAAAAGAAATGAAGTGAGGACGGGGGGTTCATTCTATCAAATAGCAAAAAACAAAGTGGAAAAAAAATGATTTTCCATTATACCAAACAGCTGAAAATATAAGTGAAAAATCATTTTTCTTGGAAAAATATTTTTCATGGAAAATGATTTTCTGGGAAAATAATTTTCCCCTCTACCAAACACACCCCTAGAGTGAAGTCTTTATTAATGTTAGACCAATCATAAGCTAGTAACATTTCAAAGGACTACATTTGAATGATATTCTCCCATGAAATATACACCCCATGAGGGAATTATTCTCAATTATGTGCCAAATTCATACACATAAAGAAAACAATGATCAGATATACAATTTCAAACTTGTTTTGAACTGGTATAGAAATATTTAGCCCAGATTCTATCTTATTTATGCTCGATGCGTAGACCTTTTTGTTAATGTTATACTTCATCGATCACATAATTTATCAGTACGTAAACTTTGCCCTTAATTTCAAGAAAAATAATCAATTATGTTACTAGTGTAATAATAATAATAATAATAATAATAATAATAATAATTACGACAATACAGGTGCTTCTTGTGATGGACAATTGGTTGTGGGAAGCTTCTGATTTACAATGATATTCTTGTCAAAGAATTAACTAATGATGCATGGTATGCGAGTTGTCAATTTGACTTATTGACTTAAATTGATAAGGAAGGCTAATGGATCATGTGGATGTATATTCGTCCACATTCATTTGTTAAGTGTTATTTCATAATTGATTCCTACTTAGATTTTGTCAAATTAAACTGAAACCAAAATTCAAAATGAGGGGTCCCAAGTTTCACAAATATACGAGAAAAATAACTGACAATTTAAGCCAACCTAGAAGCACGAAAGCGATGGTAATTTCGGCTCTCAAATGGACACTTTGGAATGTGAAATTGAATACTAAAACTGATAGCAAGTGCCACTATTCAAGATACGATTGTGTTCGATTGTCAAGTATTAGTTACTAAAATCGTAAGACAATAGTAATATCGAGAAACTAAAATATTTTTTTGGGATTCCAGAAAACTAACAATTCAAATTTTGCGGTGGTGACAGTAAATAAATAGAACTTAAGAAATTAGTGACACTGCTTCAATTTTTTGATATTTTTCCAGTCGATAATCTATATTGAGGAAAAATCGTACCTCTACATCTCTAGTTTGCCTCACCATTGGTTGTTTTGCTAAAATATGAATAATTTATAATAAAAATCTCACAATATATACACGATCATTTGTCCCTTTTCCCCCCTTCTTTGTTTGGTTTGGGAAGAGAAGCACTTTGTCGATGATCTTGGAAGCAGGAATCAGATTCGTCTAATCTAAAACTCTATTTGGCTTCCTTTGCAAAGCTATACAATTTTATTTTTCGACACCCACAGTGCTTGCTCCTCCGCACGGGGGCATGGCAGAGTATGTTTAGGGGGAGCAAAATAATCAACTCTTTTCTCTCTTTTTTTTGGGTTAATAAGTTTTGGACACGAGCTAGATTAGTCGGTGAAATTTTTGAAAATTGTTAAAAGGATCGGATTTAGAGAAACTTAGATTAGAAAGGCATACTTATCTAGTTTTCTGTATTCAATTCCAAATTTTTAGATAGGCGTGCCTCACAAAAGCATAACAACGACACGAACTCCTTAAGATATGCCTTTTTCACATTTTGGGAAGACTAATCGCTCATTTTAGAGTGACTTTTCAATCTATATCCACAAAAGTATTAAAAGTCACATTAAACAGATCAATCTTACAATATCTCTTAAGTAAGACGATCTTACAAAGGACCTGTTAATAGTCAATTACTCCTCACCCCAACCCCTTAAAAAGAAAAAAGAAAAAAGGGGGCATTAATGTGGAGGTATGTGTTTAATTGGATTGCCAACATGGAATGTCTAGTCGAACAATCAAGACAATCAAGACAAAGTGAAGTTGGCCCAAATATATGTGGACTTTGAGCCCTCCAACAAATTAAGCCAATGTCCCTCTTACGATTTTTCTGATGTTTAATTCTATTGCTCCAGTCTCGTCACTTGTAAATTGTAATGGATGTTGTAATTTGTAAATGTCCATTACAAGGCGACTAAAGGCTGTGAAATTCAAATATCCAAATCCCGGAATAATGTCACTTCTTCAATCATGCAATTCAACACCGATTTTGAAGCAAATCCATTCTCATCTCATCACTACTGGCCAAATCCAAGACAATTTTCTTGCAACCAAATTGGCCGAATCTTTTGCTGTTGCGGCTCGAAACGTCAATTATGCCCAGCGAATCTTCGATCAAATTGGTTCTCCTGATTCTTATTCGTGGACGACCATGATCAGAGGCTATTGTGAGGCGAAAAACCCAGAAAAAGCTGTTCATTTTTATGCCCACATGAGACTGAAAGGTGTAGAAGAGAATAGGTTTACTTTTCTTTTTGTGCTCAAAGCATGCGCCATGAAACTGCGGCTTGTTGAAGGTAAAATGGTTCATGGGAAGGTTCTTAAAGTGGGTTTTGATTGTGATTCCTTCATCAATAATGCTCTGATTAATTTGTATTCGAAGTGTCAGGATATCAGTAGCGCACGTAACCTGTTTGATGAAATGCCTGTGAATAATGTGGTTGCCTGGAACACATTGATAACTGCTTGCTTCAATTGTGGAGATTTAGAAAATGCGCGTAAGCTATTGGAAGAAATGCCTGAGAGGAACGTCGACTCGTGGAATGCGGTGGTTGCTGGGTATTGTAAGTCGGGTCAAACTGATGTTGCTAGAACATTGTTCGATGAAATGGAGGAGAGAGATTTGGTGTCGTGGGCATCAATGATTTCTGGTTATGTTCAGTGTGGAATAGCAGCAAAGGCTTTGGAACTCTTTAAAGAAATGCTTTTGGCTGGGATCAGTCCAGACAGCATGACAATTACCAGTGTCCTTTCAGCTTGTGCTCAAATTGGAGCATTGGATTTGGGGAAGTGGATCCATGCTTATATCAATCAGCATAAGATCCCTACTGATGTTCATTTGGGCACTGCTCTTGTGGATATGTATGCAAAATGTGGAGACATTGGCATGGCTATGCATATGTTTTGTGACATGCCATCAAGAAACATATGCACTTGGAATGCTATATTATCGGGTCTCTCCTTCCATGGGCATGGCTTTTCAGCCCTGGAGCTCTTCAAGGAGATGGACTCAGTTGGTTTGGCTCCAAATGATGTGACTTTTGTTGCTGTCTTATCTGCTTGTAGTCATGTTGGGGCCATCGATGAAGGCCGGAGGCAGTTCAATAGAATGGAGAGAGAATTCAACATCGTGCCAAAGATTGAGCACTACGGATGCATGGTGGACATCCTTGGTCGAGGAGGACTCATGGATGAAGCTAAGGAGCTTATCAAAAGCATGCCAATGGAGCCAAATATAGTGATATTAGGAAGTTTCTTGAATGCATGTAAGATACATGGTTGTTTGGAAATTGATGGTGATGTGGTGAGCGATCTTCGTAATTTGGTATTGGAAGATGGGGGAGCTTATGTCCTTTTATCAAACATATTTGCTGATAAAAGTGATTGGGGTTCAGTGGGGATGGTGAGAAAGCTGATCCATGAAATTGTTCCTGACACGAAAACTCCAGGTTATAGCTCAATCGAACTGAACAGTGTGGTTCATGAGTTCTTTGTTGAAGACAGGTCACATCCGAAGTGGAGAGAGATAAAAGACATTATAATGGGGCTGAAAAGTCTTTCAGAAACTGAGGATTATGCATGAATATAGTCCTCGAATACATACTTCATAGAGGGGCAGGCACAGACTACTTCATGTGTTTACAAGGGTGGTGCACTGGTGAAACCTCAAGTAATACTCACAAAGAGCATATGTGAGGCAGCTAGCATTTTAAGGCAGAAATCTAGGTAGCTCTAATTCATCACTCACCGAAGAGTGTGGATGCAATGGTTAGACCTACCAGTGCCCTTATTAGTTGTAAATGCTTGAAACTGAAGTCATTAAATTGCACGACTACCCTGTCACAAAATAGTGCAGAGGGAGGAACATTAGTAGTAGGTTGGTGAGAAGCAAATCAAATACTCTACTCAGCAGATGGAACTCGGCAAAAGTTTTGAGAATGAAAGTTTTGAGAATGCAACTGGCAACTTCAGCTTCCATCATACAGTAACTGAGCAAGTGCTCTTACGTGGAGGCTAGTGAAAAACCAGACTTTGCAAGTGTATCTTGGAATTGCTGGAAGGGGAGAGCACGACTAGTTATAAATGTACCAACTTCGACTCACTTGTACCAATCTCAACCAACTTCATCCATTTACACACCTTCATTTTCCAACGAAAAGAACATACCCTAATTAAATGTTTTAAGTTGCTTGCAGGGTCTGAAGGGAAAGGTCATGGTTTACCTCAGCTTATACAGGTACTGGATGGATGCAGAAAAGCTGATGGCAAAGGGCAACGAGAGGGGACTGTATTGTGCTCATACTGCTACTGCATAGTCTACGTCATCCATAGAAGTACAAGCAGATTCATGGATCACCTACTGCTTGGGTTGCAGCTTGTAAGTCGGTCATCCCTTCCATAGATTGTCTAATACGTTCGACCGACTGTCTAATTTGAACGATCATCGTAACATCATGCTTGACAGCATGTGAATATTATATCTATGTTTAGCATCGAAGTACATGTACTTTTCTTGCCATATGTTTTTCTGAACTTGGCTATGTTGTCTGGAAAGGATACATTGTATTTTGCTTTACACTGAAAGGGTCACATGATTAGTTAAGGGCTCCTACTAACATTTGCCACAAAGCTATATCTCACCAAAGTCCACAAGCCATTTGATAGAGATAGAAGTACTGCTAGGCATCCAACTTTGAGATGCAAGCCTTGAAGTGATGCTGCTGCCTCTCAACAGCCGTGCTTACTAGTCCTAAATTAATGGTCGCCATGGACTAGCCTGCCTAGTGGTCTGAGCCAGACTTAAATAGGTTCAGCCTATGAAACTCATGAGTTGAGCTTGGAAAGATTCAGGCCTGCATGAGCTGTTACTTTTTGTGTTTTTTTGGTGAACCAGCCCGAGATGCAAAAAGGAGAAGCAAAATTTACGGGCTTGGATAGTCTGTTTGTGTTTTAGCTCAACCTAGTTCGTTTAGTGTTTCAAGAAAGCTACATGCCCACCTGCCTTGGCTTGCTGGTGGACGCACCAGCCCATCGGCCCAATCCAGGTCTAACCTGACCCCCTCTTTTCTCCATTGCTATTTTGGAGGAGACAAAAGAAATATAGACATGTGCATACGTCGATGACATGAGTCATTACTTTTGTTATGTCAACATCAATATTATTAGGTTTGTTTATAAATCAACATCGGCATACATGTGCATACATTTATATGAGATGTTTGGCTTCTTTGTGAAAGGAAAATGCATCACAGCGGATTTTGATGATTTTGATTGGTACCAAAAGGTGATGTGTGCCAGTTGCCAGATCATGTAAACATGAATGGATGGCCATACACTGGCATATGCTGTCATGGTTCAAGCAACCTAGTTGTTATCTTTATTGAAGCTCAACTAAGTTGATCTTATTCTTGGGAGTATATAATTAGGTTATCGAGGATATGTCACTGTGAGTATTATTGTCATTATGGTTGGCCACTGTGGGCATCCATTGGACTAATTCAACCTATTTTGTATTTCTGACTCAATGTAGCTGGTAAAATCTCTGAGAATCAGTATTAGCTATGTAGTTCAAGTACTGTTTGTATCCTTGCACCATATTTTTTATTTTAAATAATAATAATATTTTTTTCAAAAAAAAAAAAAAAAACCTTGATCAAGTCCAATGAACCAGACGGAGTCAATTTGTGTAGATGATTATTAATTAATCATACCAACCGCAGGTTGTATGAAGGTTGGACCAATGTTGCCTGATTCTGATTCATTCAGTTTTCTTAGTTTTCGTTATTTTTAATATTTGCAATTTTGGATTTATCCTCGGATTAAGTTTGCTTTCCAGAGTGTCATAAAAAAATAGCTATCTTTTTTTAATTGTTATTTTTGGGTGGTTATCAATTAAAAGTACTTAGATTTCAGACACACAATTATGAGATGTGGAGCCAATCTAGAAAGGACGTTTAATAGGTATTTGCATGCAACCTCCATTTTCTCCTGTCTCTCTCTCTCTACATAGGTCCCGTTTAGTGATTTGGGTAGCGAATAGTAGTTCTAACTTAACTGTTAGTCTCTAGATGAGCGCTAAAGTAAATGTATTCGGTAAATTTAGCTGTTAGTTTAGTCAATCAATATAAATTGACACAAACGGATATAGATTATTTCCAAAGATAAAATTTTCAAATGATGTTTTTTGCCACGCTACTTTTGAATGCCAAAAGCTACTATTACTAGCTTATAAAAAAAATGCTGTTTGAAATGCTAGACGCTACTTAAAATGCTAATTCAAACGCCATGTTACGGAACATTAAAAATTGAGTAATTAGTATATTGATTTGGTCAAAACACAAAGTACTACTCAAATTGTTGTTGTCGAACACGGCTAGAATATAATTTGCATTACTGAATTTGTGCCTTTTTATAGTATATAAAATGGGGTTTAATGCTATTCAAATCAATTATTCTTTTTTGTTTTAAAATGGTCCCTATATTTTTTATTTCACCTTTATTGGACTTTTTTTTAATTAAAAAAAAAACTTTGTGCTTATTATTGCGACTTAGTTTTGAGTGAACTCATCTCATCTATCAATGTGATGAGAGGATGTTACAAAGGTTATTTTTTTCAAATTACTTTTCCTAGCATTTACATATATTTTTACTTGAACTTGATAATTAACTCCTTATAGTGTAGTTGTTGGTATATTACAAGTTTTAGAAAGTTCTAATTTTAAAGCGCAATTCTACCATAATTGAAAACTTTTTTAATTATCATAATTGATTTATTTAAGCCGTTGATTTCATAGCAACTAATCCAAATCTTTGATTTCTTTTACCAACTATCTGTTGAGCCGGTTAACGTGAAGGGAAAATTGTATCTTTCCTCTCTTTTGTACCCCTTCTTCCACACAGTTATTCTTACGTATTTTTTTCTTTCCTGAGGACCCCCCCCCCCCGGGTGCAGTGATGAGTTACGCTCTGGGCTTGAAAAAAATGAAGGGGAGAAAATCATCAGGGACTGGGATGCATAGAAAGAGCATGGGAGACTAGTGGGATAGTAGGTGGCTCACAAAAACTATTGGTTGTAGGCGGTTGATAAAAATCTTAGCTAGCAACGGTTTAGATTTGTCACGACTCAAGACAAAATGAAGGATGATTATGATTTTTAAGTACTATAGTTAAATAAATTTTCAACCATGGTAGAATATTCAAATTTTAAAAAGTATCTTATCATATATGCACTAGTGTTGTTTCCCCCCCCCCCCAAAGGTGTGGAAGAAGAGTACCAATTAATTTAGAAAAAATACAAACCTAAATTTTTGATTATGTATATCATGTACCTCAGAGTATGTACTCTCACTTATCACATATACATATTTTTTCAACGTGTATTTGTTATATAGATGAATTTTAATATGTAACGTTGATGTAATTTATAGGTACATATAATCTCAGGAGTATAATATAAATTTTATAAATTTCGCATGCTCCATTTTTCAATTGAGCTAATAATTGACGTTCAAATTATATATCTAAAAAAATGCACACTCAAAAAATAAAAGAAAAGGCTGCTCCAAAACAAAAAAGAATAGAAAAAGAATTGTGTTCTGCCAGCTGGAGAGAGAAAGATTGGGTTTGAAACGCGGAAACGCCGCTAATTTTGATGCTCTTGAAAGGGGGGCCCGCCGCATATACTTAAGTCTCTGGGGCCCACATTTAGGCCTCTTTTTCCTTCCCGCCTAATCCCCTAGTTCTCCTGTTCGCATTGGCTTCATGCTCTCTCTCCTCTTCTTTTGCATTTCAAAATGATCAAATAAAGAAATTTTCTTAGTGAGAAAGTTTTTTTAAAAAAAATCTCAAGTACAAAATCTCTTTTTCAATTATATATGATTATATGGTTGGTTACATATTTAAATTGGTGACTTGTATCACATATATATTTCTAATTTATTACTGAAAAGTTTCAGCTTATAAGCTATGATTTTGGTTGTCATATCAACCGTCTCATTGGACAAATTAGGATACGTGTTATACTGTATCACGCTTCTATTCCTCTTAAAATGCAGATAGTTATTAGGAACTGTTTCAAGATAAACAACTGACACTATAAATTACCACAAACTTTTTCAACTTGCTTCATCTTTGCTCACGCCATACTTTAGAAAACTTCCCAAGAGGCCACTTATCCTAGAATTCCTGCACAATAAGCACATTTAACTGTGAAATTCTCAATTGTGGGCTTCTAGGAAAGAAATATGCATTTTTGATGATATATGTAGTATTTCAAATCCTATGAACCTCAATTATGACCATATTCGAATCGTTACATACTGGAAACTTATTTTGAAATCAACAAGATGGTGAGTTTTTTGGTAGATTGTTAGATGAGGATAACCTTATATTAACAATTTAAAATTAGTTCTATCACTTAACAGTGAAGAAAAATACTAATTGACCTAAATGAAAATAGAGTACATAAGTTACTTGATTGTGCCCAAGGTGGCAGAAGTCATTGAATTATTTTTTAGCGATTTTGCTGTGAGGTAAAAGTTTTTTAGATTGTTTTAGCTATGGTTATGTTAGTAGTTCCTATCCTACTTCTATTGAGCTTTACCCACCAAATAATTGAAAAAATGCTAATAACAATAAATTGCAAAGCATGTTTTAATACAGTTACGCCATGTTCTTTTCGTGGGTCAATCCTCAAATACCAACCTCAACTCACTTCAGCCCACTTCAATTGCAGAAGTCATTGAGCTTTACCCATCCTAAAATGTTTTAATATCAAATTATGATATTTAAAAATGCTAATTAAAAATGTTTTTATAAGTGAATAGACAAATGATAGTTTTTTAATGATAAAAACATTTTTAAATGCACTTGTCTTTATCAGCAATTCAGCATCATATTGCCATGGCTTTTCTTTAACTTTCTCACAATCCCCCACCCAAGCCCTCTTTTTGTCTATTTTATTCATCTTGCACTTTTATTTTGTGGATGCTAAATGCTTGCCAAATACACAGTGATTATGCTTTAGGTGACATTTTCGGTGAGTATCCATTTGGTATGAACTAAAGTATTTAGGAAAATTGATGCATTATGCTTTCATAAATGTTTAATTATCTATGAATTGTTCTTTATTATCTCTTTTTTTGTGTGGTTAGTATAACCAGCACGTCTTTGGTCCGAAATTAAGTGAGTATAATTATTGCAAATGATCATTAACATTTGCTATGATTCCAAATTATGATGAACGGCTAATTGGCTTTAGTTTGATTTAATTTTGTCCTCATTTTGCAAGGTTATGTACCTGTCAAAATGCATATGAGTATTTATTCTTTCATTTTAAAAGTTCATGTTAGATTAGGTATAAAAATTCCCACATAGAAATATTCTAAATACTTTGAACCACTAATAATAAAGTATAACTGTTCATATATCCGTACGTTTTAATTTTTTTACTTCATATAACTACTCTGAGACAGTAAAAGTTCATAAAATCAAGCAAGGCCTGTTGTTTTCGTGGCAAAGTTTTGACTCTTAGAACTATTCTATTGTGTCTCCACTTTGTTTTATTCTTTAAAGATAAACATCAGTCATTTTCTCTCTCTTCTATTATTTCTTCCCAGTCCTCAAAGATAAATACCAGTCCTTTCCACTTTCTTCCAGTCCTTCATACTCATTCTCACTTTTTCCTACCCATTCCTTACCGCACCTTAACATCATCAATAATTCCATCGTTTTCCCCCTTAATTTCATTCATTTCCACTCAATTCCATTCATTCCGACTCCTATAACAAAAAAAATCACTCCATTCCACTCCTTCCCACTTTGTTTCATTTCTTCTCATTCCACACCCATAATTTACCCACAAAAGAACAGGCTCACATTGAAATTGAGATCAGGCGGTCGTCTAGTCTTATAAACCATTGACATGTTGCTGACAAACCTTTAATTTAACTCTAATGTAGCGTTTGGTTGAAAGTAATGCAATCACTATGCAATGGAATCAACCATGTAATGCAATTGTTAGTGTAATGGAATGAGATAATAATTGCATTACAATGTTTGGTTACAAAGTTTTTACAAGTGTAATGGAATGAATTCATCTACAAGCAATACTTAATTTTACACGTGACGTGAAGTACTTGCAATTCAATTCGCATTTTATTTTTGCCTATTTTAATTATTTGTAGCTTCGTTGATAAATATCATCAAATACCTTAGCATCATGATTACGATGTTTCGCATAAGACTTATTTCACTCTATTTCTTATAGATTACAATAATGTAATATTGTTCAAGTTTACCAAGTAGAGAGAAGATGATAATGAAGAGAGAGAGAGAGACATGACGTCTAGAACGTACAAAAATACAGTTACAATAATACGATCATGGTTTAGGTTAAACTTTATCTAATATAGAGAGGAGAGAGAGAGAGGGGGGTGAGGAGGGCTTCAAGCCTTTAAAAAAATGGTGTCAAAGTAATAAGAGATGGGAAGTAGAGGAGAGACAATGGAGATAAGAGAGAGAAAGTTCCCAAATATAATAGCTTATAGTCGGATAGATTTTGATTCAAAGGTATGTAATCAAAATTGTTTAGGAAAAGTCAAGTAATTGTAATTGCATAGATTGAGGTAAATGTAATTACAATGCAATCTTGATTACATTCTTTAATGGTAACCAAACATGGTAATGGAATCACCATTACCATTTTGATTGCATTACCACTTCGATTACATAGAACCAAACAAGCCATAATGTTTTATCCCATGGACATCAAGACCTCCTGCTTTGGCTAAACATTGGGCATAGTAGAGGAGAGCTGCTTATCCAAGTAGGGGAAAATGAAAAGTTTTATTTAATTTATAAAAACTTAAAGCTAGTATGAGAGAATTATGTTGCTTGACGTAAAAATGTATTTAATACATAATTTGAATGAACTTGTGAT
The DNA here is from genome assembly GCA_017589665.1 of Selenicereus undatus. Classification (NCBI taxonomy): domain Eukaryota; kingdom Viridiplantae; phylum Streptophyta; class Magnoliopsida; order Caryophyllales; family Cactaceae; genus Selenicereus; species Selenicereus undatus. The sequence goes on from JACYFF010031959.1 coordinate 9,540,223, forward strand.
TCTCTAACACCTAGTATAGGAAAACTCTAATTCATGAGTCCATCTTTACATTACGAGGGTGTTTGGTAAATGGATTTTTGAATGACTTTTTGCTTAAAAATAGCTTCTTGGGTGAGATGGTTGTTTGACTAAGTTAAACAACTGTTTCGGTTGTTCGGTGAATGACTTTTTAGAATAGCTCTTCAACTCCAAAAAACTGTTTTTCAAAAAGCTAATATTTGTAACCTTTTCAAGTTGGCTGTTTGGAGATTTAATATAAAAGGCTATATTGCCCTTGATTAAATATCATAAATCCATATATTAAATATCTAAGTTTTTACTTGCTTCTTCAAATTCAAACTAAATAATGATACAAAGTAACCATACCTTCATTATTTATTTTAAAAACATTAAATCATTAATTTTTGCTAATTATACAATAATATTAAATGTAATGCAAATTTTAATTCTCTATGTCTACCCGCTTCGAAAAAAATCAATTCATATTGAAAGAAGGTTAAACTAATAACAAATAGAAATTTTTCTAAGTGAACAACAAAACAAGGGAGTTTTATAGGCCTTAAACATCACATAACTTTTAATTTAGATTGAAAGAAAATTAGACAAAAAAAAAAGTCATGTATAAATCAACAAGAAAACTTAATAACTAATAATAAAATGTGATTATCTAAGTGAAGGTAATTTACACATATCACATAAATTTAATTCATATTGAAAAAGAAATAAGTGATCAACTAATTAAAAAATCCATCTGTGGTAGCAAATAAGAGGTATGGGTATAAATGAAATTTTATCAAGTATATTTTTTAGAAACAGTTAATTTTACCAAACATATTTTTTTAAAAACAGCTGATTGAAACAGTTAATACAAACAGTTAATTGAAATAGCTAACAACAACACAACCAATAGAAACAGCTAACAATTCTTGGTCACACAGGACCTACAATTTTCTAATTTAAGTGACTCATAATTACAATCAATCATTATGCAACATATAAATAATGCACACTGTTATTGTCGATAATAATCACTTCAACTTATTAATATCTTATCAATATAAAATTACGGAAATTTCAAATTGAGAAAAACAAACATCATTATCACAATTTATTTTGTAATTACATTTATTAATCAACTGAACTTAAGCCACCATACAATCAAACATTCAAACTTCCAACCAAAAAAATGAAAAAATGAAAAAAAAAAAAACCAACTGTCACACGTACACGAATATCCCCGCGGTCACGGACTCAATCTGCTCCTTTTTCCTGCCGCGTTAGTTAAATAATTAATTCATCACGTATTTAAAATTCAAGGAAAAAAAAAATAATAATGGCAGCACCTGTAAATAAGTCCTCAACGACGCCCATTTTCCCAGAGCTCCGCTGCTTATAATACAACCCCCCAATCTAGCCGTTCCCAGTTGTCTTGGAACAGACAGTACAATCAATCATCTTAGAGCGAGAACAAAACAAGTTCCAGAGAGAGAAACTACAGCAAGAAGAAGGGGGGAAAAAAAAGAGAGAGAAGATGGCCGACACTAGAAATCTCCGCCTCGTAGCAATCCTAGCCGTCGGATTCCTCCTATCAAGCCTCATCCTCACCGTCAACGCCGGCAGCGTGGACTTCGGTGCGGGCTGGATCGGCCTCGAATCCGGATCCGGGTGCAAAGGAACCATCGGGGAGTGCCTGAATTTCGAGGACGAGTTCGAGGTTGACTCGGAAATCCATCGGCGCATTTTAGCGACGGGCAGCTACATCAGCTATGGTGCGCTGAACAAGAACAGGGTTCCATGTTCGAGGCGTGGAGCTTCGTACTACAACTGCCGCCCCGGAGCTCAGGCTAACCCTTACCGACGTGGCTGCAGCGCCATCACTAGATGCCAACGATGAGCTTGAGTTTGATCTCCTGCTCTCTCCTCTTGACTGATTGAATGAATGAGGAAAATTTGGGGAGTGAATTTGGATTGGAGATTTGTAATTTTAATTTTAATTTTTTATAAAATTTTTGGGTATTATTGATTGAATTGGATTGGATATGTTATGAGTTGGGGTTTGTTTGGTATACAAGATTCTATTCATTCTTTTTAATCTCTAAATTGGGTTCACATTTTATTTTATCATCTGTTTATGTTTTTTTTTTTTGGTTCATATTGTTTGCATTTCTTTTGTATTGCATATTGAGGATTATAGTGGACTATGATAAAAATATATCATCAAAGTGAATTTCAGTACTTTTGGTGATTAGTGGTAATCAGATAAAAGGTTTTTAATTTGGGGTATAATTCAAACATTTTTTTGATTATCTATGAGTAATGCTCATATATTTTTCTCTCCATACTTCGATGAGCTAGAACATTCAGATATGTATCTAAATTTGGATTTGGATTTGAAAATAGAAATATTACATATTGTCTAGAAATTGAAGGATTGGTCACTGATTAATAAGGGTAAACATGCCCAATTTTTAGACCCCCTTTTCCTTTTATAGCCCTGCGCTTGTTTTTTTTTTTTAAATTTTTAACAAGGGTAAACATGCCCAACTTATTAAACTCCTATCTAGGTCACCAATGGGTAACAACAGGCCGGTAAGGGGGGAACTACTTTGGATACAGGCCAACAAGCTCAAAAACCAAGTCCAACTGCATAACCGAGCACAAAGTACAACATATACGTCTCCTTCAAGTTGAATCCGACTGGAGAGCGTAGGAGAGACAACACTTGACTATCCAGCCAAGCGCACTCCGGTGGGCCTGCCCTTGTTGATTGGTGATGATCTTTTGGAAAAGCTTTTTAGGTTAGTGGTGATGGTTGATTTGAGTGAGATTCGAAATGCAATTGGTTGGTGATTCTTTATTTAATTTTTTTAAACATTTTTGAATTAAGTAGGAAGTGAATTTGTGGGTTCTTTACTTGCCCTTGTTGGTTGAAGGGGGAAAAGGTGGAGCAAGAAAAGAATATGGAATAGGGAAAGGGAGGGAGGAGAGAAAAGCAATGTGGAAAGGGGAAGAATGGCTTGAATAGAGAGTCATGAACTTTTCAAACTAGCATTTCAAATTATGGTGTTGAGATTTGAGAATTACTCAAAACATATAGGGTTCAACAACTTTTGTGGTCAAAATTCAGGGAATTCTAGTTAGTCTCTTACCAAGTTCTGATAATTTCCTACGATTTTGGCTAGAATTGAGTATACATTGTTGCTTTGTGTGTTATACTTCGAGAAAGTTTGGTGGAAACAATGCCATAAGGAGAACATAAACGTCAATATGAATTATGTATGTCTTGAATATTTAATGAAACTATCGTAAAATAAGGATTTTGTCTATTTTATACAGTATTTTGGCGTATGAACTTGTACAATTTAAAATTTTTCAAAATAATCAAATTCACTAGTATCAAGTAGTTCAAACTAATACAAGCTCATATTATAAGGGTTTTGAAGTTCTTGAAGGATTGGATTGAAAGTCTATACTCAAATTTTCTACTCCCCCCTCATTCTCTTCCTTGCTTTATCTCCTCCCCCCCCCCGCCTTATTTTTTTATTTATTTATTTGGTATTTTCCTAAACTTCCTTGTCCTAGAATGTCCTTTAATAATGTGGGGAAGGGGGGGGGGGGTTGTTCCCCAAGAGTGGAGGTGGATTAATGAGGTGGCAGAATAACTATTTTCTTAACCTTATGTAATAGAATTTTGCAGGATTGTGATTGGCTGGAATTCGATTGCCCTCTCTTGCAAACTTTAATTGCACTTTGAAAATTATTATGAGTATTCCTTTTCTCATGACTAATGAGTAATGAGAGATCATTCACATGGACATGACTTGAGGTGGGAGATGTTCATTGTGAATTAAAGGAAATCTTGTTTATGAATTGTCACCAGATTTTGGGCTGTTTACTTAGGCCTTGGATCCATATCCATTGAGATAATTATAATCAAAACTCTGTTTTTTTGGGGGGTGCAAGCATGGGCCAAACACCAAACTTACTTCTTGTTGATGCAATGATGCACAATGCCCATCATAGAAACACTACAAATGCATGTCTTCAAGTAAACTGGATTGAATACTTGTTTATCTCCTACTCTTAGGGCTATTTTGGCAGATGATGTAGTTGGGCGCACTCTTATGAGAAGAGACGTTTAACATCCTTTTGGTTTTATTTACCCTTGTTAAAAAAAAAAAAGCAAACTAGATCGAATGTAGGTGTGGGGTCTTTTAAGAACGTAAATAAGTCAAGTTAGTTTATTCTATAAGTCGGTCTAACAACTTGCAGTACATTTTTAGCTTCCCTATAAGATTGTTCGAAGGAAATATCATTTTGAACTATGAATATCATTTTGGAATTCTTTCATAATGAAATTGTATGATTGATTGCTCTTTGGCAGCTCCTTATCTTGTTTAGGACCATTTGACAACTAAGGGTCTGTTCTTTTCGTAGGTAAATTGGGTGGGTCAAAAGGGTGAAGTGGGTTGAAGTTGGTTGAGGTGGGTTGAGATAGGTTGAAGTTGGTATTTTTTTTTTAGGTGGGTTGAAATAGGTTGAAGTAGGCTGAAGTGGGTTGAACTGGGTTGATGTTGGTTGAAGTAGGTTGAAGTGGGTATATTTTTTATGTGGTGGGTTGAAATGGGTTAAAATAATGACAATATAATTAATGTGTGATAATTTATCAAGTTATCCAAATTTTGTTAAATTTTTGTTTTTTATTGTTCATTTTTTATTTTTTTGATTTTTAATTTTTAATTTTTAGTTTATTAATTTTTATTTTTTTTGTTTTTACTTTTTTATTTTTTTGTTTTTACTTTTTATTTTTACTTTTTTATTTTTTTTATTTTTTAATTTTTAATTTTTAATTTTTTGTTTTTCAATTTTCAATTTTCATTTTT
>JACYFF010031959.1:9555105-9607877 GCA_017589665.1 Selenicereus undatus
CACAAAATAGTCGATTTTGTAGTTAAATGATGGGCAAAAATTATTTTGTAGTTAAAGCCTCAATTTCTTTGTCCATAGCTGCAATCCAGTCAGGGTGTTTGGATGCTTCCTCATAGTTCTTGGGCTCAGAGTACTGTGATAATTGAGCATGAAAAGCATGGAATTCTGCAGGGAGAATGTTAGTCTGAACCATACCACAAAAAAAATCCTGTAAATGTGTAGGTGGTTTATGTGTCCTTGTTGATCTTCTAAGAGGCTGAGAGGGATGAGAATTTGGCTGCATGAAGTTTTGAGAATCTGTTTGTGTAAGGTTAGGGATAGGTTGATTGAACACAGGTGAGGAAGTAAAATCAGAGGTATTGTTGCTGCTTGGGGAAGAGTTAGAGTTGTTTTGTGGATGTATGACAGCTTCAGTGTTGAAAGGATCAGGGATATCAAGTGATATATTCACTGTGTCAGGAATGTATTCTGAAATAGCAGGGAGAGGAATGTCTGAAGAGTTAGGTAAAGAATGAAAAGGAAAAATGGTTTCATGGAAAACCACATCTCTGGAAACTATGACCTTTTTAGTTTTGAGATCAAAAAGTTTATATGCCTTTTGATTAAAAGGATATCCTATAAAGATGCATGGATTTGCTCTAGGTTGTAGTTTATCCCTATTTCTTTTTAGAGTAGCTGCATAGCATAGACAACCAAATGATTTCAGGTGTGAATAAGCAGGTTTGGCTTCATATAATACCTCAAAAGGAGTTTGATTGTGAAGGATAGGAGAGGGCATTCTGTTAATTAGATAGACTGCAGTTAAGAGAGCATCTCCCCAGAATTTATTGGGAACTTTGGACTGAAATAATAAAGCTCTTACAACCTGTAATAGGTGTTGATGTTTCCTCTCAACAATGCCATTTTGTTGAGGGGTATCCACACATGTAGTTTGGTGAACAATGCCTTTAGTTTTATAAAATTCTAATGCTGCAGAATCTTTGAATTCTAGGCCATTGTCTGTTCTAATGATTTTAACATGAGCTGCATATTGATTTTCAACATAAGTAACAAATGTTTTAATCAATGGGAATGCAGAGCTCTTTGTGGCCATCAAGTGTACCCAAGTTGCTCTAGACTTATCATCCACAATTGATAAAAAAATAAACAGCACCATCATAAGACTTATATGGACAGGGTCCCCAAATATCAATATGTAAAATATCAAAACAAAATTCAGCTCTGGTAATACTCAAATGAAAAGGCTGTCTATGTAGTTTGGCCAAGGGGCAAACTTGACAAGTACCATGACTAGAGTTGATATAAGAAGGTAAAGCTACATTTTTAAGTTGATCAAAAGGTAAATGGCCTAATCTTTGGTGCCACAATTCAGAACTTGTCAAACAAGCAACAGAAAACATCTTATTGCCTAAGGGAAGTGCTTCCAAGGTAGCTTGCTGTACTGCAGCATCCTTTTCCAGTAAGAAAAGACCTTTATGCTCTTTACCAAGGAGCAGCTCCCTCTGTATGGTGGGGGCCTGAAGTACACAGGAATGTGGAGAAAAAATCACATTTGCTGAAAATTGATTAACTAATTTACTAACAGAAAGTAAATTATATTGAAAACTAGGTATGTATAGGACATTGTGAAGTTCTAACTTGTCACCTAAAATCATGGAACCTGAATGTGTAATGGCTGCCTTTCTTCCATTTGGCATGGTAATAAACCAGGGCACATTTATTTTCTTGACATTATGTAATAAAGAAAGATCATAGGTCACATGATCACTAGCTCCACTATCCACAACCCAAATACTGTTATTGGAAGACTTAGTAAGAAAACAGAAGGACTTACCTGCAAAGAAGCCAGCTACACTACCTGTCTCATTGGACTTGTTCATATCAGTGGTGTGTTGTTGCAGTAGTTGCATAAGCTGGTTGTACTGCTCTGTGGTGAGTGCAGGTGAATGAGTAGAAGAAGCATCTGCTGCAATTTCTGTTTCTGTCTGTGCCACTGCTACAACTCTCCTTCCTTTATGCAGTCTATGTCCAGGAGGGTAACCATGAAGTTTGAAACATCTTTGTGTAGAATGTCCTGGTATCTTGCAGTGATCACAGAAGTAATTCTTTCTTTCCTGAAAATTCTTGTCTGGAAAATTCTTTTGCCCAATTTTGTAATTTCCAGACACAGACTGCCGAATCCCAGGGTTAGGAATAGAGGAAAATCTTGCTGGTCCTTGATTATAGACCCTTTGCTGAAACTGACCAGATGTATAACTGTGGAATGCAGCAGAATTGCCACTGATAGAGACTGAGGCAGACAAGGACCTTTGCTTTTCTTCTTGTAACACAATTTGATAGACTTGATCAAGATTAGGTAAAGGTTTAATCATCAGAATGTTTCCTCTAACATTCTTGTAATCTTCATGTAATCCAACTAAAAATTGTATAACTTGTTGGTCATGTATCATCTTCTTTGCAGCTATTAGACTTACACAACAATCTCCACTTGTGACACAACAAGGCAATGTAATAATGCTATTGTAAGCATCCCAAAGTTTCTTAATCTGTGTGAAATACTCAGTGATTGATAAATGGCCCTGAGAAATGACACATAGGTCTCTTTGTATTTGGAAGATTTTAGTGCCATCAGCCTCACCAAACCGTTGCTCTAGTTGTACCCAAACATCTCTGGCATTGGCAGAAAACAATATACTCTGTCCTATGTCCTTTACAACAGCATTCATAATCCAAGATAAAACCATTTTGTCACATCTCTCCCAATGTGCTATTAAATTGTCTGCAATAGGCTTTGCACATTGTCCTAAAACAAATCCCAACTTGTTTTTGGCCACCAAAGCAATTTCCATTGCCTTTTTCCAGTGACTGTAATTATCTCCATTTAACAGATCACTAACCAAGATGTTGTTGGGATTATCAGAAGGGTGTATGTATAGAAGATGGGATGGGTCACTTGGATTTCCAGCATATATCACATTTGTGTTAATTTCTCCATTCTCATTTACTATAACCATATTCAATCAATCTTCACAGTTTTGATCAAGAAAGAACAATCAAGAAGCAATGAACCAGTAATCGAAGTTGAAAGAATACAAGAAACTTCAAATTTGTGTCAAGATACTCAGAGGGATAATTCCCAGGTATATGCTAAACTTAGACTTTGGATTTCAGAAATGCCTTACTGATTTTGCAGAATCGTGGTCACAGATGAACAACTTTGAATCCAGAAAACTTCTGCTCTGATACCATGTTAATGTGTGAAGGGAGCCATTGCTGCAATTAGAAAGAGAGATAGAGATAGAGAGGGAGAAAGAAGAAAGCTGAATGTACTCTTTATTGCATATAGAAAATCATGAGTTCTTCTTTATTACAATCGTGTATATATACATGGAATAATATCAAGATTTGTTATAACTAACTTCCCTAGATTCTTGCTAACTGAATGCAGGCCTACTTGACTAGCTTCTTCTATCCTTATCCCTTATCATAATCACTTACAATTATACAAGGCTTCACAAAATAGTCGATTTTGTAGTTAAATGATGGGCAAAAATTATTTTATGTTAGACACGTCGCCTTAAGGAAATGCAATATCTATTTATATGCGTATGACAAATACTGAAGAGTTGTGTCTACTTGAGCTTCACAAGTAGGTTCACGTTTTGGAGACTACACCATCGCTTATCTATCAGTGCTGGACTTGCAAATTCGCCTACACACTCTAAAAAGGGGCAAAGTGCATCCCTCTCTAACGTATGCAAGAGATGAAATATTCCTAAAGATGATAATTAGGTCTCTATTAAATTTCTTGTAATATTCAAATTTTAATTAGGTAGCAAATTGATTAAGTAAATTTGACCTTTTTATTTCTTCTTATATTTTATAAATATCTATTTTTTATATAATGTTTCTTTCTATTCTCATTAAGGACAATATAGACAACCTTTAAACGAATGATTGTCTGATTGTTGTATCATTTATTATTTATTTTTTTTTAAAATAGAGGGATAAATGCTGATGTGGAATGATAAATGTCTTTCATACAAGATACTCCTTAAGTGTCTTATCTTAACTTAAAAAATATTTTCTTCTAATTATATTTTCATGCCGTCTAATCCATTGCCACGCCAATATGTGAAAACATTTTCTTTTATTTCAACAGGGATTAGCACAACAACTTGCTCCCCAATTTATGAGCTAGAGCCTACACCAAGGAAAAATAACACGAAAAAAAAAAGAGAAACCTTTTTTGCTCCCATCTTTTTGTCTTTTATCCAATCAATAAATAAGAAGCTTCTAGATTGAAGGGGGCAAAAGGCAAATAATTAAACAAAATTAAAAAAATAAAAAATTGTTGGGGGCAGGAATGTTAGCTTAACGACCAAGTAACTGAAACCTAAACTGTGGCCCAAAATGAGCAAAAATACCGGTCCACCTATTCAGGCAAACACGCCTTAAAAAATCATTCCAGAAACAATGAACATAAAAACACGGCGTTTCGACGTTTCCTTAAGAAAAAAGAAAAAAGAAAAAAGAAAAAGAATTTGATTATTTTCTTGCATTTGTTGCCTTTAAAAGCAGCGCAACGAATCCCCCTTTTGGAAATTTGTTTTCGGAGAGATTTCGACACAGAATCTGGTTTTTTGGCAATGGCGGAAGGCGATTCCAAACTTGAACGACAAATGGTAATGGTTTTGGTTTTGATTTTGATTCTTCGATTTTGCCTGTGTTAATCTCATCTGTGATTTGTGTAATTTGAATGATTTTGGTGTTGGTTGATGTGTTGTCTTTTGAATGGAATTCTTTATGTTAATTTTTGCGAGATTTGGTGGTTGATTTTTGTTTCTTTGATTACATCGTCCGTGATCGAATAATCGTAGTATTGCGTCTGAGTGTTCAATTTGATTGAAGATTTCGTTGTGTTCACTATGATGATTTTTGAGAATGACGATCAAATGACGGAAAGATGGACAATGAATACAGAGTGATACACAGGACATCATAATTTTTGTAAGAACGAAAAATTTGTTTGGGTTATATGTCTTAAAGTGGATGATTTTTGTGTTATATGTCTTAAATTGGATGATTTCTTGGTAATATTATTAGATTATATGTAATGCTGAACAAATTTAACTTGTAAAAAATTTTCTCTGTTGAAAATGCTGAAACTGTGCTTATCTGGGTTGGTGTTGCATGAAGGCTGATTGTCACTAGCGCTGCAAATGTGAGGGATTTATGGTGGTTATTGTGGTTTTAATGTTTTCTTTAATTGAGGGCTAATGTGTAATAGAATTGTTGTGTGAAATAGAAAGGAAGCAATGAAGAACAAAGATTGAAGTACCTTGATTTTGTTCATGCTGCTGCCCTTCATGCAATTGTATGCTTCTCAAACCTGTACTGTTATGCTAAGGACAAGGCTGGTCCTCTTAAGCCCAGTGTTGAGACTGTTGAGGGCACAGTCAAGACCATTGTTGGTCCTGTGTATCAGAGATTTCACGGCGTTCCCTTTGAACTCCTCAAGTTTGTGGATCGCAAGGTGAGCTATTCTGCTGGTACATGAGTACATTGTCGTTAGCATAAATAACAATTATGTTAAATTGCCCTTGCCAGTTAGTGAACACTGTAGAATTACTGGGTGATTGAAATACACGGTATGATTGATTATGATGGTCTGAATGTATTGATGTTTTAATATGAAGAAGATAATGAAGCGTGAGTTAAGTTCATTTAAATTCACGTTTTGAGTTATTGGATGGTTGTCATTCTCTATGCCAATTTGTCTGAAGTTAACTGGGGGAGGTTCATTTAGTTCCAAGGATTAAGTAATGTCATACGTTGGGCCATTTTTGCCTATTGATTTGACAGGATTGATTTCGAATTTGGCTCTGTGGTGGACTTTTGTTGAAGCAACTAGAAAGAACTCTATTCTATTACTATGAAAAAAATGCTTCTTGCAAAGAATGGATCATCTTCTAAATTGATCTCAGACTAAAACTGGTTTAGCTCCATCTCAATGCTATGGCATCCAGTACCATAGGACTCTTGGCTAGGTTTGACTGTTTGAGGGTGGCACTATTGTTCTTGTTGGGCAATAGGGACAGACAGTTGATTGATGAGGATGTCTGCTAGCTCAGCTTGTGGAGTCAATGTGGCTGGTATCCAGATCAGTCTTTGAAATCAGAGCGATCTGAGTTTGAAAAAGCAGAGTCTTAGTAGTAATAGATATGCATCTTTAACATTCTTTGCTGCTCATCATGAGGTCCCATTGTTAACCCTAGTGAGCCTGTTGCAGCTTGATGGGTCTGTGACAAAATTGGAGCCTCATCTTCCACCAGTAGTGCGGCAACTCTCCTCCCAAGCTTACACTGCTGCCCAGAATGCACCTGAGTTGGCTCGAAGTGTAGCTTCAGAAGTTCAACGTGCAGGTGTCATTGATACTGCCTCAGGAATAGCAAAGAATGTCTACACCAAATACGAACCCACTGCCAAGGAGCTCTACTCCAAGTACGAACCCGTGGCAGAGCAATATGCTGTGTCAGCCTGGCGGTCACTCAACCGACTCCCCCTTTTCCCCCAAGTGGCCCAAGTAGTGGTTCCAAGTGCAGCCTACTGCTCTGAGAAGTACAATCAAACTGTGAAGACTGGTGCTGAAAAGGGTTACAGAGTTGCTAACTATTTGCCTTTGGTGCCTACCGAGAGGATTGCCAAGGTGTTCGGCGCCCAAGAAGATGGTAAACCAGGGCCATTAGTTGCCAATGCAAATGGTGCTGCTGTTGCAGCTCAGTGAGATATTCACCTTTCGCATTCATTAAGCCGCTTGAAAGAGAAAATGCGGGGAAAACAAACGGAAATGGAAAAGCCAGGGTTTTGGTCATTGACAGCAGTTTTGATGGTTAGAATATTAGTTCAGTTGGCTTGTATGTGTGTGGGTGAGTCTTTTTGATCTAATGTTGGTTAGGGATTGGATGACTTCCATTGGTTTATTCATGAGGCATTTTAGTTGATTGGTGATAATGTGATTTGTAAAATGTGTTTTTGGGATGTTATTTCGAATAATTTCCCCTGACCTAGCACTGTGTTGGGTAAGCATATGACTATTATCGATATGGATTAGTGTCATCACTTCTGTTACATAACTGCTTCGAAGGGCTACTGAATAGTTAGTTACTCCAGCCTGAGTTTGCTGTTGGGTGGCACCTGGGTTGTGTCCCAATTTGGAGGCCTTGATATAGGATCAAGAGTTGCAAGTTACAATGTACAACTGTTTGACGGAAATTCTGAGTTTAGCCTTCGCAAATTATCACATTTTAAGATAGTCATGAGTTTATAAACCTGGGTTATTATATAGAAACTTTTTCTGAATATTTAAAATGGCTTAAAATTTGCTTGTCAAACAGTGGTTGTTTGCTGGTTTTTTTTTTATTTTTTATAGTTATTTTCAAATCAATTCATATAATGATATGGACAAATAGGCATTTACATAAACGGATTTCATCAATAACAATTAATAAAAAAAAAAATAAAGAGAATATAGCACAATTCTTCCTTATTGAGAGTCGCTTTAAACTCATAACAATGTTGTAATGTATAGGTTTGCACATAGGTTTATCCATAATAAGGTGAATAACTTGGCGTAATTTATAGATCTGTACATAACATGGTGAATAACTTGATAATCTATTGTTTTCGATAAAAGATTGAAAATTTAAAACATACAAAATTATGTCGATTAAAATTTCTAAAAATATTTTAACAATGTGCTTGAACATAGTGAGAAAAATAATTGTGTTAAAAAGGCATGTAAAGTCTAAACTCTAATATTTTGTTTTCAAGATTTTGTATTATCTTTTCAAAGCTATGACTAATATAGCAGTAGAATACTTGAATGACGGATTTTCAGATAGGAAGATCATGGTTTAATTTTTTTTTCCCCTAAATTATTTGTCTAAAAAGTTATCCGTTTCAAAAAAAAGAAAAAAAGAAGAAGAAGAACAAGTTCGATGAGCCCTGCACTGCAGTGGTTCTATCGAGAAGCCTGGAAGCCCACACAGATCCACTAATTTTTCACTCCAATTTCTCTACCCAAAGAACCCTGAAAAGTGAATAACCCCAGAAAAAATTAACGTTAACACAACAAAATTATGGCGAATTGCTTGCAAGTAGCAATGGCTTCTTGCTCGATCCCTTCTTCTTCTTCTTCTTCCTTGTCCTCTTCTGCAAATTCAACTAAACGAGGAGCTTTCAGAGCTTTTGGCTCCATGAAAATCCGAAGCTCCGCCAAAATACCCATGCCCCCGATTAACTATAGTGACCCGTTTATCAAGAAACTCGCTTCGATTGCTGCCGAGTCCCCCGAAATGATTCATAATGCCCCTAAGAGTTCTGATAACCTGCCCTTTTTGGACTTGGTGGAAAGTCCTCGGCTCGTGGCTGCTCCTGCCCAGGTATTTTTTGGGTGAATTTTGTCCAATTTATTTAATTTTGTTTTTGCTGATAAATTGTACCCCTTTGTTTGGTACTTGGGTCAATCCAAATCCCAAGTGATTGATTGTCTAGTCCTTTTTTTGGGTATTTTTTATTGTTGCAGTTTGCCTGTGTGATTGAATTTGCAGGGATTATTGGCAGTAATTATTGAGTTGAGCGTGTTTGAGGGTTGAACCCATCTTTTTAGTGATTTCTTCATGAATTTTGTTGGGTGGGGTAAGCTGACTTGGAGGGCATAAATGGATGAGTACAGGAGTCCTTTTGAAGCTATCAAGACCAGTACAAGCTTATTAGCCATTCTGTGGATGCTTCTTCTTGGTGTGGTTTCCTAGTTTTGAATCTTGTGCTTCTCTATTATGGAACATGATTTCGGGGTTTGGCACTTTTGAGAAAATCGGGCTGAGATATGTGTGTGTGTTTCCAAGCATATCCTTGACTTTGTAGTTGGGTAAATGGCAACCGAGATTTACTGAGACTTGTGTTGGGCAAGTGTTCACGGTAGTACAACCAAGTTGCAAATACATGCTGCTAGTATCCCCCCCCCCCCCCCGGGTTTTCTTGTGACATTCTCTTATCGTAGCATATTCATTAGGAAAAATGGATTTGTTTGGGTCTATTCTTGTGCTTCTCACCTACATTATGTGTTTGGTATTCAAGGATTCCCTAGCATATATGATTGTGTAGCCATTTGATGTCTTGGTGCCAAAATTTTTATTGGAAGATAATCTTTGTTAACCTATTTAGCAGCTATTGAGGATTTAATGTTTTGGCCGAATTAATGATGGTTCTAGATATGAGGGAGATGATGTGTGATGCCTGTATGGGTTGGTAACATTGTTGGGTTTGTTTGTTTTCATTAAGGCACACTAGCAAACCTTTCTCTGCTATGTTGTTGTTGGTGGTGGTGTGTTGGTTTCTTAAATAACCTTATATGATGTTTACTGTCCATTGGTTTTCCTTGCTACTTTTCGCTTTATGGGCACATGTACAAAGGTGAGATATGGGGGAGACAAGGGGATTCAGTTGATGCAATAGAACAATGGTTTTGGAAATAGGTGTGCAGGCCTTTGATTCTGTCTTCTGTTGGTCTTCTCCTATACCAAATTTCTTGTCCATGATTACGTTGGCCCTTTTCATTTCAGATAATGGATATGCATATACTTATTTCTTGTCATCCTTTTCGTATCTATCATTGACTATTAACTTCCTATTTTGGAGGTTTATGCCCTCATTTTGTTTCTTTAAATTGTAAACTAGGTTGAGAGGTTTGTATCTTCTGGTGAGCCCGGGACAAGGAGGCCTCCACCAAATTTGAGATCACATTTACTCCAAGCAAGAATAGTTTACATTGGCCTGCCTGTAAGTACTCTTGAGTGATCAATCTTCTTGAGTTGACAATAGTGATAATTGTTTAATCATCATGAAGCTGTGTAAATATAGCGATCTCATTGATGTTACTGTGTAAAAGGGAGAGTATTTTTTGTTTATGGAGACTGCAGATATATTTTTGGAACTGTGACAGTTTTCTGTTTTGTGGTTGCCCTGCTTGAGGAAACTATGATCCCTCGGATTGTGGATGAATGCCTAAACATTTCAAATTCAGATATAAAGGAATGGCTAAATAATGATTGGAGGCTTAGAACAAGGTTGTCTTAGCTGGGGAATTTTGGGGGGCAGAGATGAAATAATTGGAGCTGACTCAGAATGCATTGTGAGGAGCAGATCCATCGGCCGGTTTGCATAAGTCGTGAAAAAATCGATGTCTTACTAAAATTTCTTGGGAAACGGTCTGGTACAAGTGTGGATCCTGGGTTAGACTTGGCTATTACAAGAGGGTTACCTTTGTTGTCACTCCAATTATCATCTAAGTGGTAGTATTGTGTCTGAGTGTCCCAAGGGCCAAACATGGTCCAAGTAACATAGGAGGCATTGACTGGTGCTGGAAATAGTCATTTTGTTGTGTAAAATTTTTCAGCTGTGGGTTGTGGTGAGCTAGATGTCCTCTCAAGTAGTAGGTAGTTAATACTTTTTAATTCTAGGACAGCCAATGGAAGCAGGTTGTCCGCAATATAATTGTCAGGCTATAGATGCGACTTGGAAACCTACAGCCATTTGAACCCCCCCCCCCCCCCCAAAAAAAACAAAAAAAAACAATCTTAGGCGGGATTTGAGGGTAATGGTTTGATTTGATTTACTGATGATTGTTGGGATGTGTAGTTGGTGCCCTGATTGTGTTGCTAGTGGCAATGCAAGGTCTTTTGAGTTACTAGGGAGCCACTGTGCTGCTTCATGGCTATAGTTTGCAAAGTTTGCAATGCTAAAATGGTGCTTTAGCATTAGTTGATACTTGATAGTATCGTTGGTATTAAGAAGTTAATGAGGATGTGCTGAATGATGCTGTTACCCCCTCCCCCCAATTGTTAGGGGGGGGGTGTTAGCTGGGACTGTGGACTGGTGAATGAGGACTAAATATTGCTTGATAGTATTTGACTGCTTATATTGATGCAATAAGTCTGCAATGGGAGTCAGAGGGAGAAGAAGTCCTCTGATGCATCATTTTGTAGCAGTGAAAAAGGCAATAGTTGAATTTCTTGAGAAGTTGCCTAGTGTTAACTGCTGAAAGAACTAATGATTGAGGATGTATCTTAGGTATTTGTTTTATTTATAGTTTGGTAAGTCGAATTTCAGTTATAGTACGATATTATAGCGCTTTTTTATTGTACAAGTAGCTTATAGGTTATGAGGACCTCTATATACTATATTATTGTACACATTGTCCATCATCAGTTGCAGATGCATAAATTCAAATGGCTAAAAATGAATCATGAATTAAATGATTGGTTGTGCCCCCCCCCCCCCCAACCAAAAATAAGGATTTCTTGAATAGGTATTGTCATTTTGTTGATCTTGCATCCCATTTCTGTTGTAATCAAATAATGAGATGTTTTCCTTTGGATGGGTTGTGTGATTGCTGGACACTATGCATAGATACTTATCGTAGTATTAATTCTGGAAAATTCTACTTTTTTCAGCTTATTCCAGCTGTCACTCAGCTTGTTCTTGGGCAACTGTTGTACTTAAAGTGGGAGAATCCCAAGGAACCCATATATATTTACATAAATTCTACGGGAACTACTCAGGAAGATTTTGGACCAGTAAGCTTCCTTTTATTTGGAGCTGTCTTCTTTAATTTATGAGGCTGCTTTTTTTTCTGCACCATGAACAATGAAGACAAGTGAATTGTTGAGTATTAAGTGTTGGTGTTGCTCTTTTTGGGAGAACTGCCTCATTTTTCACTCTATTTGTGATGCGATGGACAAAAGATAGAATCACAGAAATATATGACCAGCATCTTAAATTGGTTTTTGGACATCATGCTAGAAGTGAATGAGTTGGTTGACATATTGGTTGATATGGACCCTTATTAGGGTAATATATTCAATTTACCTCCAACTCTTTCCAGATCCGTGCTTCATAGTTGATTAGTTTGAATGGTTTGCCGATTGCCATTTTTCTCTGGCATATTTAGCACATTATTGATGAATTGTTCTTTAAGTCTAATTTGGCTTGTTTCTTGCTCTGCACTGGGCAACATATTTTCTGTTTATACATCTTATCGGATATGTTTTGTGCCTTGGTCATTCAGATGTGCAATATAAGATGTTTAAATAGTTGTCCCTTCGACTTTTGCCCCAATAATTTGGAAGGGGGTGGTGGCTGAGTTTTGGAGACAGCAAGTCAGCAACTCTTGCAGTCTGATTCTCATGTACTACGTTTTTGTTTAAGCTGTGCGTAAATTTATTAAGGTAAACTGTTCTGAGATGCTTCTAAGCATGAGGGCTTTGTATATGGTTGTTCTAGGTGAGCTTTGGGTTTATCTTTCTGCATAAAATTTTAGTGACATGTAACTTTTATAGCTGCATAAATCCTGTTTACTTAATTATTAATTTCAGATTGCTTGGGAAAGCTCAGGTTTTGCTATCTATGATTTACTGATGGGCTTGGATTTTGAGGTACGCTTCCTTGCATGAAATTTTTTCCCCTGCTAGATGCCATTGCTGGATTTTCGGTTGCTATTTGGCTTCTTGTTCAGTGATTGGTCTGCAAAGGTAAAACTTTAACTGGCATCAGCCTGCACTAGGTTTGTAAGCTAGTTAAAGGCAACAATACTCGGTAATGGATGAGGTTTGGGTATAGATGGAGAAGTTTAACTTCGTATATGGTCGAAGAAATCTAACTTCGTGCTTTTTTGGGGGGGGGGCCCCCGAGGCTCTCTATTCTGTCATACTGCAGAAAACTATTTCTGTTATTGCCCTGCTATTTCAAAGTTCTATTAAACCAATTGTATGGTCTAACGATTTTCCACCCCTTTCCCCTTCAAGTTGCTTTTCTTTTCCTTTTTAATGTGTTGGAATCTATTATCAAATTGAACCATGTTCTTTTGAGTTGGCTTACATACTGCCTTTTTCTGTTCACTTCTCTCCAGATTTGATACATTGTATGATACTGACTTTACTAGTGCTGTTTTCCGTGGACGCTTTATTGGTGTGATTGATTGGGTAACTCAGGTATACACAGTTGGTCTGGGATTCGCTCTGGGTCAGGCTTGTTTGCTTCTCGCTTCTGGTACTAAGGGCAAAAGGTTCATGTTTCCGGATTGCAGAGGTCTAGTGCTCTAAATTTGTCTCCACACCCCCACCCCCCTCTGTGTGTTTAGGTATGTTTGACTCAGATCCCTGACAGTTCTCAAAAATTTTCAGCATCTATTCAAGAGCCACGTGTTGAAGCATCTGGGTTAATGTCAGCAAGTGATCTTCGAATTCGTACAAGGGAGGTAATTGCTGTTCACACTTCACTAATGTTTGAAGGCATCTCTGTTAGATTAGGTCTAAAACAACAATTTTATTGCTTTGGTGCTATTTAAGGTCAAAAGGGGGGATTTGAAGGCTGAAGTTGACTGTTACCTAGGACATCTGGACTTAACTTGATTGAATGTTAATATTATGGAATTACAAAAGCAGCTATGAAGCTTGTGTAATGTGGGCTTCTGTGAACCGTTTGGCCAATTCAAGCTATCATATCAGGAAACTAAAGCATTCTGATTTTACATCTGCTTGTGACATTTCATGAACTAATCACCTGAGAGCCCTAAAAATTCAATTTGATGTCATCCAAATTGCAGACAATGGTAAACAGGCAGACTCTCATTGAACTTCTGGCCATACACACAGGGAATGTGAGTATGATATCTGCTTTTCTTCACGTAGTTGCTGCTGTAATTTACTGGTTAGGCATAAATGCAAGCTATTTGACTTGATTTATATGTTATCAGTCGGAGGAAACTATTGATAAGACGATGAGGAAAGGAGTATATTTTATGAATGGAGTTAGGGCTAAACAATTCGGTGTGATAGACAAGGCAAGTTTCTATCTGACTTTGGCCTCCAGCATGTATTGAATTTTCCGAATCCCCATTATTGTGTGTTTGTCATTGCAACTGTAATTTTGTGTGTGTCATGCTTATGGAAACTGGAAAGTTGATGTGGATGCATTCGTTCAATTTGAGACTTCTGTGGTGGCGGTGCAGGTTCTTGCCCGTGGCGACGAGAAATTTATGGTCCGTTTTAAGTCACCGGAGGAGTGGGACAAGATTGCTGGAGTTCGACCTGTTGATGATATTTGATCTTTTTTTGGGCATCACCGTTAAGTTTTTCATGTTGTAAAAACATGATTTGCTTTATTTCATGTTTGGAGGATTCTACTTGAAGATCCTTTATTTGGATGTCCAAGTAATTAGTACCTAAGGTAAGCCATAGCCCCGGCTATTGATTGAGAGTCTTTGCAGTGATAAAAATATCAAGCTTGATTGGTTGCAATTGCGAGTTTGGGGGTTTTCATGTTGTAATAGCCTTGAAGCTTTTACGTATTTTTACATTTGCCTTGCGAGTTAGGGGCTTTCGTAATAAAGGTAAAAATACAATCTAGGTAGTCCTATTTTCAAGGGTTATTCCTATATTATCCTCATAGAATATACAAAGAAGGCCCCTATGCTGAACTGCATTCCATACTACTGTGGAATATAATGATAGACTATACTTTGTTAGCCAGTCGGCTGCATAATTCCCTTACCTAAAAGTATGAGTAATAAAAACATTATTCCAAAGTTGAATGTAAGTGTGAATATCATGTATAAAAACTTGGATTTCCTTTGATGCCTGACTGTGACCTTAAACTGCTTGAATAAGAATTTTATTATCTCCCTCTGTATGGATGTAAGTTGAATGTGACGTAGTGAGTTTAAGGGCTTACTTACAACTAAAAGGATTTTTCCCGTGAACACAAAGTGACTGACATGAGATGAATGTAGGACATTTATTTATTTTTTAAATTGTCGGTCTATGGGTGTTTGTTTTAATGGAGTTGAACTATTATTAGCTAGTAAGTCATAATGGAATAAAGCTCTATTACAAAATTTTTGTTATTCACAAAACTTAAGCAGGAGATCTTAATTAAGGGGAATAAGGGCCAGAATATCTTTATGTATTAATAGATATGGAAAAAATAGACTTGCTTAAGGGCATATTGTTCATTAGGAAAATCTAAAATTTTCATTTTTTCCCATTGTTTTTCGCTCTCTATAGAAAATTCTTGTTACTTTCTCTCCCAATTCATTCCTACTCATCGCCCCGAAAAATCTTTCATTCTTTTCCGTTCTTTCCTACTTTTTCAGTTCTCTTATGCTCATTTACCAAAAATCACAATCTATGCCATTTCTTTCCCCTTCTTTCCAATAGTTTCTTTTTTTTTATTTCCCTGTGTAATAATGTAGGAAATGTAGTAGAGCATACACCAAACTCATACTTTCACCCATTCCAGAAAGATCAACAATCAATTTGTCCCCTTGCCCACGTCACTGCTTAGCCACAGTGGGCCCGGCCCACAATGTCATACCTCTCTTCATTAATCAATTTAAATAACAACAAATATTCCCCACATTATCCAAAATTTGCAAAACGGTGTCGCACGGTGCAAACCTGCTTGAGGCGCACGTTAGCACACTTCCCCTTGATCCCCTTTCCATACGCACCGCTAAAATCCCTCCCCTTCGTTTACTCTCTCTCTCCTCTTCCTCTTTCGCAGCGGAAGCTTCACTTTCTCAATTCTCTCTCTCTCTCTCTCTCTCTCTCTCTCTCTCTCTCTTCTCTGTGTTGTTGTTGTTGTTGTTGTTGGGAAGGCGATGGTGGGGCACCAGTATCAATACCACCATTGGATTGAAAGAGGAGACCTCTTGAAGGCCAATGCTCGCTTCTTGCAGCTTCAGCTTCGCCGGAGGTTCCGCGTCGCCGTCGATCGCCACCTCTACCGCCGCCGTGATGCCTCCGACGGCGGCCACTTCTCCGCCGTCATCAAGCGCTGGATCCACCGCTTCCGTGATTTCCGCCGGCATACTATTGCCTCGTCCGCGTCCAAATTCTCCCGTAAACGAGGTCAGTTGATTTGTATCATTTGCGACGATTAATTAGTGTTTTCGCTTATGTGCTAATGTAATTTTAGATGAGGTTATAATTGTATCATTGATTGTGTTATTGTGATGAGAATATTAGCATTCAGGGGAATATTCTTACATGAGCGTATAGGATCATAGGATTGTTCTGAAAGTGTGGGTTGTTGATTCAAAAATATTCTTAGTGCACGTTGTTCAATCTTTTTATTCAATTCTTGATCACACTTTTTGTTGGGTTAGGAGTATGTAGAATAGTAAGATGCCGATAGTGATTTCATTTTGTTGTAATGTGAAATGAGATCATACACATAGATGATTATGTTCTGGGTTATTGTAATATTCAACCTTTCTTTCTTCATTTTGTTTATTATTCCTCTTTTTAAGGGGATTGTACGCGTACAGACCGTGTTGATTTGTAATTGAAGTTACCTTCTGAAATTGTATGAGAGTCCAATATTTGTTTATTTGAACTTTATTTACTTGGGTGGAAAATTTTGAATAGCTAAGCTCACTGTGGGAGTTCATTAATTTGTAAGTATTGCTCAACTTCTAAAGAATTAGCGAGGATGATTATTGTATGAATGTAATAATAGCTTAAGCAATGCGCATTTAGCTTCTGAATGGATTTTTTTATGGATTCAGTTGCAAAGGATATTTATGCTGAAGAAGAGTCAGCGATCACTCGAATGCTGCAAACTTTGGCTGTCCCCATTCTTGGGAACGTATGTCATGTGTTTATGCATGGGTTAAACCGTGTGCAGGTAGTGCCCTGCTTGTGATTTGTATTTCTTATTCCCTTTTGTTTATGGAAAGTGCTAAGCTTGACTTCTTTCTTATGACAGATTTATGGTGCAGAGAAACTACATAAGGCTTTGCGTGATAGATCTAAGGACAAACCTCTCATCACTGTAAGCGCAACTCTTCCTTTGGTTACCCTATTGCCTTTATATTATTGTGTTTGGTTTGTCTGTGAATTGCTGTTCTTTAGTCATACATGAGTTCAGCAATGAAGAGCCTAAGCATGTAATTGTTTGTGTACCTTATCCATGTTTGTCTCATTTAAATCCTTAAAAATTCTTCTTAATGGTCGTCCATTTTGTGGACAGTTGGAACCCCCCCCCCCCCGGGGGGGGGGGGTTTGTTGTAGTGGTGGCAAAATTTTCTGCTCTACATCATAATCGACCAAGGCAAAAAGCCATAGCTAAAATCCTGTCTCCTTAATTTGCTATGGAGTTGTAGGAAATGAATGCCTTTTAGATCTAGATTTGAGGGAAGCAACCTGTTTGCAATTTAGGGGTAAGTTTTCTACATTTGACCCCCACAGCCTTTCTGGGCGGGATGACGGGGCATCTAGTTTGGTGTGGAGTTTCTCTTTAATGAATTCAGTCAGTAGGATGAAACATTGTGTCTGTGTACATGGCGATCTTTGCCTGGTCATGTAGATGCATAAAAAGACGTCAATGAACTCAGTAATGGGACATCTACATGAATGAATGCTGGGGTTAGAAAGTGGAAGGAGGAAATCTTGTTTTATGGGTGTTAATCGCTGGGATGTTGCAGGTTAGCAATCATGTTGCTTCTATGGATGACCCTCTCGTCATTGCTTCCTTGCTTCCACCTCGTGTTCTCATGGATGCTCAGCAGTTGAGATGGACCCTTTGTGCAAGTGATCGATGTTTCAAGAATCCTGTGACTTCTGCATTTTTTCGATCTGTGAAAGTTTTGCCTGTTTCACGGGGTGACGGGATTTATCAGAAGGTATATAATGATTTTTTTTCTAGTTATTTCCATGTTGATTTGTAAGATATTGCTGATGTGTCACATTTCTTCAGTTCTCTCATAGTATTTAATTTGCATAGGGGCTAGACATGGCTATTTCTAAACTAAACAACGGGGCTTGGGTCCACATCTTCCCTGAAGGAAGTCGTTCACGGGATGGTGGAAGGACCATTGGGTCAGCCAAAAGAGGTGTTGGAAGGTGAGTTTTTTGTTCGACATCCATTGTGTTTTCTGGAGTTTATATTGTTTAATTTTCTCCTTTTACCTCTTTGACTTAGATGTATGTGCAATGATTGATTTTCATCTCGGAACTCGTGACTCAGATTGTATGTCGTCTGGCTGTGGAATTCTTCGGCACAAAACTCTAGATTCTGAATTCTTGACTGCCATCTATCTCTTCCGTGATTTTTAAGCTGGAAAATATATCGTTATTGCCTTTGGGATTATTCTCGAATTTGGCATATGTAATTTAGACTGTCTGCAAGACTTGCAAGTTGAGCACAAAAAGTTCTAAACATCAAAGACAAGTAAAGGCTAAGGTAAAAATATAGGCCTATGTAGGAAGGTCAAGGTGACCATTGCTGAACCTTCCTACTTGTTTCAAAACTACATGTTTGGTCCTGTCTTGTTATTATGAATCTGTTCCTAACACAAATGTTATGTTGCATATTTATGCAAAAATAAGAGAAAGGTTAGAGGCCCAATATAACTTATGCAGTTGACCCAAGAAGAAACTTTGAGAAAGAAAAAGAACAAAAGGATCGCTGTGGAAGGGACAATGTGAGAAGGAAAGAGAGGGAATGCTGGGGGGAATAGCTCTTGAGGAACTTCTATGGTGAGTTACATGGAAGAATAATCTCAAGCAAATGGTACGAAAAAGGTTATCTCTGGACTTCTTTTGAGAAGGCAGTTCTTACCTTGGTTTATTTGCCAAATGAGTTTAAACAATTCAAATGCTGGAAGGCTAATCAAAACAATGTCCACCTTGATTCTAATTGATCCCTTTCTGAAATCAGACAAATTGGGTGGGATTGTGTTCAAATTGATGCGTTGTATCATTGAATGTGCTGTACCTTTGGCAGCAATTGAGCCTAAATAAATGCTTATGAGCTCTGTTGATGCTGTACCTAGATGGAGTTGGCCTTGGAGGACTCTTTACTCGACATTGATGCTTGCCTAAATATGAGTTTTGTTTCTAGGCTTTAGCTATGATATTTCCTTGGGCAGGTATATGGGTTTGGGCCAGTTTGGAGGTAGAACTGGTGAAAGAGGTATTTTGGCAGGACTGTGTTAGAGATGGAGGTTATGGTTATGGTTGAGCATGCTTGAACTATTAAAGTGAGGGCTCCCTTGAAATGATTTACAGAGATTAAAAAAAGGAAAACAAAAAAGAAATAGAGAGAGAGAGAGAGAGAGTACAAGATGTTAATATTGGCAAAACAGATACTATTATGTCAGATAGATCCTTAAGTAGTAGCAGTGTGACAATGGGAACATGCACCAAAAGCACCACTCTCAGCAAAAGAAGCACGAAGGAACTTGAGTGAGTGCAGAGCTAAATAAAATTGAACGGGAAATCCTAGGTAGCCAACTGCAAGAATCCTCCAGCATTGTGGGCTACAATGTTCGATTATGTTCTTCCAAGGCATTCCTCATCCTTCAAATCACTGATTCCTGTTTCCCTTATCGCTTCAATCAGACTGAATCATTTCAGCTCAGTCACTTGGATGTCAGCTATAAGACCCTATGACCATCGACCTTCCTATTCAACAGTGGAGTCCTTACTCTATGCTTCAATTAGAGCATTATTGCATGAATATAAAAACTGAAGTCACCTTTCATTGGCTTGACACGATTGGTCGAATTCCAGTTCTCTTGTAGGTGTAGGATATCTGAAGTGAATTTGAGCTTAGATTGCACTTTCTCGATTAAGACTTTTAAGGTATTTCTTGAATTTTTCCCCCATGCTGTTCTTACATGCCTTGGTGGCATTCTCACTTGGTGGTGATCATTAATGTACTCTTCCCAACAGGTTGGTGCTGGATGCAGATAATATTCCTGTTGTAGTTCCTTTCGTGCATACTGGAATGCAAGAGATTATGCCTATTGGGGCCAATGTTCCCAGGATTGGCAAGATTGTAAGTCTACTTGAGGCTCTTCACTTTGTTACAACCCCCCCCCCCCCCCCAAAAAAAAAATCCTTCACCCCTAAAGTAGTTAGAAACCACCAAATAGACAGGGGGAGGGAGATTCCTCTTAGCCTTGGTAAAAGGCAATACAAAGTGTGCAAGTTCCTTGTTTTTGTTATCCAATATGTTGCTAGATAGCAAATAACAATATACTTGCATCAATTTGCTAATTTGTTTCTTCGCCTTCGCATAGCTCATGCATTTTGGACACTGTAGGTGACGGTACTCGTTGGGGATCCCATTGAGTTTGATGATTTGCTGAATGCAGAGGGAAGTGAACTAGCATCAAGAGGGAGTTTATATGATGCTGTATCTTCAAGGATCGGTCAACGACTCCAAGAACTAAAAGCCCAAGTGGACAAACTGGCTCTTGAGCATTCCAATCGAATGAAACAGTTTGCTGCCCAGAGCATGGACCGGGCTACTGGGATCTTACAGCAGGTTGATTGGGAATCATTTGGCATGAAGAATTATGTGATGTCTAATGATGATTCAGCATCATCTAATCAAGGACACGCTGAAGAAGAGGTAACTCTTTCATATCAGCAGCAGTCTATCCTAGATCAGTATGAAACAACCAGGTTCACAGATGAAGGCAGCATTGTGTCAAGAATTCGGAGCATTGGGGACCCTAATGAGCTAATGGGTTTCGCAGTTAGAAGCATATTGCCAAATCAGTCAAAGGACGCATCCCAAAATTTTCATCAGCTGAACCCATTGCGGGTATGGAAACAATTTCTTGAAGCAAATTGTGGTACAAGAGTGCAACTATGCTAACATTATACCGTAGAGTATGGTCGAGGATGATCCCTCAAGTGGCTGCAATTTCTCATTTGAGGAAGCTAGGGGTGAGGGAGGGAGAGCAGGAAGCATTTTTCCTGTTTCCCCTCTTCCAGGTTTTTTTTTTTTTTTTCCCCGGGTTTTTTTTGTCCCCCCCCCCCCCCCCCTCCTTTTTTGTCCTGGTCTTTTTCCTTTTCTCGCCCAGGAGGCAGCGTGAAGAATAAGCGTGTTTTTGTTTTTGTCTTGAAAGCTCCGAGAGGGTTTTGAATTGTACAGTGAATGCCGTAGTGAGTGATGTGTAACAAATGTCTTAATCCCACAAAAACTTACTTGTAGCAGTTGTGGTCCTATTGAAACAGGCTTTGTGTTTAAATTAGTAGTTGTTAACTAATTTAATTGTTTACTAATGGATTTCTTTGAAACTTGTTTGAGCAATTAGCAGTTCGCACCTTGCTTTTCCTTTTTTTTCATGGTACAAATTAATCAGGTGTTTTTTGAAGCACGGGTTCTCAACCTCCCACCGCCAATCCTATATATGTTCAACCATATGTTTGTAGCAGATTAGACTTCAAGCATATATTTGTTTACGTCGTGATTGCTGAAAGCACATATTTCCAAAAGTATTATGTAGGATTTGGTCGAAATTTGTGTTATACAAATGTAATTTTGATTTGAGATTTCACATCTTCACCTAATTTTATGGACACTCGGTCAAGAAATGTGTCTTATTTCTAAGAAATAGGTGTATTGTGAAAAAAAGCCTAACACCCCCTCCCCAACCCCCCCCCCCCAACCAAAAAAAAAGAAGAAAAGTTACCAGCATTTTGTTGCACTAAAGTTTTTGGAAGTTTTTAATCATTGTTTTGACTCTATATATAAGCGACCTCAACTAGATTATTTTTTAAATTGTAGTATTAAGTATGAGATTGTAGTAGGGCTGGCAAAAATTCGGGTCCGGGTCAATTCGGGTCCGGACAAATCGGACATTCGGACAAAAACTTCATACCCGGACCCTGTTCGGATTACAAATCGGACACTTTGACCAGACCCGGACCCGGACCCGGTTGTCCGAATGTCCGGACCCGGTTGTCCGAATGTCCGAATTTGTAATATGATTTTAGGAGATTCTGACCGAAATTTTGTGTGACCGAACCCGAACCCGATTTTTCAATGTCCGAACCCGGTTGTCCGAATTTATTTTTATAAAATTTTCTAAAGAATTTGGACTAAAATTACATATAAACATAGTTGTCCGATGTCCGAACCCGGTTGTCCGATTGTCCGAATTTGTCCGAACCCGAAATGGTTCAAAAATCCGGACAACCCGAACCCGAATGTCTAAACCCGAACCCGACCCGGTTTAAATTCGGACATGACCGATTGTCCGAATTTTAAATTCGGACATGAATTTGGTGACCGTACCCGGTTTTTTCCGGGTCGGACAAATTCGGGTAATCGGGTCGGACAAATTTTTGCCAGCCCTAGATTGTAGAAACAATATCTTGTAATGTGATCAGAATAGGTTTGGGAACTTTTTAAAAAGGTATTAGTATGGTTTGATTGTATATCATAAATTAAATCTGAATGCTGCATTGAATAAACATTAAAATTCTTACCAATTAGATGCATCATGCATGAAACAACTAATCTAAAATGAACCTACAACTTGAATTAATTTGAGTCAAAGAATTGAACCTTATTGACTCGAATAAGAGTTGAACCAAAATTAATCCAACCTATAACCGAAGTGAATGACTCCTTTGCCAGGCCACTCTACGTCATCGTCCTGGGCGCCAACGTTGTGCTGGAGGAGGGCTAAAAACAATCACCGTCTCTCTCTCTAAGTGAGGGTTCGCCATGGCCTTCTCTCCTCAAGCTTTCAGGGTTCTTATCAAACGAACCAGGTATGCCATTTCCTCCTTTCTCTCTCCATTTCCATTTTCTTCTTGTTCTGCCATTGAAGCATCCCAAAACTCTTCCACTCCTGTCAAAGATGAAGACCATGACCCAGATGATCTTTCACTTCAAATCGGAGAAAATCAAACAATTGCAAATCACAATCTTGATGAGGCTAAGGTTCTAAAACAGCTCTCTGATCTCTTACCTATTCGACATTCGACTTCAATTCCCAATTTGTACTCTCCTGATTCACCCCCAACTCATAGCCCACCCGAAATTAGGGTTTCGGCTGATGGGTTTTTGCCGCTAGAAGATAAGTTACGAGGAGTATTCCTCCAGAAACTCAACGGGAAAGCTGCAATACATAATGCGCTATGTACTGCTTTGGGTGATGTTGAGCTTAGTTTTGATATTGTTTCTAGGGTTTTGAATAGAGGGAATTTAGGGGCTGAAGCTATGGTCATGTTTTTCAACTGGGCAGTTGAGCAACCGGGTGTTGGTAGAGACCTAGGGATGTATCATGTAATTTTGAAAGCCTTGGGGAGAAGGAAGTTCTTTGATTTTATGATGGAAAAGTTTCAGGAAATTAGTAATGAGGGAATTAGTCCCACTTCGGAGACACTTATGATTGTTTTGGACAGTTTTATGAGAGCTCGTCGCATATCTAGAGCTATCGAAATGTTTGAGAAGCTGGACGAGTTTGGGATGAAATGTGATGCTGAGACATTCAATGTGCTGTTGAGGTGTTTGTGTAAGAGGTCTCATGTGGGCACGGCAAACTCGCTGCTGAATTCAATGAAGGGGAAACTGGAGTTCGATTGTGTGAGTTATAATGTGGTGATTGGTGGGTGGTCCAAGTTGGGAAGGGTCATTGAAATGGAGAAGTGTCTAAAAGCTATGGTGGAAGATGGGTTTGGTCCGAATTCTGAGACATATTGTTATCTTATAGACGGTTTAGGTAGAGCCGGTCAGGTTGATGATGCTGTTAAGGTTTTTAAAAGCATGGAAAGTGAAGATTTTGAGGCTGATACAGGTGTCTACAATGCAATGATTTCTAATTATGTCTCGATGAATGATTTTGATGAAAGCAAGAAGTATTATGAGGAAATGCTAAGAAATAACTGTTCGGTGAACTTAGATACTTATAGAAAACTAATTGGTGGTCTGATTAAGGCCCGCAAAGTGGCTGATGCGCTTGAAATGTTTGAGGAGATGTTGCATCAAGGAGTGATTCCAACCACCGGGGTTATGACCTCTTTTATTGAGCCTTTGTGTAATTATGGTCCACCTCATGCAGCCATGATGATTTACAGAAGTGCTAGAAGAGCTGAATGTAACATATCTCCGACTGCATATAAGTTGTTGCTGATGAGGCTTTCTCGGTTTGGTAAATGTGGAATGCTTTTGAAGTTGTGGACTGAGATGCAAGACTGTGGTTACTCTTCTGACATGGAAGTTTATGAGTATGTCATTAATGGATTATGCAATAATGGGCAGCTTGATACTGCTGCATATGTCATGGAAGAGGCTCTGAGTAAGGGGTTTTGTCCAAGCAGGCTCATGTATAGTAAACTGAATAAAAAACTTGTAGCCTTAAACAAAACAGAGAGTGCGTATAGGCTTTTCCTGAAAATAAAAGAAGCACGTGTCAATGAAAATGCAAGGAGATACTGGCGTTATAATGGTTGGCACTTTTAAGCTTGATGACATTTAGGGGTTAGTATATTTGTGTTTGCTAAATTGATTTCCATCAACATCACAAAACCTGTTTGGAGATACTGGCAGTCCTAATGGCTTGCACTTTTATGCTTGCTGACTATGATGGATCAGCGTCGATACAACGTGCTAAATTGATCTCCATATTAGATGCGTACAAACTGAGAACAGAGCTGGTTTACTAATCAGTTTAGGACAGCACATGGATCTTCCGCAAAGATCTTCACAGCTACCTTTTTAGAGGCTTCCATCTGTCTCATGCAGGTAAGGTGGTTGTATCATATATCTCGTTGCTGATATTATGTTCTTATGCTATTTCATTTTCAAATGATTTTGAAGCCCAAGCATCTACTTCATGCTATTAAGATCTGAATTGATATCATGAATCCATATATTTCCGGCTGCTCTTTAGAAGTCATCCTAGAGTCATTGTGTGCCCCTCCAATTCTCAAAATTGTGGGCAACAGAGAAGGTATCGTGTAGTGCAATTTCTCTGTTTTAGTTTACTGCCTTGCTAATGCAGAGTGGGTCGCCTTGTGCCTATATAATCTTGTTTCTGGATTAGGATCACTGAATATAAAGGTTAGCCTCAGAAAATGTGAATCTCTTTTTCCAGCGCAAGGTGAATATCTCCCTTTCCTGCTTTCTGTTTTGGTGTTTATGACTCATGTCCACCGACAGTCCTATATCCTATTTCGTCGCATCACAATTGCCTCAGATTTTTAGCTATTCATTACATCTTCAGGCGATTATATTAATTAATTAAGTAAACTAAACTAATGTACAATTCTTTGAATTCATTTCAGTAACTTGCTCATTCATCTTACTTTTAGTCTTGTGCAAAAATTTCTCTAAGGACAAATGGCTTGGTTTGGAGTGGGTAAAATCGCTAGGTAGAGCACAAAGGGACTGTCTTATAATGCGATGTAATGGCAGTAGAGGCATAACATGTTAAGCACAGGCTGCACAGTAGATGCCTTGAAGGTGCTACTTGTTCTGATGGGTGTCTAGAAAACTAGTTTGAAATGTTATAGAAAGCATTTTTGCATTGTGCCAGATTCTACCTGGTTTTGATGGTTCGAGACTTTAGGTGGAAAGGAACTGCCTGACATCTTTTAGACCTCTGGGCCAGGCCAGAAAAGTTAGTTCAGTATGCTTGAAACTTTCCGATATTGACTTAGATCTGGAAACTCTGCAGTTAAGCTCCATTTAGTCAATGCTGATCACAGCTTGCTGTCTGTCATAAGATGAAGCAAGGGTTGATAGCAGAACTGAACTGTCGGGTCGAGGGGCATGAAGTGGGGTGAGCTTTGCCATTCAAAAGCACCAAACTATGGTACAGATGCAGAAAATGTGAGATTCATGTTCTTCAGGGTTCATTGCAGAGCGAAGGAAAGATTCAATAGAAGCCTATGTACAATAGAAGAGATGAAGGTGGATAATTTGTTCAGAAGTTATGAAATCAGTGGACTTCCTTATGCCCTGCTTCATCAAGCTCGACAATGGTGAATTTGCTTGAGATCTCAAACAAACCTAAGTATATTGCTTGTTATTTTACTAGCTTTTTGCTTATTGGAGTACGTTGGTGTGTATAATACTGTATTATTTGAAAGTCTCATTGGGATATATGCAATCCCATTCATGTAGTTGAATTTAAAAATGTTGTTCTTCATCTATATTGTGCGAGTGTTTATTGTGCTCCAAGCTATGGTGATTTTTGGGGGGGGGGGGGGGAGAGAAAGCTATAGTGATTCATAATTAAAGAGCCCTTGCTTCCAAGCTTCACTATGACTATCATAGATGGTCTGTAGTATCTCAGAAACATTTATCAATTTAGGACTTAAATGCGTGCTACGCACAAATTATTTTAAAATCTTTGTTTGAAATGATATAGTATTACATGTTGTGTTAGTTCTCTTGGTTTAAGGGTTGCTTAATGATATATGCCTTGGTCTTCACCAATAAATTTTGTGTGTAGCTAATAAATTACTGTGATCAAAGTATTAAAATAATTTAATTGTTTTTTCATTATGAGAAGACAAATAATAATAGATTTAAATGCATTGTATTGTAATATGAAAAGAAAATAAAAGGTATTGAGAGATTATTCAAATTCTTTTTTTGTCCATATGAGATGCAATGATCAATATAGGTGAAATTTGAATCCAAAAAAAAACTATCAAAGACTTTACGAATTAAGCTAGTTGGCAGCCATAACAAAAAAATTTCAAGTGACCTTCAGAGATCATCCCATTTAACACATGTTGAGAGCGCATATCTAAAACCCAAAATATGTACACACATACCATAATAGTACTTCATCCTAACATTTTTCACATAATATATATATATATATATATATATATATATATATATTTATAGTTATGTGATTCTATTTTAGTAAATTCATCCATCCATGCAAGCTTTATCCTTTTTTCCCCTCCTTGCAAAATGAGGGACATCCGGTCTATTTGATCATCCATGAAAAATTCACAATAAATCAATCTAGTTTCATCTAATTGAACCCATAAGCTTTAACTGCATTCTTAAAATCTCATAGAGATAATAAAGTAAATGTTAAATAAAATTACAATTCATCAGCATTAAGAATAATAATGAATGATAAATCGTTCTAAGTAAGAACTGCATAATACCAATTTATTTATAGCATACCTCATACTCGTCCTTAAAACATTGGAACACCCCCCCCCCCCCACCTCTATGTGATTTTAGTGATGACTAATGATGTCGCTGCACCCAATTCTCTTCCCATTGTCCATAATCAAGGTTTCCGAGGAATAAGTTTGGATTTGGATTTGAATTTTTAATACTAACTTTTATTTTGGTGTACGTGTGGAAAACTAGTAAATGACCCAACAAATTTTAGACATGTTTCAGATATTTTTCCCCTCTTCCCATCCGACTGTTTACGCGAGTTTAGAAATTTGGATTGAGTCACGGGTAACCACTTATGTTACAATCATGGATTCAAAATGTAGCCGAACAGCAACGAAACGGCCGCGTTGAAAAAGTTAAAGTTGGACAAACCGTGTTTACATGCCGCAATAACCGCAATATGAAACATAATTGCCATATTAACGTAATCTTACCATACAGCTACCGAAATTGAAATTATTATCGAAATCGCATTTTGAACCCTTGGTTCCAATAGGGCCCGAACAAACACTGGAATCGGCCCACATCTGCCCTCTCCCTCGCTCTCTCTCTCTCTCTCTCTCTCTCTCTTCCTCAGTTCCTCTCTCTCTAGACCAGTTGAAGACGTATTTGTTGTTCATTTCTTGACGAGCACACCAAATCTCTCTCTCTCTCTCTCTTCGCCGGATTCTCTCTCTATCGCCGTCTCGTCCTTCATTTTTGTCACTCATAGTCGTTTACTTAGGATTCAAGCATGACGTCGTCCATGGTGGAAGATCCCAACTTCCAGGAAGACCAGCTCGCTTCTTTGACCACTGAGGATATCGTTAGGGCTTCTCGAATTCTCGACAATGAGATTCGCATCCTCAAGGTTTCTTCTGCATCCTTTTCCTCTTTTCTGTTCATCTCAGTGTTGGAAGTTGGAAATTGAGGAAATTAGGGTTTAGAGTTCGTAAGACCATTTCTAATCTGAAATCTTATTGCTTTTTAATTATTTGTTGTATCTGCTTGCGGTATAGGAGGAGGTTCAGAGATCGACTCTCGATTTGGATTCATTCAAGGAGAAGATTAAGGAGAATCAAGAGAAGATCAAACTCAACAAGCAATTGCCCTACCTTGTCGGCAACATTGTTGAGGTATAGTATTCAGTTGGATTAGCTCGCTTCTCGGTGGAACTGAATCGAATTTCTCTCTCCTTTTTTTCTGTGATTCGAATTTTCAACTTTTTTGTGGCTAGAGTTTTGGCTAACCTAAAGTAGAATTGGACAGCAACTTGTTTGAAAGTAGTAGTTGAGCTTCTATTAAACTCATTGACCACTTGAAGAGGTTTTTGCACCTTATGGGCTTTCATTGGCTGCTGGAGTTTCCCTCTTTAATGTATTTCTGGAAGTTTGAATCTTGCTGTGAGGGATTTGACTACCCTTAATCAGAAATGGAAGTAAACTTTTGGTGTGTCCTCTGTAAGTTAATCCTTTGATGTGCCCTTTAAGAATTTTGCTTTGGGTGTGATGGTTTTTTGTCCGATCTCATTCTGGTCTGAAATGCTAATTGGGCATTCTCCAAGGATTGATTGGTCTTCAGGTTTAGCATCACTGTAAAATAAAGCCGTGATGCTGCTACTACTATCTAGAAAGTGTTCTTTTAGGTTGTTTGTTAACACACATGGTGCCAAGCTCCATGTGACATGGACCTCTATTAAATTCATGAATGGTCGACATGAATAATATTACAACTTGTTGATCCCCCTGATTGGCTATGAGTTTTAGTCTACATTTGAATTTCTAGTATTTACATGGAGTCTATATTTCTAATTTCAGAACACCAATGCTTCAGGGTCATGCTGATAATGTATGTGACTATCCCATGTTTTGTCTTTATTGCCTAAATATAAGTTGTTTGCATCTATATATAGGTTTTTACTAGGAAACATCAATACTGAATGTGACATGCATTGTCAACTTAACGTGGGTTAAGACTAAGAGGCTCACATGGCCTTACCATCTTACCGAAACCGCTTCAGATTTCCAAACCCTTACTCTAAACAAATAATGATGAAATGCTTAATTGCTTCATTGACGCTGTCTTTCTTATTTTGTAACGTGATACCAGAATGCTGGGACAAGGCCCTTATGGTGGTATACAATACCCTCTTACTTTTCTAGAAAATCATGTACAATTGCCTTTATTTTGGGAGTCATGGGAGGCCCATGCATTGTAGTTTCATGGTCTAGTAAGTTGTCCAAGGTTTCCCTTACAATTTCAATGTCAATTTGCGGCTTACTTTGCATTTTCTCATAGATTTGAGTTGTGATTCTGGAACCCCCCCCCCCCCCCCCCCCCCCCCCAACAAAAATCTTGTAGATTTAAAAACATGCTTTTCCAAATTCTGAAATGGGCATTATAACCATCTAAAATGTATTGCCAATATTAGAATGATCTTGAAGCTTTGAAAAACCTTTCGAGGTGTGTGAAGCTTGGATTGAAAAAGTTTGAGGCACAAAAAAGTGCAAAGAGTCCTTGGGACCGAGGTGCGGGCTTCGAGGTGAAGGTGCGGGCTTTCGCTCCAAATGCGAGTCGCACTTGTGCTAAAAATGCTCCAAAATCATTCCCAAACCATATTTCTTTGGAAAAGCTAGATAATGACATCAAGTAAGGGATTAAACATCGAGATGGCCACGAATAACATTTCAAGTAGTCATAAAACACAATAATATAACATCTTAGTGTTTCCGATCACACACCATAAGATAATAGAAGTCTTAAAAAACACAAACTAGCATCGCCATAGAAGGAAAGCGTAAAATACATAGCACACAAAGCAAAGTATGTCATAAATCGCTCTAAAGGTGAACTAAGTGTCATCATCATCATCGAACACCACATGCTCCACATCTTCGTTATCATCCACCAACTAAAAGTCAGCTCCAATATCATCTTCCTCTTCCTCACCTTCATCAAACAATTGAACATGAGCCCAGGAAGATTTAGAGCCAGATTTAGAGCCAGAGGCATGAGCGGGACATTTTTTTCTTTGTTCGTTGCTCAAATTTTAGCGGTGCTAGTACTTGTTGATCCTCTACACCTAGTGCTATAGCAGCACTGATTAGCGTCGCAAGCTTGAGCAAAAGCGAACCAAGTCTAAGTATCCTCCTCAAACACAAGATCATCATCATCCGAATCATCCTCCATTCTCCCAAGTTACCACTCATTGCTTTCATCAATTTCTTTTAATAGAATGGGATCTCTAGAGCCACTCTCTTCACGTTTGTGCTTTAATGCATGATTTGATGTGACAAAAATCAAATCATTTAATCAGGATTGTGCTAGTCTGTTTCTCTTCTTGGTGTGAAGTTGTTAACAAAAGTAAATAGGTTCAGTTAGTTACTAATAAATATAAAATTATGCAATGAGATAGTTTTTGTAAGTTGCAACTTAGATGTTGAAATACACCCCAGTTCCTCTCACATTCTGTTGCACTACAAGTAAGGAGAAGAATCCTTGTGGCAAACTTCCTCAAGTTGGTTGTCAAATATCCATATAAACTTCACCATTGAGCTATAAAAAAAGGTTATGATAAGCATTTAACTAAAGCAAAAAGAAAGAGAGATAATAAACCTAACAAGTGTAACAATAAATATTCTTTCCAGGAGCTATTGACTTTCTTTGCCTTATTGTCATGGGGATTCCAAAGAGAATTTTGTGCGCCTTGGAATGGGTCAGGCACAGCCTGCACTGTGAAGCAGCATGTAGTAATCATTTAACAACTTCTGAAACATTTTCCAGTGCTTTTGAGGATCATGTATGGTGGCTTCTAATTTTCGTCTTTGGATAGGTAAACGTATGGTTGGTTATGTCAATGGGCATGACTGTGATGTGTTGGATCTTTTAGATGTAGACCCCCCCCCCAAGGGGTGTCACAAATTCCTGTTTATGTGTGCATACTTGTACTATTTCAAGGGGCTTCATGTTTGTAAGTTTTTTGTGTGGCTACACTGTCTTTCGTTCTGTGTTTTCCCTTATATTGAGTAGTGATCTTGGTCTGATTAATGAGGAAACGTCTTCAAAGGCTTGTATATGTCGGCAGATTAGTAGAAGTATGAAGTTTTCATATAATGTTTGATTGTCTCGGCTCATTTTCTTCTCATCTTGTGTGCTTGAAGATATTGGAAATGAATCCAGAAGAAGAAGCCGAAGAAGATGGTGCTAATGTAGACCTTGACTCACAAAGAAAAGGGAAGTGTGTGGTGCTCAAAACATCAACTAGACAGGTGTGGTATCCTTTTCCTTGTCATTCCCTTGTCAACTTTTGAGAAATTTGTAACTCTTAATGATTAAAAGGAATTTTGAATTTTCGATTCTTGTGTTGTCTTCCTGTGTTTTGGAAAATCATTGTTTGTTCAACACCCATTTGAGTCCTTGTGGCGGAGGGCGTCATGCTTTTGTATGGATGCTTCTGTAGTTTTGGGTGACATCTAGTTCTGGCTATGTTATTGGTTTTCCTTATTGGATTGCTTGCCCAGTTGCCCATATCCTTGTTGGGCATGCTCTATGGAAAACATTGCTTACAAATATGGATACCAACAAACTATGTTAGCCATTATTAGGAAGTAATATTAGTTGTCTCAGTTGAGATGAAACAAATGTCGTCCTTGATAAATCTTGATTTCTCCTTGCTTATATGCATTCGTACTGTACGCCCAGTGCAAATCAGGCTGAATTCAAATTTTAAGAATGAACTATTTTCTGCAGAAGTGAATGAAAGCCATACACAATGGGCATTCTCTGTTTTCAGTTGTATATTTTCAGTCTTTACTATGCCGGAATTTTTTTTATTGATATCTCAATTTACTGGCAGACAATATTCCTGCCGGTGGTTGGACTTGTCGATCCTGATAAGCTCAAGCCCGGTGACCTGGTTGGGGTAAACAAGGATAGCTACTTAATCCTGGACACACTGCCATCTGAATATGATTCGCGAGTAAAGGCTATGGAAGTTGATGAGAAACCAACTGAAGACTACAACGACATCGGAGGGTTGGAGAAACAGGCAAGTTCTTTTATCCTTCACACTGCTTCATGATGGGTGGGGGTGGCGGCACTGTATTATATCACAATTCAGTTTGTATGATTTATTGATCTTTGGGATTGAACAGATACAAGAGCTGGTTGAGGCTATTGTTTTACCAATGACCCACAAAGAGCGATTCCAGACAATTGGTATCCGCCCACCCAAGGGAGTGTTGCTTTATGGTCCTCCTGGAACAGGGAAAACTCTTATGGCACGAGCATGTGCAGCACAAACAAATGCCACTTTTCTGAAGTTAGCAGGCCCTCAGCTTGTCCAGGTATGTTGCCTTGTAGCTTGTGTTCTCTGTTAGATGCTGCTGAACAAGCGTCTGAAAAATACCTCAGTGGTACATTCATCAGTGGGTCCATGTCATCTATTCCCTTTAACATACCCTGATACCTTTGTGCCAGTCTACCCCAGTAGCATTCGTTAGTGAAAGTAGGGGGACAATTTCAAATAAGTTTGACCAATGGGATTTAGTTTACATTAGACGGCACAATAAAAGGGCAAAACAGATTTGAAACCTTCATCCATGTCTATATCTGTTTCAAATTGCAGATTTTCTTTCATTTAACTGAAACCAAATTTGGTGTTCATACCTCTGGCAGCTGTTAACTTTACATGAAGCTATTTCATTTGCTGAAGTTTGTTTGCTTAGGTTGATATTTTGGCTTAGTCAAAATTGGGTCAGACTCACTTTTGGTAACTGTTAGACAATGCATGGAAGTTTGTCCTACCTGAACGGTGTTAGCTTGTGAGATTACACTGGCTCAGGCTTGAATCAGGCCTATTAGCTGGCTATTCTCTGGTCACAGGCTTGAGGACACTTAGTTTTTTAAGCTTGCATACCTGAGCATAATCTTGGTGAAACAAATTTATTGCTTGACTTTTGTCTGCTTTAGAAAATGCTTGATTAAAAAAAATAAAATAAAATTATAGAGGTCTGGTTTTTCACAAATGCACGTTTGCTTCCTATTATGTACTGCTTCTGAAAAGTCATGGATTTGAATTGACCTGCTTCTCCTTTGATCTGAAGTCTAAGATACCAACATTCCAATTTTCAAGCAAATTAATTATGTGTTGGTGATGGCTATAACCTCTCCCTGTTTTTGAGCATGCATGTATAGCCATTGTAACGAAGATTACTGTGAAGCTTCTTAAAGGCAATTTTCTTTCCTTACCAGAAATTGTATGTTATCTGAATTCTTGTCATCTGTGTTATTAGATGTTCATTGGAGATGGAGCAAAGCTTGTACGTGATGCCTTTCAACTTGCAAAAGAGAAGGCTCCTTGCATCATATTCATTGATGAAATTGATGCCATCGGTACTAAGCGGTTTGACAGGTAATCGGACAGTTCCATCATACTCACACAGTTCACATCTCTACTTTGATAATCTCCTTTATATAAAGCTTTTATATTGACTATCCAAGAGATCCACTAACGATAGTGGGGCACATGTCACCAAACCTCTGCATATTGGGTTCCTTTCTAGTATTAATGGTAGAGCTGCCTGTGGTGCAGTGAGGTGAGTGGTGATAGAGAAGTACAACGAACCATGTTGGAGCTGCTGAATCAGCTTGACGGTTTTAGTAGCGATGACAGGATTAAGGTGATAATTCAATATTTAATGCTATCAATGACGGCAAAAGCAGTGAACTCCTTGTGCTTTGGCAAAATCATCACCCATGTATTTGTTTGTCAGGTCATTGCTGCCACCAACAGGGCAGACATTCTGGATCCTGCCCTCATGCGTTCTGGTCGTCTGGATCGTAAAATTGAGTTCCCTCACCCCTCTGAAGAAGCTCGAGCCCGGATTCTGCAGGTTTGCATTTGCTTCTGTGAGAGACTTTTTCTGAACATGACATTACTTGTTCAACGTGTTAAATTCATTGAATTGTCTCAGATCCACTCAAGGAAGATGAATGTTCACCCGGATGTCAATTTTGAAGAGTTGGCTCGGTCAACTGATGACTTCAATGGTGCTCAGTTGAAGGCCGTCTGTGTTGAGGCTGGCATGTTGGCTCTTCGCCGTGATGCCACTGAGGTCTCTCTCTCTCCCTTTGTGTGTGCGTGCATGTGTGTGTGTGTTTAACAGCACTTACATTTGTTTGCTGATTGCATTTGATATTTGGGTTTCAACAGGTGAACCATGAAGATTTTAACGAAGGAATTATTCAAGTTCAAGCAAAGAAGAAAGCAAGCTTGAACTATTACGCTTAGGAGAGGTCTCTGTTTCTTCCTTTGGTTTTCTTACTAAGGAGTCCTCGTTTTGTCCATTGAAAATAGGTATCGCTGCTGGTGGGTTCAACACCATTGCTTTATTGTAGAAAACGTTGTAAGTTGATAATTGCATTGTGTGGATGTTTGTCTACTTTTCAAGGCATACTTCTTCTCTATTTTTGCCTTCTTTTTCGCTTTCAGTACTCTAATCCGTAATTGCCACTTCTAGGCAATCGTACTGAAGAAATATTGACAAACATATGCATTTGACAACAGATATTGGTCGAAAAAATGGCTACGAACGCTATCCCTTAGTTGGAAATTTAAGCAGGTGTGTTTCTTATTGGTGTTTAATCTTGGGGGGAGGGGGGGGAGGTTACATTATGCAAATGCTAGGGATTTGGGCAAGAAAAAGCTTATACAAATGCTTCCATTATGCTGTACATTTGTAGTTTGAGATTCCCGCTTAGAAACCTTCGTCTCCATTCGTAACGATATATTTATCTTGAGTTTTAAGAATCACGTGCGGATCTAAGAGAACGTGTCACATATCAGTTACCAGAACATAGCTCATGTCATGACATACTGGTGTTATGTGTGAACTCTGGGAAAGTCTTTGATAGAGGAAGTGTCAGACAAATTTTAAGGATCAGGTTCATTAACTGGCAATCTTGGGCCACGTTCTTCACGATACTTCAAGAAACAGCATTGAGCTTGTATGACTGACCGTAATCTTTAACCACCATTGTTAGTGCTCTACTTTGGTCTGATTTTGGAAATGCCCAGCGAAGTTCAAAAATGCACATTTGCTTATTGTGATTTGCTGCTTCCCCAATGCCGTCATTTGTGAATTGGCTTGCTCTTTCTTTCTCTCTCTCACGGGTTAATGGTGTTTTGCATCAGCCTCCTAGTTACATTGATTTTTGGGCCGTAACATGTTATCTAAGAATCAACAAAACCAAAATCTTCATGTGATGATTGAAAGTCGATCGAGAAATAGGTTATACTCTAACACAGGTGAATCATGAAGATTTCAAGTTTTAGCAAAGAAAAAATAACAAACTTGGACTATTATGCCTAGGAGGCGTCTCTGTTTATTCCTTTTTGGTTTACTTAAAAGAGTTTCAGTTTTGTGTTAAAAATAGCTAGTGTTACTTGTGGGTTCAACGTCATTGCTTTATTGTGGAAAACATTGCAAGTTGATATTTGCGGTTAAGAATTTTTATGATGGGATCAAAAACCTTTAATATGAACTCAAAGCAACTCCTTATAGATTAGACCTTTTACGCTTCATTCTTGCAAACCCAATTGCCGACTTTGTTGAAATTCTTTTGGATGGGTGGAAGAATCGAACAATGAAGGATGATGCCAAAAGCTACGACAAGTTGATAAGCCAATCCAACGTCCCAACAAGAGAAATACTCTCAAGTTTTGAACTTTGAACTATGGTAATATAGTGTATTTGTCTCTCACATAAGAAAAGAGGAAAAAGTTATGAAAGTAGAGTGATGGGAAACATGAAGATTTCACGACTTCTATTTTGGATCGCGTAGGCTAAGGATGTCATAATGTGCAACAAGCAAGACATTGTAAAACAACCCTTACAATGCATGAGGTAAAAATATTAAGTGTCAATATTAACATCTTACAATAGAGTTTCATGGACCCTCACTTAAGATGAAGTCTAGAAGAGTTTTTTTGTTTTTTTTTTGGTCCAAACAAGGGACTACACCCCTAAGGTAATCTTGGTACTCCCATATCATACGGGTCCAAAAGACATTAGAAAAATCTTAAGATAACAAAAGTTTTGCCCCTTCCGGCAGGGTGCACAAACACAGCTAACGGGTTAAAAAGGTATCTCTTCAGCTCAACACGCAAATGAGACAACTTTAATTTCACACAAAAACACCACCACCTTCCAATATGAATCTCACTTTAACAAAATCTAAGGAGATCCAATTATACAGACGGTCTTATCTATACAAGCATCCTTACTCGTAAAAAGACTGATTTCAAAAAACCCCCGAAAACACATTGTGAAAACATTTTATAGGATTTAATGTCACACACCATCAGTGCTAAATTAACCATACTCAACACCTCAAGGATACCAACTATCAACCTACAATATAAAACAGACTGATATTTCCAACGTTAAGATGTTTATATGTTAAAACTTATTCATACAGTCTAGTACCAATCCCGATCGAACTGCAGAAGCAATCTGAGCGGGACATCAGCTGTCGATCCACAAATGAAAATGACCACCACATGCCTCATTCTGGGCTGAACCATTGCCAAGTACAGAAAAACATACCGTAAACACAATCACTGGCCATAACTAATTCTCAAATTACGAGTTTATATTATGTCTAAAACTCCCAAAAATGCAACACATAGAAACACAAGGGAGGCTAAACAATGTCATAGTCCCTGGTCCTCCAACAAAAAAGTTGAAACTCCCAAATAAAATTGAGAAAAAGTAACAACATGAATGCCACTTGACACATAAAGCTAAGACCACAACGAACATCTCTTGCGATGTTGCTTAATTCATTCTCTAACACTTGATTTCCTTCAATCCGTGAGCGAAGTAGAGGAATGTTGGGTCTGTGGCACCTTCCTTGTAGTAAGCAAGGACAACACTACCGTCATCAAGCATGCTCTCTCCCACGAAGCTGCACAAACATAAAAATCGGTTTTCAATTCACTGCTACTTAACTGAATAACAATCGTTACTTTAAAAACAAACCATAAACTTTTATGGACAACTGGATAACATAATCAATTATACTCCATCTGCTGCCTCCACAAATTTTCTAAATGTCCGCACAATTCCACCCCTCGTGTTAAGCAATTTTGACAATGTGCAACAAAATGGGGCCTAAAGATTGATTTGATGAGACTCACTGACCCATTGTGATTAATGTTTTAAATTGCAAAGATGACATGTAACTTATTGGGTGAATATGATGGCTGCATTGGAACATGAAAGTGAAACACAACTGCAAGTAAAAGAATGAGTAAAATAGATATCAAACAGAGAACATACAATTGAAGGTCGCTGAGCTTTGACAAAAGGAACTTCGTGGCTGGCTCGATGTTCTTCTTGAAAACTCCGGCTCTCTCTGGCTCCAGCTTCTCTGTTATGTTCTTGATGTACTTCTTAACCCATGCAACAAATTGCTTCTTGTCAAAAGCAGGTTGCTCCTGCACACAAGAATGTTAGCAAATAACACAGCATATGAAACTAATGATAATAATTGAAACTAACATTAATAATTGGAAACATATTATTTACCTGAAGCCTGAAGGTGTCAACAATGTCAACTACCTTCACAGTCTGATCATCGACACCTTCATCTTCATCACCACCTTCGGCAGAAGGGTTAGCACCAATATCAACGCTGACAGCACCTTGAACAACCCACTGCAAAGTATGACAAGATATTAAAATCTCGACGGAAACAATGAACAAGAGATGCATCTCTATCGTAAAGAACACTGATTCTCACCTTTCCTTCCACCTCCCAGAGAACTCCCTCGAAAAGTTCCTTGTAAGGAAATGAGTCAGACAACAACTCATCACCTGAAACAAACCA
The DNA here is from genome assembly GCA_017589665.1 of Selenicereus undatus. NCBI lineage: Eukaryota > Viridiplantae > Streptophyta > Magnoliopsida > Caryophyllales > Cactaceae > Selenicereus > Selenicereus undatus. Next base: position 9,593,005 of record JACYFF010031959.1, read on the forward strand.
ATTACATGTAAGCCAAAAACAAAATAGATGCCACATATGAATTGGGCAGCCCAGACATCAGCACTAAACCGGTAAATTTTTTGTATCGCAACTCCTCCTCACCCCTACAAAGAAGCACACACATACTTAGACCATAATTTTTCAGTACATAATTCTCGTTTCATGAATCCTTCCCACACCTAAACCCCCCCCCCCCCAAAACAAAAACACTGAACCCATAATTTTCAGTGTATAAATCTTCCTCTACCTTTCCGAGAACACAAATAATCAACACATAAAGTTCAAGCACTAAGAAATTACTCATTGGGCCACCCCGTAATTCATGACAACTAGCTCTTAAAAACACAAATTGCCAAATTCAAAAAGCAACAAAAGAAGCTCAGGTCAGATATATCTAACGCTCATATATTAATCCACAAAAATTAACGCCAATACAAATAACACATCCTTTGCACCAAAAAAACTTAGGGGAAAAAAGGACAACTTTTTCTCAGTTAGCAGTCAGTAGTTTTTGTGGATGTGGATCTTCGAAATCGATCTTTAAAAGACAACTTTCATAAAGTAAAAGAATAACAAAGAACAGGGCACAATAATCAATCCCTACCCAATAAAATAACTGCTTTTGAAATCACAAAATTCAATTCGAGTTGAAAAATCCAGATCTAACCTCCGATCGCTTACACCCAAAATACAAGAACAAAATCACACCCAAAAGAACCCATAATTCTCACAATCAAAAAGGCCGAAACTTGACTCCGAACCCGAAATGAGCCAGATCTTACAAAACTCACAACATGTCAATCACATCACAAACTAATCAAAATATTCACAAAACGAGAGATAGTAACAGAAAATTCCCAAACTTTGAGAGAGATAAAAGATTACCTGTGAGGATGTCTTGGTAGACCAACATGATTGTTGATTTAGCTCTTCCTTCCTCGTGTGAGATTCTAACGCGAGGAATAAAGAAGATGAGGAAGGCTCTGAGCTAAGAAGGGGATCCCAATTGGCAAACAGTCTTTGCTTTTATAGACTAGGTTTTTAAGTGTGATGGGAGAATTTAGGAATTAAGAAAACTGATTTTGGAAATTGAATTTTTTTTTTTAATTGAAATTATCTTCGCGAGGAATAAAGAAGATGAGGAAGGCTCTGAGCTAAGAAGGGGATCCCAATTGGCAAACAGTCTTTGCTTTTATAGACTAGGTTTTTAAGTGTGATGGGAGAATTTAGGAATTAAGAAAACTGATTTTGGAAATTGATTTTTTTTTTAATTGAAATTATCTTTAGGGAATTTACTATAACGGTACGAGGAACTTTCTAAATTTACAGTCCTTTCTCTTTCGTTTGCCGGGGGGTGTTCCCAACTCAACCCCCAACTAAAGATGGCATTGGGAATGTGTGTATGGGTTTAAAGTGTTGAGATGAAGATCCTAAATCAGTAAAAGGTTAAGGGGCTGTTTGGTTGGAGGAAAAGGAATGGAATTTGATACCTTTAGGTATCAAGTTCTCATACCTATTGTTTGGTTGAGTCTTCAAGTGTATGGAATTTGATACCCAAGGGTTTCAAGTTCCCCCCATTCTAGTGGGACTTTATTCCCCCCATTTTGGGAGGGTTTCAAATCCCATTCCCCATTTTAATTAAAAATAATAATTATTTATTTATTTATTTATTTGTAAAGTGTCATGTGAGATTTAATTTTTCTTGCACCAAAAAGTTTATTATATAACTTTTTTTGTAAATTATCATACTTTAGAATTTTTTTATTTTTTTATTTTTGAATATTTGTACTTTTGTAATTTTGTAATTTTGTAATTTTTATCTAATTTTCATTTTGTATTTTATTTTTTTATTTTTTTATTTTTTGTACTTAATTTTTTATTTTTATTTTTTAATTTTTTAATTTTTAAATTTTTTAATTTGTTAGTTTTTAAATTTTTAATTTTTTGTATTTTGTATTTTTTAATGTTTGTTTTATTTTTTTATTTTTACATTTAATTTCTAAATTATTTATTTATTTGTTTTTTTTTCTTTTTTTCTTTTTATCTTTTGTATTTAATTTTTCATTTTTTATTTTTTGTGTTTAATTTTTTTTTTGTTTTTAATTTTTAATTTTGAAATTTTTTGTATTTAATTTTTTAAATTTTTTATTTTTATTCCAAAAAACCTACAGAAAAGTCAAAAAAATAAAAAATAAAAAATAAAAAAATAAAAAGTAAATAAATAATTAAAAATAATAAATAAATAAACAAATAAATAGTAAAAACAAATAAAAATAAATAAATAAATAAATAAAAAATTAGAAAATCTAAAGTAAATAAAAATAAATAAATGATAAATAAATAATAAATAATAAATAATGAAAAATACATAATAAATAAAAATAAATAAAAAATAAATAAAATATAAGAAATAAAAATTAAACAAAAAATAAATACAAAAATAAAAAATAAAAAATAAAAAATAAAAAGGTAAAAAATAAAAAATTTAGCCACAAAAAGAAGAGAACCTAATAATAGGTTTTTTAGATTAAAAATATTAATATTAATATAAAAAGGTAAAAAATAAAAAATTTGATTCCATTCCTTTATTAAACCAAACACATGATTTCAAAGAATCAAATTCCATTCCATTCCTTCTAGATTTCAAATTCCATTCCATTTCATTCCACTCCAAGTGAACCAAACAGGTTACATTGTCGGTTGCCTTGTCACTCCCACGTCCCACTCAATTTTTAGATACAAACGCATGTATCTATACCTGATACATATCCTAAAGTCGTGTAGTGGACGCGCACTTGGTATGTTATACTATGTATTGTTTTTTCATAGTAGTGTATCTTTTCTATTGTATAGTATACATTTTCTTTCCTGTAGTGTGTTCTTTGTTTCCTACAATGTATCTCTTCTTGCATGTAGTATATCTTTTCTTGTCTGTAGTGTATCTTTTATTCCCTACAATATATCTTTTTCTAATCGATTGGGCTGGAAAAATTATGAAAATACTTGTTGGGTTGGGGGAAATGAAATAGTGGTTTAGTCCAATTATATAATGCCCCTTATATAGGTATGTACTTCAGCATGGTAAATAGGTATGTATCTTAAAATTACTACTTAGTCGTTTCTCTCTCTACTTTCACTATTCACAACGATCTGCTACCTTATTCTATCTTTACTCTCCTTAGCACTTAGCCCCATTCCTTCATTACTCAATCACTCACAGGCTCACACAGGCTTGCTCCGATTGTCCCTCCACCACTCTTGTTTCTCTCTCCACGATGCAGTCAACTAGTTATTCACACTGTTGCACACTGACATTGCACATCTTGGACTCAAACGCACACTTCTTGTCGCCGGAAAGTGTTAATGGTAACCTAGATCCCTCATTTTTAGTGCACAAGATATAAGCAAGAACACTTAGTTACAGTATGTGTTGTATATTGTTTTTCTATTAAATATCATGTCTTCTAAATTCAATTTTTAATTTTTAGAATGGATGGTCCTACTAAGATAACGGGTAATCGATGTGGTCCAGATAATAGGACAGTGCTATGACCATAACTAATTACGAGTGGCAGTGTCTCAGGTTTGGGATGGTTCCATTTGAACTCGGATCTATTGTTTTGTTAGACTTGGACCCAGATCTAATTATCCAAATTTGTTGGGTCAGAAAAAATGGAAGCTAGATTCAGAACTTTGTGAGTCTAGTGGTTCCACGGATTTTCAACAAGTTTTGACCATTTTTCAAAATAAAGAATTTTGCAATGGATTTTTAATTTTTGGTAACATTCCAACATGAATTTTTACATTCTAATGATAAGGGATTGAATTTAAAAGGTATGACATTCGATTTGATATAAAATAAATACTCCATCAAAATGAGATATTTGGATTGAGTGGGTCTGAGTGAGTGAGAGATGCGCATAAGAGAGTGAAGAGAGTATAAAAAGATTGAGGATGAGAAGCAGTAACCATAGATGTGAGGAAGAGGCATAATGCAAGGTAGTTAAATTCAGAAGATTTTAGTTATTTAAACTTATGGTTTAGTCAATTTTCACATTTAAAAAAATATATATATATTTATGAGTCTCAAGCAGGTTTTGAGTCGAATCTAGGTCTCAATTTTTCACAGTCATACCCAAACCCGACCAAGGACCACTCAGACTCACACCCACGTAAGACCTATCGAGTTTCATTTGATGAGACCCAAACCCTTTAATTTTGGTCGAATCCCGGAGCCATTGTCACCCGTAACCATAACAGGTTATTGACGTTTGGTTAAATAATAAGAAGCACGATATTTAGAGAAGACTAGGGTTTTTCCCCCTTAGGCCTTATGCCCTTGAACTTTTATTTTTTGGGGGGATTAAGTCCGATTCAGTTCAAGGCCTTAGTGTGGCCAATTTAATCCACCAAAAATAGGTTCATGATTAAAAAAAAAATTTAATTCAGTTAAGTCTAGTTTAGTTTAACCAAGAAAAAAAGAGAGATCTGATTGACTTTCGCAAAAATAAGGTGAAAAGAACAAGGTCTTAGTGCAGTCAATTTATCAAAAATATCTAGCACAAGCCATTATTTATGGATTTTTGTTATGGTTGAGTTGTAGCTTTTTTCAAACTTCGGGAGTTGAAAATCTTAACCTACCAACTAGCTTGCAATTTCTTCAAATAAGTATGTATTTGGGAATATGTATGGATCACCAAATACTACGATCAGAATTATCTAGCTCATATCAATAGATGAAATTATCTAATATGAAAACATAAGTTTGTTTTGTGGGAGTAACTACTGAGAAAATTTAATTTTGGACTCTAGCTCCATCGGAAGAGTACTTTCTATCACATTTCTATTCATTCATTTGAGAGTTATGGTTTTCACTTACTTTTTATATTTTTTTTGTAATGTAAAAATTATATAAACTACCAAAAAAGCTAAAAAATAAATGAATTAATGATACAAATAACTAATTAAGATCAGATAGACGTTTATTTATACCTTATTATAAGGCTGCCTCACTTCTAATTTTATATTTTTGTATATTAAAACTTAAAAATTCACATTTTTAAAAAGTATCAACCATGAGTAAAAGACGACCCTGCCCTATAAACTATAAAGTGCTCGTAGACAACGTATTAATTTGTTTTTAAGGCACAAGAAAAAAAGTTAAAAGGTAAAAATAAAATTTTACCGTCTCTGAAGGCCGACATCAAAATAACTGGAATATTCTTTCATTAGTTCATATCTCAAATAAGTAACAAATATTATCAAGATATTTTGAGTATGTTTTTTCAAAAATATTTTTTTATAATGACCGTCATATTTGGCAAACAGTAGGAGTTGGAAGAAAATCAATAAATATTCAGTGGTAATGGGATGCGATTATGGATGACTTTCGATTCTGAACTGGATTCATATATGTTATATCTATAATAAACTAAAGAGTTTGGATTCAATCAGGTGAAACCTACTCATTCTTAAGAAGATTTGGTTTCAAACAGTGTATTAGTCTAGGTTTGAAAAATTGAAACCCGAACGGAATTGAGAATCATTTAAGCCTCATGGATATTTCTTTCTATGAAAAAAAGTAATGAATATCGAGCGACTAACTCTAAAAATTGAGGATTACTATGTCAAATGGGCCGAATTTAGATATGAGTCTCATATCTGTATACCTAATAAATATAGATCGAGTTTAAATTTTGAATTCAAAATAAATAAATAAACTTAAATTCACATATGCGAACCATTGTCCTCTCTAGATGGGAGGGATGACAATATTACAACATGATAATCAATTAATCATTAATCAATGCGTGCAAGTGGAGGACACGTGATGAAAGTCGGTGTAATGCGCGAAAATTGGGGGAGCACGAACCGATTATGACTATTACGATAGTTGTTGGGGTAGAAGTGTAGACTGTGTAGTACCATTGCTTTCAATGCTTCAGCGTGATCACCTCCCTCAACTTGCGTTCGGCTAGGGAGGGTCCCTCAACTCGAGCATGCGGTATTTGATTTTTTTTTTTGTTTTCTTTATGTCTCAATTTTACTAAAGTTCATTGGTTTGTACGGGAGTAAAGATCTGTTATTATAAATTTTTTCAATTTATAAAACTCAAAATCAAATTTTTATTTAAGAGAAATAAGTGTAAATTATCTGAACTAATATGTGTCAATTAAATATAAATGTAGATATTTTGAAATTTTGAAATTTTAGTAATAATTTTAAAAATGTTACAAATACTATGCTAATTAACTCATGTTATATGATGAAATAATATCATTGATTTCATAATTATATAAATACAAGTAATGTGGATATAAGGAGTTGTTTTGAATATACAACAATATACCTATTTTTGACAATTTTTTTATATACTACTTTATTTTTAATATTATAATCTACTATTTTTTTCTTTATATCACTCATCTCACAATCTTTTCTAGCAAATAGGATTTAAAATTCTAAACAATAATAAAAGCCACCAAGGAGCCAAACGGTATTTCCATCGAAATGACGCCTTTTGACATAATGAGCGATGAAGATTCTTAGAGCATTTCTAGCTAGAGTTTCTATTTATGGAACTTTGGCATGCCATGTCAACAAAAGTTTCACAATTTTAGAACTTGCATTCTTTCATTTTCCCAACCAATGGAACTCATTCGAAGATAAATGAATTAAATATTGTGTTTTGGACCCACTTTATAACACACAACTATTTTTTAAACTACCAAAATAATATTTTTTACTTAAAAAAAGAAAAAATTAAAAAAAATTACAAAAGGACAAAAAAAAAATTGTCTCGTGGGGAGAAACACCTATGCGTTCTTCCCTCGTATCACACACGTTTTGTATTGGTTGGGAAGACAGGAAGTAACACGCAGCAAACACGTGGATCCCACACCTGCCTCGCGTGTCTACTGCTGCTATTGCTCTTAAACGCTTGCCAAAAATGAGTTCAACTCAGTTGCTTGAATTTGTTCGCTTTAGGGCTTGTGTTTCTTTAACTTGTTATAATTACTCATTATTGGTATTCAACACCAATCAACACTTATTAGTATTGATCAACACTCATCAACATTAATCACCAATAAATTATTGAAGATAAGTTGAAAACAACATGCCCTTAGAAAAATTGAGTGCGAACACAAATATTTTGTTCAAATTTTATATTTGGTCAAATAAGTCTGATATGAAATCTGAAAGTATGGGCCTGCAAATTTGTATTCAGGTTGTCCAAATTTTGAGCATATAATTAGGGTCCGATTATACTTAGACAATCGGATGCTATCTAGCTACGAATTATTTTCCAAACTATGATGATTAAATTGAATCTTAAAAAGCTCAAACAAGTTGATAATGGTATTAGACATTGATGCACATGTTCCTCTAAATTCCAATACGTTGTTGAAAGGTCAAAACAAATAAAATATGATCTCCAAAGTGATATAGACAATCAGTCCAAATACAATTTAACTTGTCCAAATTGCACTCCAAACAGAGTCAAGATGTGTTAATTTTAACTAAATGACCGATTTGTCTAGATCAAAAGTAATTCGGACTCGAATTTTTATCCAACCTATTGATATCCACTTTAAATTATGAGAATAGAAAAATACATATGAAATTTAGCTCAGGTAAGAACTAGAAAAAAGGGATTAGAAAAAAGGGATTAGATATAACAATTAATTGTAGAAAAACAAATTCCATTAGACTGTAAAAATTATGGACACTTTGGCCAAATCCTATGAGCAATGATAAAAGTAGTGGAGACTTCATGATATTAGATCGCCATGACATGGAATGGGAATATGCTTCATGTGATGGGGAACATATTCTTTCGTTAGGTGGCCATGGAATAAGTGCATTTTTGACATCCTCATATATTCGCCCCCCTATGGGTCTACTAACATCAAAAAGGCATCTTAATACAGGTTGATTCAAGTAGTTTGGCATTCATTCTCCTAACGTAAGGTTTCGAATTCTAGTTTTATGAATGGTTAAAATATGTGATGGGAGAGCTCTACCCCTTATTAGGCCAATAATAGTTCGACTTCAGTGAAATGGAAAATCTAACACAAAAAAAAAGTCAAAAAGGCACGATGACAATGATATATAAAAAGTTGGCTCACCCAATATGGTTGAAAATTGTATAAAGACCGTCATTTTGGGGTGGGGGTGGGGGGGGGGGATTACTCTGTTCACCATAATCGAGCTACTGTTAATTTATAAAAGGATAAAGTTCTTTCATGATATATTTTTTTCATTCACATGGCTCAAATTCATGATTCTGATTAAGAAGAACGAGTGTCAAATTGCTTGAAATAATCTATATCAATATTAATATAAAACTATCTCATTTAAACATTATGCCACAAACTATACTCTATGGAAAAACCAAGAACTGGCATTATGAGATTAGCCATTGGATCGTTCTGAAGAAGCTGTCATCTGGGTTAGAAGACTATAATTCCATACAGATAATAAATAAAGCAAATTGAGCTTGAAATTCGATAAATGACATGTCTGTTTAATGCATCAAGTGTAGGAGCCAATTATTGTGGAATATTTATTGTGCATTTGTTAACTTATGATGTGATTTCATTTATATTAGACAAATTGAATTTATTTACGATTTAATCGGAATTTTAGTATTAGCTGATGGGTTATGAGTAACAATAATTCCTATTGATAGACTAGGATTTGCTTTCATCCACCACTGCAGTTTGCCAATTGCGCCATTTTAATCCACGTGTTATGATTTATGATTAGAAAAATACTTGAATAAACTTATATATTACAAATAAATTAGAGCAGATTGATCTATTTAAATATTATATCAATTTAAGATATATTTAAATATTATTTAAATTTATCTAAAAATAAAAATATTTGGCAATTAAGTTTCTTTCAAACTACCAAAACATATTGAGATTAAAAAGTGTTTGGTATTGGATTTATATTTCTCCCACAAACTAGAAATCAAGCTCGTATCATGTTATCTGTCATATAAAACAAACTGCATCAACTCAACTACTTAAGGCCCTATACTACTCAACTTTAAGTAACCTTGCACTTTAAACATTTAAACTCTTACAATGCAACTTAATTGTTACAAAACTCGTTACAACTGTTTATATCTGTTTTCTATAATTTATCTTGACTAATTTCACTAATATGCTTATATTCTCCTTACAGTTTCTTGTACTTTTCTAATTGTTATAGATTAACTACATGATTGAAAAAAGAAAGGGCCTTAAATAAATCCTTATTGACTTTGCTGTTGTTTTGCAACCCTATTTATAAATTCCATTCTAATTGATAATTGAATTGGCTAATATCTGATGACAATGGAATGTACTAGTGACTAATATTGAACGACAATAGAAAGATGTCCCGAAAATATAAACATATTCCCACCAAATAATGAAAAATTTAAAATGGCAAGAACTTAGTTTAATTTGCATACAAAATCAACATATCTTATCCCTATTGAATCGGTACAATGACTTAGGCGATATTTATAAGTGTTGTTGGTAAGAGAAAGTTAACCATCGTTGACCACGTGCTATTAGGTGATGGTCTTGTCTCAGTCATAACTCATAAGGGCAGAAGAGAGAGAAGTAGCGGGAGAGGGAGAGAGAGGCACAGGCACGCACTCTCCTTGTTTCCCACAATCTGTGTCCCCCCCCCCCCCCCCCAAGACCAGCCATAGCTTCACCGCATATTCTTCAAAGCCCTAATCTCCTTCCCAATCCCAATTTCTGCAATCGCTTTCTGCCCGCGTTTGATTTGTTATAAGACGAGCACGAATACGACGACGAAGAAGAAGAAGAAGCAACCGAGATATATCAGAAGTTGTGTAATTCAATTGTTCTGCTGATTCATGAATCTTTGTGAAAACGAATTAGGGTTTTGCCAATCGGAATTCCAAGGACATAGAAGGGAAATTTGTTAAAAAAAAGAGGGGCTATGGGGTTTGATGAAGCGGATGCAATCGAGGACGTTCGTGGTGGAGGCACATCGTTGAGCACGTCTGACGTTTCGTGCTCGATTTGTCTCGAGCCTGTCACAGACAATGGTGATAGGTCCTGGGCTAAGCTCCAATGCGGTCACGAATTTCATCTCGGTATGCTATTTTGAAGCCACCCAAAATTCTTGTTTATCGATTATGTGATGATATTGAAAATTCAAATTGACCATCTCTGTTGAATGGCATATTTTCAACTAGCAGTTAAATGTTTAATTTTATAATGGGGTTAGAATTGAGGAGAGTAAGTGGGTTTATGAATTCAATTGAGCTGTTGTGCATCAACTGACCTAGGTAGAACATGGATTGGTGCTGGCTGTAGCAGATTTTTGAGCTTGAATTAAAAGCAGGAAGGAGTAAGAGGGCCTTTAGTGGGAGATTGCATACTAGAAGCATAGATTAGGAGATTTGGAAGCATCCCTGAATCGATGGTTCTTTTCCCATGGGTTGCATCAGCAAAGAATATTTGCAAACTTGTAGTTTCTAGTGCTCTTCTTACTGCATGAATTCGTATAGATTGAAGGAGGAGCTTGATCTTGCATTCAAGGAATAGATAGAATGGGGGACTTTGGGTCCTGTGAATGACATTTCGGCGTTGACTGGGGATTAGCGGATATAATGGAATTGCTGATCATGGGTGATAATGCCTAGAAGGTTGAGTGCATCATGGGGTCTTTAGAGAACATGATTGTTGCTTCAGTAGCATGCTTGACCTTGCTTTTATAAAGAAGCAACAAGTTCAGTGTGTTCAGGTCTGCAGGTGGTTTACCTGTCATGCTCAGGCTTGCTATCTCGCTTGTAGAGTTGGGCCTCAAGGTGGGTAATTTAGCTTCGTTGTAGCTTCATCACATGTAAAAGCTAAATTCCATATTGATCTCATCTTTGGGTATCTTTTGGGTATCTTTTGGTGGTAGGGGTTGTTTTGTTTAGGATAAGAACTGGTAATGCTTCTAGCTTTTAGTCATCAAAAACTGTTAAAAAAGGCAACATTATCACGAAATGAAAGAAGGTTCAACGTGTAGAACAAGCTTCCGTCACAAAAAGGAATCTAATAACGCTAGAGCTACATAATATGAGGCAAGTATTTCTGTAACCAATGTCCATGATTGTGTAGATCAGTCACTATCTTCTTGTTAATCTGACAAGGTTCCTTCTGAACATTTTGCGGGATAATAATGTCATCCGTGCGTCTTTCCACTCACCTTAGTGTGTCACATGCCTCACATGTAGTATGTCATCCCCCTGGTTGGTGCTGTTCTCCACTTGCTGCACATCCGTTAGCAAGGATTCCAGCTGTTCCTCTTGATCCTTGAAACATTTGCTTCTATACCATTCTATATTGTGATTGTGAGTATGGATGAACTAAATAGGTGACACTTTTTTGGGAGTTCCAAGTTGAATGCACCCACATAACATGGGGTAAAGGGAGAATGGATTTAAAGTTGAATACTGTTGATGTAGGACACTCTAAGGGCAATTCCTACAAAGAAAACAATTGATATAGGACGCTCTAAGAGCAATTCCCACACCGAGAAAATTCACACATGAAACTTTTGAATACTCAATATTTCAATTCATTCAAGTATCTCTCACTAATACATAACAAAGAAGTTTAAATAGAGATGAAACCTAAAATATTAAGGAAGCAAATAGAGAACCTAATCACGAAGATATTATTTTGCTAGCTAAGAATATACCTAAAAGATAAGATATTTCTAAAATATAAACTACAAAGATAATAAAATGTCAAAATACTTCTCATTTACCAATATTAAGATATACCCATATCTTTTTATTCCTTCTTTGTCTTTATCTGGCATCATTCTCCCCTGTTTGGAAAAACTCATCCTATGAGTTTTGAAATGCTACAGAATTGAGGATGAAGAAGGGAAAATTAATTTGACTTTAATGAAGATTTTCTGAATTTCACTCCTCAAAACATTCTCCAATGCTAGTAACCATGTAAGTATCGGATGACGCTCAATCTTTCCAAAAAAGTTTTTTGGAACGAAGAAGTCAACCTGCACAACAACTCCTTTAGTCATTCTAATGTCTACTGAGAAGAGGTCCAAATCCATCCCTATTTGCACATGCTCTTCATTTGCTTGTACATCCTCTTTACTATCCTCCCTTTGAAGATCTTCATCAGTAATATCTAGAGTGGATGGTTCCTTTTTAAGTGTCTCATCCACATAAGATTGAGAGTCAACCTGAGTAAGATGATGAACTTTGCATTATCAAATAGCAAACTGCAAGAGACAATGTTGTCTACGAGTTAATGGAGTTTTGTGACTTGGATTGCTTTTGTGCTAGACTCCTCTTTGAAGGTTTCCTCCTTATCGTCCTCAATGAACGCTCGCCTATAGTTTGCATTAGAATAGGTGGGATATTCCTCATCCGAATAACAAATCAGCGGTCCCCTATAAAACCTTGAAGATAGAACTCCATAATCATTAGTGGAAATTTTCCAAGGTTCCAAGGTATTAAAGGAGCTCTAGGAGGTCTATAGTCCAACATATACCTAGCGATGTGAGGCTTACAACCACAGATGACCTCAGTAGCAAAGTAAAGATCTAACTCACAATAACCTTCATAAATCTATCGACCTTGAAGCTTGCAAAAGGCATTAACAACATCCCCATGTGAGTAGAAATTTACTCGAGCATGAAAATCACCCATTGTTTGGAATCTAGCAATCTTTTCCACTTCCTCGTAAGGGGAGAAAATTTGGTGCATAACATTTTTCATAATAGGGAGTTCTTTATCATGAATGATCACCAATAAAGTTCGGTGATGTTTTTCACACCAAGCCATAGATGTATCAGCTCAACAATAACACCAAACAGGAACAGGTAAACAAAGACATTTATTGAGAAGAATTTCGACAAGTAGCCTAGCTGGCAGCGAAGGCAGTGCCAGTGGGTGGAGTGTGGCCAGAGTGTGGTGATTGGCTGACCTGGGTGGTGGAATTGGTGGTTGTTGTAGGCTGGCTTGCGTGTGGGTTAGGGTTTGGGCGATGATTTTTTTTTGGGGGGGGGGGGATAGAAAAACTCGAATTAGTAGAGACTTGGCAGCAGTTAGGATCGAAAGGCTTTGATATCAAATTGATGTAGGACGCTGTAAGAGTAATTCCTACAGAGGAAACAATTGATATAAGGTGCTGTAAGAGCAATTCGCACACTGAGAAAATTCACACAAGAACTTTCAAATACTCAATATTTCAATTTATTCAAGTCTGTCTCACTAATACATAACAAATAGTTTAAAAAGAGAAGAAACCTAAAACATTAAGGAGGCAAATAGATAACCTAATCATGAAGAAATTATTTTAGTAGCTAAGAAGATACTTACAAGATAATATATTCCTAAAGTATAAACTATGAAGATAATAAAATATCAAAATACTTCTCATATGCCAATATTAAGAGATACCCGTATCTTTTTATTTCTTCTTTGTCCTCACCCTACATCAACCATTTTGGCTCTGGCATCGCAGGACACGTCTTCGGGATATGATGATGTGGAGGGGAACACTACAAATTTAATCATCTGTAAGTTATGTAGGCTGGGCAAATATAAATTTTGGTGCAATAAGTTCCTGAACTCTCTCCTCTTCTCCATTTAAATATTTCATCCATTGGGGGAAGGGGTGTCCTTGGTTTGTCAGTCATCTTCAGTATTTGTAGTCAAGTATCTTATTCCGCTATCTGATTAGGGAGCTGTTTGCTGACGGCCACACACCCTGCTTGCAAGAAGAGGGACGTTTCAGCAATTGAGCTTGTTAATCATGTAAAGCATGCATGAGACCATATTTCTTGCAGATGTGTGGTCCTTTGCGATAATTAATCCAGCGAAAATAAGCTTTGAGCTTCTCAATCAAACATAAGCCAAACATTTTCTTTTGATAAAGTGCTTATGTGCAGTTGTTCATTTAGCACAATGGTGTATATGGCAATCATTAAACCAGAAGAAAGGCTTTCATCAAGTTTTTAAGTAACTTAAATTTGAGAAGCGGGACACCTGTAATATTCCATTAGCACTGATAGAGATTCACAAGCTCAAAATGGACATCGTTATTCAAACTTCCTATGTCTGCTACTGACAATGCTGTTCCTGTGACAAAGAGTCACTATTTTTATGCTTTTGCTCATTATTTTTGAGATACTAATGAGTTTGAGCTTTGTGGTCCATATATTGTATACTTCAGAGCTTAACATCTGGCTTATGGGAGTTATCTGTTTGTCAATGATATGAATTTCTCACCATACCTTTTGTTCTTCTTAGTAACTTGTCTCTTGATGGTTCTGTCTCCTCATCGTTGGTTTTCACATTAGCTCTGTCTTATGACTGGTTGTGTTCCTTTACAGATTGCATTGGTTCTGCATTTAATACCAAGGGGGCAATGCAATGCCCTAATTGTCGAAAAATTGAGAAAGGCCAATGGCTTTTTGCGACTAGTAGCCATTCAGTTACAGAGATTAGTTTTGATGATTGGCCCCATGATGAGGATCTTTATGACCTAGGCTACCCTGAGATGGTAAAATTTGATTTTGCTTTGTTTTGAGAATCTTTCACAATTACATATACGTATTTTCTGGTTTTTGCATGTACGAAGAAGAGTTCGGTAGTTTGTTTTATTCAACTGCAAACACATCCAACCTTGCTCCATATTACAGTATTTTATTTATGGCGATTTAAGTCTCTTCATGTGTCTGTTATGCACAAGCCTAATACTTTGGAGTCTTGCCTAAGTGGGGGTTAGGTCGGTGGAAGCAAATGTGAGTAGGTTGAACCTCCCCACCCCGAATTACAAATAAGTTGTTTCGTTGTACTCAAGACTCAAAAG
>JACYFF010031959.1:9608277-9657121 GCA_017589665.1 Selenicereus undatus
ATATATATATATATATATATATATATATATATATATGTATACTCATACATACATACATACATATATATGTATATGTATATATATCTGTATCTATATCTATATCTATCTATCTATCTGTGTATGTATGTGTATATATATATATATAATATATATATATGTATGTATATATATATATATATTAATTAAGACAACATTAAACATGTTCTTTGCCATGCAGTATTCAATTTTGCTTCATTTTCATTGCCATGTCATAGATACTGGAGGGAGATTGGCCAAAGATTCCAGTTCATTAAACACAATTTTAAGGTTTTTCAAAAAATGTCCGCGAAGATGTGCAATGGTGACTATATGTGCGTAGGACGTCGCCAAATATCAAGGATAACATGGTGGCAACATGCTTCTAGTGACATCTCAAAATTGCCTAGAATATATTAGGTCCATTTTGGGTCATTTAAAAGGTATTACATGTCATTGCAATGCTCATTTTTGCAGTGTTCGGCTCATGTTGTTGAGTTTGTTGGATGGTGTCCTCATTATGGCGAGAAAAAATTGTCGAAGGGACATTTGGAACATCATAAAAGATTTGAACTGTACGGGAACCATTGCCCTCATGGCCCCAAAATTAAAGGTTGTTGATAGATGATTTTCTGGATAATGTTTGAGAAGTTGTCAAATGGCAACTATATGCTTTGGTTGACCACTCATGATGTGGGATATTTAGGATTATTTTGGACAGTTTAGAGTACCTTTTGTACTATTGTAACTAATGCTCTTTAGTGTAGTGTAGTCATGCTTCAAAATTTACAGTATGGTACTAATGAAGCCACTGCACTCAATCGCAGTAATTGCTTGAAGAGATATTTTGAATATCCTAGGACGTTGGAGGTTTAGTGGAGGCTTTTTCACAGTTTTTGCGATTTTGAGAAAAATTATCTAAGTAGATGCAAACTTTTACTGCTTTGCTCCAATTTAACCGCCCAAAAATTATTTAAGGTAGGCATTAGAAAGAGTACAAAATTCCACCATATTATCCCTCTTGCTCAATTATGCTCATTAGCATTGTTTAAAGGGAGATTTACAACATCACTTTTTTTGGGGGGGGGGGGGGGGGAGTTATAGTTGGACTGTACATGGGTTTCAAGATTTTGAGGAAGATAGCCTAATACATGTGAAATACTGACTATGTGCTTCTTCTGGCCCTTGAATGCTTCTCTGAATTTTTGAAGTTGGGGTCATTTTAGGTAAATTAGAGTACACAGTAACATGATAGCGTTTTGGCCTTTGGCCATTATGGAATCATGCTTCAAAATCTGCAGATTTTGGGTAATGAAGCTATTATTCACATTGAATTTGTTTCGAGGGTGACATAGTCACAAAATATTGTATAGGTGCAGCAATAGCCAATAAGAGCCTCTAGGACCCCTAAAACAAGGGCTATATTACATAATTTTCAGGCCAGAAGAACAACTTAGTACAACTGACGATGTTCTCCTATAAGTCTTTTAAGTATTCTAGGACCATTCAAAGAAGTTAAGCCCTCAAGGGCAGGTATGGGGGTTGTACACTACCTTTGGCCGAGCAGCCCTTATGCTCATTGAATCATGTAGATGTATATTTTGGATGTGGATTTTCGTCTTTCGTATCAAGGCAGCATGAGCCGTGAATTGATATTATGGATGGTATTTGGGATTTTTCAATTTGTTCAAAAAGTTGTAACTATATCCTCCTCCCCTCGAAAAGGCTTTAGGCTGTCTGAAGACCATTCTAGATATCATGGCCATTTCAAAATTGATAAGATGGTTCCTTCCAAGCCATTATGCTTATTTAAATTTTTTAGAGGCATATTTAGAACATCCTAACTCCTGAGCCATTTCAGAGGTAGAGTGCCTATAGCATATTTGCTTCCAGTATCCCCGAACCGAAGATTGTTCTGCATTTTCTTCAGAATTTTCAGAAAATTTTTGGCAAATTTTCAAGTGTGACTATGACTGCCAACAAAGTGCCCGGTGTATTCTACAATATCTTGTGTATATTTCTGTATGCTTCATGGAAAGTTCAGACGGGTACAATAAACCCTCATAAGTCAGGCCCTGTTCTTTTTGTGGGTTAATTCTAAAATACCAACCTCAACCTACTTCAATCCACTTCAACCCACTTCAATCCACTTTCATTATTTTAACCAAGTTTAATGTATCACATAAAAAAAATTCAACCTACTTTAACCTACCTCAATCTACTTCAACCTACTTCAATCCACCCACTCAACCTATTTCAACCTACCTCAACCTACTTTACCCTTTTTCCCACCCCAATTTACCAATGAAAAGGACAAGCCCTCGTTATACTCTTTTAAATTAGTTGGAGAGATAGTTGGAGTTTCTTTTTTTGGGGGGGTTTTGGGGGGGGGGGGACATCCATGGACCCCAAAATAAAGGGTTTTTATATACACTTTCTCGGATTCTTAAGAAAATGCCCAAGAAAGATGTTATATAGGGACTATGCAAACTTGTATTCTCTTATGTGCACATGAAAGACAATTTAACAAACATCACATCATTAACAAAAATATTCATGATGCTAATGACTCTGGTGTTCTTGTCTCTGTTGCCCAATATTACAATATTTGTCACCTTTCGAAAATAAACCGAAATCCAGTTGAGACTCATTTCTCTCACACACTGTCTTTTTCAAGAACATGTTTAGTTAAGCTGTGTTTGAGGTGCAATTGCTTCAATACACCTTTTTTGAGGAAGAGAATTCCGCATTTTTCATGTTGCCTCTTTCATGAGTTGTGCTGTACTTAGAGGCTAGAGCTATTGTACATGTCCCTGTTTTCAGTTTTTGTGTTAACACGTTTATTTGTTTACACTAATCATTATTGTATCATCATACCGAAAATGTCGGTTGATCGAGTTTCTTCTTGTGTATGTAGAATTAAGTATGCCAGTTTGCCATTTTCAGTATGCTGATATATTCATTTTGGCTTTTTGTTCCTGTCTTGCAGTCTTTGGGAGTTCAATGGTGTCCAATCACTGCATTTCCCCAACTTCCTTCATCTTTCGAGTAAGCATGATTCGTGTGTCAGAGCTTTCCATGTGTATATGTGGATATGTTTTCAGATTTCTGAATAGTGAGGTTTCCTTAGGTTCTCTTATTTCATTCCGTATAATTTGTGTCCCTGCATTGTGCTCCTTTCACAGCCTGTTGTTTGAAAGTCCATCAGGTAGGTGTAATGCTTTCACTTTAGGGGCACAGATGGGTCATTTGTCTGCAAACATGCTAAAATGGTGAAGAGAAGCCTAACGTCCGCGTTGTTAGGGGTAGACTGATAAGTATTTTAGTTTAGGATTTTCGACTCAAGCCTGTACGTTCAAAAAGCATGAGATTCTGAAGTTCGCCAGCTTAGGGCCTTACTAGGAAACCTCCACTAGGCTCTTTATTTGGGTTCTGGCGATTTACTGAACTGACTGTATTCGCTAATCGGTGTTCCTTTTTCTGCAGGGATGGAGAGTTCCCATCCACTGCATGTAAGTTCTACTTTTGGTTCCCATCTGCATAAAATTTGATTCTGCATGGGGTTTGCTCAACCAAGTTAGTTTGAAATGGTGCACTAACTGCAGATCATGATCCTTTGGGACAACATACCATCTTTGCGGAACATACGGCAGTGCCATCTTCTACCCATCCATGCCCATATGTTTCATATTATGGACCAATTCATTCCTCATCCTCGAGCTCTGTAGGAAGTATGGCAGGTGGCTCTAATTTTAGCAGTCTCTGGGGTGGCCCATCTGGATCTAGTGAAATGCCAACTTTTTTGGTCACTGCCATGGATCCCCATTATCACAACTGGGAGCATCATTCCCTATCTTTCTTAGCCTCTGGCACCCGTTTAGGTGGTCCTGATCAACCTGCAGCTGCACCAGTGACTCAAAGATCATCTCGAGCCAATTCTGATTCACCAAGATCAGGATCATTTATCCATCCCTCTATTTTAAGCCACAGGTATGAACTGATTGCCACATGTCCACATCATAATCTTTTGGTTACTTGTTTGCTGCTTTAGGAAGCATTTTTGAACCTTGCTCTTGTCTTTTTGAGCCTTCTGTGGATTCAAATGAGGACAATATATGCATCAATATGTGCAATTAAACAAGTTGCACAAGGATGATGTATATGTGTGTGCAATTCAACCTGGCTGTTTGAGTAATACGTTTTTCAGTTCAAATAGAGCTTTGAAGGCAGTGGGTCTGTTGAAATTTGGCTTTTGGTTAATTAGAGGATAGCTTGTGCTGCCATATCGGAAGTTATATGGCACTGTTATCTTCATATTTAATAGTCTCTGCAATCTATTCATGGGAATCAGTACTCTGTTTAGTTGGGATTTGATCCATGGTTGGCCTGATTTGGTTTGCTTAAATGCCTGTTATGACAAAACAAGGCTATCTACATTGTGGCATGGACATGCATATGCTATAAGGTTTTCTGATCCGATTGAGGGCAGATAAAGCTGCCACCGACCCTGAGTTTGTCTGTCATTTCTTTGATTGTTTGTGAGCTTGTATTTTGGCAAGCATTGACATGTTTTCATGTGTCTTGGGTGAGTTTGGATGATTTGTTTTCTAAGTTAAATTTACATCTCTTTACTCATGAATTTGATCTTATCAATCTGATGCTAGACTTGCCAAGTCTTTTCAGCTTCTTGGACATGTATTGATGCATCCCCCTGGAAAGTGTGATCCTGTCATCCTGTGCAAGTGCATGTGTGCATTATTTCTGTCACGCTTTCTATCTTCACCCTCTGGTATTTTAAGGTTGTTAGTCGTGTTGAATTGTCATTTGTGATGGAGAGGAAAGCTTTTCCATTATTTTTCATTTTGGTTATATCCTTCATTGTCCACTCTTCTTTCATGTGTTTTCAACCTATATTTTTTATCTGGTGCCATTTGTATTACTTTTATCACAGTTCAAGTGCTCATTTTGCCAGCTCAGCTCCTTACCCGGATAGTGTTGCTCGGGCTCGTGATCGTGCTCAGGCTCTTCAGGCGTACTTTCAACCATCTAGCGCATCCCCACCAATGCATGCACCTGTCTTGACCAGCACGAGAAGGTCCAACGGTCACCAAGGACTGCTGCAGGTGGGACCCTTGCTTACATCATCTGATGAGACAGCTAGCTTCTGCGTCTTCCCGACAGCTACCTCCAGTCGAAACTATCCCGAAATAGAAAATCCAATGACGAGCCAACTTCAGACGTGGGAAAGAGATCGTCCGACTAATTTCCTGTTGAACCCACATGAGAGAGATTCTAGTTGGGGTCCTTGGGGAGGTTTCCATCCACCTGCCGGTGGATCTGGCGGTTTTCGCCAACGGCACTGGTCATCACAAAATCGGTCATGAGGGAGCTATCGTTTTATGTGTACAAAGTGCCAATATTGCGACTAGGCGGAAACGAAAACAATTTATGTAATTGTGTGAAAATGGCGCAGAATGACACTGAAACCACTGGGACTCTAAATGTGCTCGAGTGGCATATGGAAAATTGATCCTTCTGGCAGTAGCTTTATCCAAAAGCGTAACTGCCTCGACGAAGAAAATGAAAACATTTTTAAAGACATTATGTATGGCCTGTGTGATGGAGTTGCTCCCCTTGGTGGGATGCCCTAGAAATCGAGGCGTCATCTTGCTGAAACCTTCGGTGCTTGAAATTTCGGATCTAAGGAATCACGTTCTTTGTTATATATAGCGAGTTCTGGGCCTCTGGAAGCACCAAGTCATGACTGTTTTCCCCCCCTCCATAATAGTACTAAATTCTTTTCATTCCCCATCGTAGTACCATGTTTTTCAATTTGGGCTCGTAGTGGTACAAAAAAGACATCATTACTCATGTAGACTGTTATATTTGATCTTTTGAATTTATTTTAGGCTATAAATGCTACATAGCTAAAGAGAACAGAAAAAATGCACAAAAAAAAGTCAATAA
The DNA here is from genome assembly GCA_017589665.1 of Selenicereus undatus. NCBI lineage: Eukaryota > Viridiplantae > Streptophyta > Magnoliopsida > Caryophyllales > Cactaceae > Selenicereus > Selenicereus undatus. The sequence continues at coordinate 9,614,260 of JACYFF010031959.1, forward strand.
AATTCATATTTATCTCCTTGATACTTTCCTATCTCCAATTCCCCAGAGAAGAATCCTGAGCTTAAATGACGCCGTGAAAATCAAACATTTTCTTTATGTTTACTAGTATAGACCCGTGCTTTGCACGGTGATTTATAAAATAGACAATAAGTTATTTACAAAAGACACATAGTTGCTATTATTATTTAAAAAAGAAGACACAAATAAGTTACTTAGTAGGTGATGTTGTTATAAGTAGAAATAAATTTTCACTATAAAAATTTAATGAGCCTGGTGATTGTAGTTAGAATTTTTTTACTGTTATATACTTTTTTATCATTTTCTTTTAAAGGATTTTTATCTTTAAAAATAGATCTATGTTGTTCACAATTTCATTCAAGTTATCTCAATATGTAGTTACAATACGTCAAAATTAGTCATCCATGATGTGCTTAGGCTTCTCCTTTCAAAATCATGAAGTTAGGTGGCCTTTTGTTGGAAAATATATCATCGAATTCTTCTTTAAAAAATATATCTCCCTAAGGTTAATGTTCCACTTAAATCATGAGTTGCAACACAAATGAGTTGTTGTAGATTTAGGACCATAGATTTAGTAATTTTAGGTGAATTGAATTAAGCAAATTTTGTTTTTTTGGGAAAAGAAGGACTGTAAAAATAGTGAATGGATTTAGAAAAGTAATAAAAATTATCATATATGATAGCTAGTCTACTGATTTGAAACCATCTACTAATTTATATAAGTTGTCCTCTCTTATAAGGAAAGATAATGAGTTAGCAAAAAGGCACATGTTAAGATATTCTAGTTAAATCATGGATTATAATTAGTTGCAACATATTACCCATAGAGTTCTGATTGTCTGTTTAGTTAACCCATGATTTAAAAATCCAAAAAATAGTATTTTCAAATTTGTTCATTCGAGTAGCTAACCTAAAATGGGGTTATTTTATTTCTTGAAATCATAAAGATCCATCAAAATCTCAATTAATACATGATTTTTCAAAAAAAAAAAAAGAAATTAAAATTTTCTATGACCTTACCTTGTGATTTGTATCTTAAGCTAACTATATGACATGATTAATGACTTTGAACATTTGTCATGATTTATGAAAAAAAAACCTACAAAAAGTATTCAAGAATGCATTACAGTATTTTACTAAACAACAAAAACTATTACATTGATTCAAGCATCAATTACAGTATTGAATATATGCCATGATAAAAAATATATAGAAATGGTATTCAAGTATGCATCGTAATTTCTAACCAAACAATGAAAATATTCAAGTATGCATTATAGTTTCTAACTGAACAATGAAAACAAAAAACTATATTGATTCAAACATGCATGTAGTATTGAACGTATGCGATGATTTTAAAGAGAAAACTGAAAAATTACATTTGTTAATACTGGAGGCATATTTTGAAGGTGAATAAGTTAATCAAAATCGTTCTAAAGATTTCATAAATTAGGATCAACTTTTTAATATTAAACTCACCCATATGTCTATTAAGGCAATTTGATCCTACTGCAAGCGTTCCCAACCCAATGAAATCTCCCAACACCCCCTCCATATTGTTCTAAACCCCAACTTGACCACATCACTTAATTTCTAAAATAGCAAAACTTTTGAAGATATAGAGGACTATACTCTTATCTACGTATGTAAAAATAAAAGTCAAAATTTATGGTTTCTTTTATATATCTTAATAGTAGCTTTTATAAATTATGAAAATCATATTATAATTCATAGTATAGATATTTAAATTTTTTTAATTGATGTAAATAAATAGGTCACCAAACAATTTAGACACATGTGAAATAGTTTGTATTGTTGTTTCCATTAAAAATTTGAAACGCCAAGGAAGAGGATCAAATTATTAGAGTTTTTCTTATAAAAAAATAAAAATCCATAAATGTGTGACATAAATAAAATATGAAAGAACTTAAACACAATTGTTATTTGTTACTAACTACTTCATAATTTATATTTCCATAATTATAGGATTATTCTTTATTGGGATTTGATTTTATTATTTAAAATAATACTAAAGGTATAACCACTCTATAATTTTTATTTCAACCATTACAAAATTATACTTCCCGATATTATGCTTTCCTATGATCATTTCCTCAGTTGTTAATGATTTTTTTTCACTATTACTGAATTATACTTCCTGATATTATACTTTTCAGGATTAATCTTTTTCTACAATCTAGTGGTGATAAGGAGATGAAATGAATTCAAAAGGTTTAAGACGGATATTTCTTTTATAATTTTCATATTCACTAATTACTGCATAATAATTTCTTTTAGAAAAAATACTCTATAATCCTCATTTCGACAATTATGGAATTATACTTTAAAAGATTATACTTTCTTACGATCATTTCCTTATTTAACATTTTCTCCCTTATCACTATGTGGGAGATTTGAAAATTATAAGTTAATTATTGTCAACAATCGGATGGTTGTGATAAGGAGAGAGAATGAATCCAAGGGTTCGGAATCTCTAATTAATGAGAATGCAAGAAAATTCCACATCATCACAACATTGCTTTTATATATAGTAAAGATATGTAGTTATAACACGTAAAAATTAGTCATCCATGATGTGCTTAGGCTCCTCCTTTTCAAATCATGAAGTTGGGTGGCTTTTTGTTGGAAAATATATTATCGAATTTTTCTTTTGACAACATATCTCCTAAGGTTAGTGTTCCACTTAAATCATGAGTTGCAACACAAATGAGTTTGTAGATTTAGGACCATAGATTTAGTAATTTTAGGTTATTTGAATTAAGTAAATTTTATTTTTCTAGAAAAAGGGAGACTGTGAAAATAGTTGATAGATTTAAAAAAGTAATAAAAATTATCATATATGGTAGCTGGTCTATTGATTTGAAACTATTTACCAATTTATATAAGTTGTTCCCTCTCAAAAGGAAAGATAATGAGTTAGTAGAAAGGAGTATGTCAGGATATTCTAGTTAAACCATGGATCATAATTAGTTGCAGCATATTACCCATAGAATTCTGATTGTCTGTTTAGTTAACCCATAATTTAGAAACCCAAAAATAGTATTTTCAAATTTGTTCATTCGATTTGCTAACCTAAAATGGGATTATTTCCCAAGAAATTAAATTTTTCTATAACCTTACGTTATGATTTGTGTCTTAAGTGAACTATATGACATGATTAATAATTTTGAACATTTGTCATAATTTATGAAAAAAAACCTACAAATAGTATTCAAGAATGCATTACAGTATTTTACTAAACAATAAAAACTGTTACATTGATTCAAGCATCCATTACGGTATTGAATGTATGTCATGATAAAAAATATATAGAAATAGTATTCAAGTATGCATCGTAATTTCTAACTAAATAACGGAAATATTGAAGCGTGCATTATAGTTTCTAACTGAATAATGAAAACAGAAAATTACATTGATTCAAACATACATGTAGTATTGAACGTATGCGATTATTTTAAAGAGAAAATTGAAAAATTACATTTGTTAATGTTGGAGGCATATTTTGAAGGTGAATAATTTAATCAAAATCAGTCTAAAGACTTTATAAATTAGGATCAACTTTTAAATATTAAACTCATCTCATATATCCATTAATGCAATTTGATCCTACTGCAAGCGTCCCTAACCCAATGAAATCCCCCAACACCCCCTCCATATTGTTCTAAACTCCAACCTGACAGCCTCACTTAATTTCTAAAATAGCAAAACTTTTGAAGATATAGAGGGTTATACTATTCTCTACGTATGTAAAAGTGGAAGTCAAATTTTTTGGTTTCTTTTATATATTTTAATAGTAACTTTTGTAAATTATGAAAATCATATTATAATTTGTAGTATAGTTATTTGAAATTTTTTAATTGATGTAAATAAATAGGTCGCCAAACAATTTAGATACATGTGAAATAGTTTGCATTTTTCTTTCCATTAAAAATTTGAAACGCCAAGGAAGAGGACCAAATTATTAGAGTTTTTCTTGTAAAAAAACAAAAATCCATAAATGAACAACATAAATAAAACATGAAAGAATTTAAACACAATTAAGTTACTCATACAATATAATATAATATAAGTAAAAATTTTTGAACCTAAGTCATAAATCGGACGGAAATATCTAAGAATATAAATGAATCAAACCAAATACCACCACTATTAATCAAGCATGACAAAAACTACACTTAAAAAAGTGAGATTACGAATTGCAGCAAGAAATCAATGATGACGTCAATTAGTGAAAGATTAAATATCAATAAAAGAAAATTAAGTCACAGATAGGAAGGAATCACAACAAAAAAGTACAAAAATTTCAATCAAATACGATCAAGCATTTTGACATTACTAATTAGAAAAGATGAGGTCACTTGCTAACGAATTAACAAATTAATACAAATAAATATATGACGAAGGGAACGCTAATTATTATATTTATGGAAGTGAGTTAAAAAAGATCACTTTGACACACATGAGCAATGAGTAAGACAACAGAATTGATTTCAACTATGAGACGTATTCTAATGTATAATTTCAACAATAAGTAAGAACTACTGAAAATTCATACACTTGCGAAATTCATAACATAAATATACAACTGAAAATGTATACTCAATAGTACCTAACAATGAATAAATTAGATAATTTTTTTAGACTATCATAATTTTCAAATTATTATAGAGAAATTAAGATATTATAACTGCGATCGAAAATATTTGCTAAACTTATTGTAGTATATTTCGATATATTAGAAATTTTAGTTGATAGTTTATCACAATTTGCATCTGTCAATAATTGCTTCTTCTTAAAAAGTTATTAATTATTTTATTTAAAAAACTCAAAATATTGTATATGGCATGGTTGCTATATGTAATATTGTAATATTTTATAAATAATTATTACCAATAAAAACCTATAATTTTTTTCACTTACTATATGGGTATAGAAATACTTGTTACAAATTAAAAAAAAAAAATATAAAACTTCATCAATCTCTTGAAAGGAACATTTTTCGACCCTTAATTAATTGTCATTGTGAGAATTTTTGTTCATAAAAAAAAAGTGATTTTATGAACTTTAATTCATGACCAAGAAATATAAGAAGAAAAACACCTTATCCAGCATTAAGAATGTTTGGAAAGAAAATTATTTTTTCTAGGTCTAGCTCTTCTATTAATTCATATATCTCTTTTATTTAATCTAATAATAATATACAAAGTGGCTAATTTCGGGTTTACCATTAAAATAAAAAAAGTGAAACTTTAATACTTTATTTCTTCCTTGGATCACTTAAATATTAATACCATCCATAAACTTCAGTACACATATTTTCAGTAATTTAGAAAAAGTTATTAAAGTATATTTTGTTTTTAGGCAGTTAATAGATTCCACTATAAAAAAAAAGGTCAAGAAATAATATACTTTTAATTATGATGGTAATTATTTTTATTGAAAATCTGATGGTTGTGGTTATATAATTAAATAACCTAATGATATTATGATGATAATTATTTTTATTGATTTAGGAAAGGATATCAAAGTATATTTTGTTTTTAGGTAGTTAAGAGATTCTGTTGCCACAAAAAAAATCAAGATATTATATATTTTTAATTATGATGGTAATTATTTTATTAAAAATCCGACGGTTGTGATTATATAATCAAATAATCTAACGATTCAAAATCTCAAATTTATGAGAAAATTCTAAAAAGCCACGTCATCACAACATTACTTTTATATATAGTATAGATTGGGTAAGGAAAGAAAATCATGTATCTTAAAACAAGGCTTGTGCAACTCAGTCCCCATACACTGATACAAATTGATAGAAAAAAATGCTCGCCCCAATGTGTTACATTTGTTTTTGTTTTCCTTGGTCTTCATGCTCTATCATTTTGCCTCAGGGTTTGTCATGAAAGCTCAGTTTCTGAGCTGTGCCAAACTCCATGCTAAATCCAGCGCCTAACGTGGGATTTTCGGTCTACTTTTGTGAGGCTTCAAAGATTGGTTAACTGAGTTGTAAATCCCCAGAAACTAGGGTGCTGCAGGACCCTTCGAAATATAGCTAAAATAATGTAGAACTTATCAACAACTTACAAGTGTTCAACGTAAACCTAAGAGAATTCAAGACACTAAAACTGAAAAAAGAACTCACAAAACTCACTTCGCAGAAGCAACTTCACCCACAACTCAAAGCCAAAGCACACCTTTCCTTCATCTGTGAGGCAGCCGGTACAGCATAATGGTAAAAGCAGACTATACTTACTATAAGGTAGTATTTGATTGAATGTAAACAACCTTGCAATACAAATATATTTGTAATTATATTTCTACTATTTTGCTTGGTTATAAAAGCTACTAAAAATCACTAAATTTTAATACGACTCCTCGTAACATGACAAATTTAATTACGTTACATAACAATCAACCAAACATCACACAAAGCACATACATGCTGACCATAGTTCAAACCTCCTAGGCTTCCCTTGCATTCCTTTTCATTAAATACCCTACCCTTTACGTCTTTCTTCCATTTATGAGCGTCCATACATGTGAGACCATCACAATAGTGTTTTCTCTACCCTTTCGTTAGGGGTGGGGGGGGGGGGTGTTGTTGGCTGCGACTATGCTTAGAGGACCAGCCCAACCATTGCCTGAGAAATCCATCGCAAACCTTCATAAAGTCATAATACAAGTACAATGAGAACTAAGAGTTGAAATCACACCCCGACCCAATAAACTGTTGAGATCCCAATCATCCAAAAAACTGCGAAACAGAGCATTGAGCTTCAAAATGTACCAATTCTAGTCAAGTCAGACTATGCTCGAAATGTTACAAGATCTGATATGAAGTTGATATTATCAACCTAACTGCTAGAAAATGTAGCTCAACTCTATATCAGCTGATCAACCAAGATCAAAACATACACTCTACAGGCAAAGTTCACGATCACTTTCAGATAGATGTCCAGAAACAGTGTTTTATCTTCAGTACTGCTCCTGGGAGTTGATCGAACGGCTCCTTTCAGACATTGCCTGCAATCCACAGCGTTCTCATGTTAGCCAGAGGAACAAGAAACATTCACTACTCTCCAGGAGATAATAGTAGCAGATTATCATACCGCTGGTGAACGAGATTGACTACGGCTAACACTGCCACGTGCAGGAGATCGTATAGGAGATCTGGACCTCGAGGGGGATCTGGAAGAAAACAAGAAAAGAAAACACAAGAAATGAACGATTTAATGTCTGACTTACAAAGTTGAGTCCAAATGGCCAAGCAGCACTCACGTAACAATCTTGGATCCAAGCTATAAGCGACAGTACTGATTTTCAGACCTGGACCTCCATGGGGATCTGAAATATCAATGTCTTTTCAGTTTTGGACCCAAAGCATCCAGTCTTACTGTAAAAGTTCAGATCTTTGCCAGTCACAGGCGGTGGAATCCCATGTGAGCCAATGATAGGTGACAAGGCTGAAACCATGTTTCCCTCTAAATGCATGAAATAATAGTGTTCTACAAAATCCTTTACCACAAACCTACTAAAGTTCCCGTCGCAAATTCAAGTTTTCTACATGCACAAGAACCCATCTTTTATTTATTGTCAGCACTTCCACTGGCACACCCAAGAGCCCTTCGGCAAATAACGTACCACTACATCCACAGGTGCTTATCAAAGTAGGTACATCCAATATACAAACCAACGCCAACCTGGGTCTCGTTGTGATGTTCTAAATAGGTCCAGCTCTGGATGGATATGAGCATGGTTTGATGTGCCAAGAAATCCAAGCCCCTACGTCCAATCCCCAGACTGCCGCAAAGAGCTGGATCTAAAACAAAAAAGATAAGCTTCATAAACATGTCAAAACAATTGGCAATTCAGTAAGCCAATTCTAAAATCGCATCTTGTCTTCCACACAATCAAGTCCCTAAAGAATCAACAAAAGATTGTGGTTTCCCAAGCACAAGGGTGATTTCAGAAATTTTCTTGAAATTCTGCTTTGTAATCACTTTATTAAACGAGATCTCTAGATAAAACCATTTGTTTCAAAGGCAGTTCACACCAAATTAAAGGACAAGGCTCCATAGTTGCATTGAAATGCAATTAACATGCCAAGGAAAGTTTTGAAGGTCCAGCGAAATCAAAGTGACACATCATGATGTACCTAATCTTCTACAACAAACCGCATCGAGTGACAATCTGTTTGGATTGATGGGAGAGAAGGGAAGGGGAGGAAATGAAAGTTAATGAACACTTATTTCTCATGTTTGGGACTATTAAATGAGGGGGAAGGAAGAGGAACCGAGGGGAACATTTCACCCTTATTCCCCCCCATTCTCCTCATTTTTATTCACCCCCAAAATGAGGAAGACAGGAGGGGATGGAAAGATTTTTAATAATTCTCCCCCCTTCCCCTCGTACAACATATCCAAACAAGGTGGGTACAAATCACCTTCCTTTCCTTCACTTCCCCTCCATTAGCTTCCCCCCTCTTCCCCTCCCTTCCCCCCTCTCTATCTCAATCCAAACAATGCGTAAATCCGCTAGTGAAGTAAAGGTCATCACACGACAAGAGTACACAGGAAGGCAATTAGAATGTCTTTGAAACCTTTAGGGTACCAAAACTTTGCAAACAAGAACTAATATCTGCAATTTATCTTTTCTTTTTTTTTTTTGGGTTGGGAGGGGGGAGAACAAGAGATTTTCAAACAGTGACTACATACTCACAGGACCCCAACGGGTGCTCTATGCTAATTGCGGTTCAACCTGAATAATAGGCCAATGTGCGACACCACCATAATGTTGTCTCAACGGTTGTGCTTCAGTATCACTAGAAATGAAGTTGTTTTCTATTACCATTCTCTAGGATGAAATTTACAACATGAGAGGTTTTAAATGTCGTGTACTTAAAACATCTCAAGACCCCTAAAATGAAGGGTACTATACATCATTCTTGGGGTTCTGGGAAAAATCAAAGTATGCGCTCCTGTCAACAATTCAGAGTGTCCAAGGTTCTCTAGGACTAAATAAGGACTATTTAGTGACCATTTAGAGTGTATTACACACCACCTCAATAACTGTCTTAGCTGTCCGGCAGTTACCCTTAACATGTAGACAATTGCATACTGCTTTCAACATTTGTGAAGAACATGTCCAGAAGGTTGTTAAATGGTTTCTAGTAGCTGCCAGCGGCCATTGAAAATGCCCTATGCCATATAGATCCCATTACTGATACTTCCAAAAACACCATACGCCATCATGACCCCTATCGTGGTAGTATTCTAGAATCACTCCCCAAAACCTACGAGTTGATGCCAAGAAACTACTAAGAAGATTAAAATTGCTCAGGAATACTTAAAATTTCATAAAAGGTTCCAACTATTGAGAGATCAAAGCCCTCTAAACCCCCTAACAATCAAGTAGTCAAACAAAGACCAATTCTGGAAGTCTGAAAAGAGAGGCCCAACGAGGTGCCCAATGGTTCCAAATGGTTCATAGGAAAATTCCCCAATAAGTTTTAGGATATTGAGCAGCATTCTAGACATAAAAATACATTTTATTATTATATAGCCATAATCCACATTCTCGAGCCAACTGGGATCACACTTCAGAGTCTACAAGATGTAGCCAGTCAAATCATTACTCATTAAAAATTACTGCCAGGGATATCTCCGAATGTGCAAACGAAGTTTCGGAGATAAAGTGAACGTAGCCTCATCCCCAAAATGAAGGTTGCTGTACACAAGTTTCCAGCTTTGGGATAAGTAGGTATCAAGAACCTGATTATGCACTAGGGTATTTAGAACTCCTCTAGACTGTTCAATATGTATATTGTGCAACACTATAATGCTATAATGCTCCCTGCGTGAACGCAGGATGCTTGTGCACTGGGCTGCCCTTTTATAATGCTATAATGCTCATTTTTAGGCATTCATCTTTTGAATCTATTAACACTCATGAAACTGCTGCCCCCAAACTATGAAGGGCATATCCACAATGTCCACAAGAGTTCAATGGCAAAATGGTAGAGCCTTTCAAGACCACCAAAATCAAGGTAACCATCACAATTTAGGGAAAAAGAACTCCAGAGTTGACCAATCCAGCAGAATAACTCAGAAGTACTGTTAATTTCTTCATGCTCATTCCAAGTTCAAAGTATCATTTGTACAAATAAGAATCCCCTTGATTACACTCAATAGAATTTGATCAATCATTGCTCACAAAACAGGATTTTATTGTTGTGTGTGCTCATTTTGACCCCTCAAAGTACTTCCAGAGCATTGTAAGACCATTACTCACAGTAGAGGGTGTAATTAATAATGCCATAAAACTCTTGTTTTTTTTTTTCACATTTAGAGAGAATGCTCCAGTCTTCAAGGTATTAATGAAGCCATTACCTACATTATTATTGGTCAGGGGGTAATTTAAAATGCCTTCAAAGTTTCCAGAGGTAGAGCACCAAGGGCCTGTTAAGACACCTAAACTGAAGGCCAATATGCAATATTCAGAGGATTTTTAAACAATGTTCAGCTCGCTGCCAAATATATGCTTCTACTAACCTCTCAAATTCTCTTTATGGTATTTCAGACCATTCTACACAGTTTATAACATCACGCACACATTACACCACTACGTTCAGCAATCCTGCTTAAAAACTACAACATTGAACCAATCAAACTATTATGTTCACCAATCGTTTAGAGAGGCATCTTAAAAATCCTAATAGGTTCCAGTGTTGCACAATGGCTATAGCCTTTCAATAACACTTCAATCAACCACTTAGAAGAGCTAAATAAATCATGCAAAATGTAATTTTTGCCACGTTAACTTTTTCTTCCCTTGACAAAAGAGAGGCAACAGTAATGCTGGGCCGAAGCAAACAAGTTGTACCCCCAAACTCTTAACATTTTGAAATGTCATCTAATGGCTCAAACAAAATCAATTCAACAGGAAAAGAATACTCTAGCTGTTTTCTCAAGTTGTATATTTCACTAAGCAAGTGTGATGCTTCAACCACCAAAGACTTGTCCACATCATCAACTCACTCAACACTTGGATACTGACCACCTTGCCTTAGTTCTCTCTTTTTTTGGGGGGATGACCTAGAGTGTCCAGGCCAGCTTGCGAGTACCTCCACTAAATCCTTAGAGGGCCTGCAGCTAACCCCCACCTTGGCTTTGTTGTGTTAGAATATATCGATACTTCCAATAATATATGAGCAGTAAGATGTTCGTTTTCAGAAGAACAAATGCTCAGACTTTTAGAGTTACAAACTCACAATGTGAAAAAAAAAATGCCTGCAAGGAAAAACATATACTTATGCTTAAAAGCTACTTTTTAATATTTTATTCTCATCACACATACACCTTGTTATATCTTCATAACACATAACGCAAGACGGTCACCACAATGAGCACCATAAGCTCATGCTACTACATTTCCCTAACCCATAAGGCTACAATAATATACTCACAAGCTTAGTTTTAAAATGCACGAGGTGCATTGAGGCGCATAAGATCCCAAAGCACAAGGAACAAGGCGCGAGCTGAAGGCGCATGCATCATGAGTGGGAGACGCACTCCTATGCAAAATTTTTTAAGTCTTTTACATTCCAAAAAACATATTTGACATAAGCAAGTTAGATAAATGCATTAAAAAAGTGACCAGACATCACTATATGTTATCTTATCATCATAGTTCCCCGACACACACTTCGCATACAAGTATAGCTCACCTTTTAGCTCCCAAGGAAAAAAAGAAAAAAGGTAACGGAAAGGCTAAGAAAAAGCGGGAAGATATAGCCTTGCATCCTTGTGGCGCACCTCACCCCCCTCTAAGGCGCTGACCTAGTAGCCTCACACTAAGCCCTGCCTAGGCAGGCTTTTTAAAACTAAGCTCACAAGCATGATTCTACAAGCCACTAAGCATAACAATTTCCAACAATAAGCATTAAGACACCCTATATTTTATGGTCCAGTTCCAAACTAATCATGAGGGAAACAAGGCATTCCATTGTCACCACTAAAATTCGCAAAAGGGAAAAAGAAGAAATACTAGGTGCTGCAGGATAGGATAGTTGTTCCACCTTTGAAAATGTAGCTTGCATTCTTTCTTAATCATTTTTGTAGTAATGATTTCCCTAACTTCTATTTCAGAGCCTTCATTTCATTTCATTAGCAGCAAAGGCCAAAACATAACTATAGTTATCCATCACAATATTTTAGATATACAGTATATAAACATGGAGTTCTCCATTGTCACTCCACTCAATTTAAAGGCGCAATTAGCTTAGACTACATCTAATATCGAACACCCAAAAAGTTTGCTGCCACAAAGAGGGCAGCACAGGTGCCGAGCCACAAATAGCCATGCATACTCGATAGGTCGAAACTGGAACTTCAGTAGTACATCACAGCATTTCCCTCTGATAATCTATTTTCTTTCTCCAATAGCAACCGTTGGAGTAAGTTCATGCGCTAGAACTGTAAGAAGTTCATACCAAGTCATCAATTCATGTTTTCCTCTATCCGGACACTATTAGGCAATAAATTATACCAACCGAATTAACCAAAAGTTCATGATCAGACACTAAAAAATCCACCTTTGCCCCTAACACATTAGCATACAAGAAATTTGAAGTATCCAAAACAATATCTTAAGGTTATTAATCTGAGTAAGTCACAGGAACAAGTGCATACCTAGATACAGAGCGGGAACGAGATCTAGAACGGGACTTCACAGGAGATTTAGAATAAGAACGGCGTGAATTTTTTCTCCCAGGGGAGATGCTGCACCATAGAAAACTGTTTTACTACATAATTCAATGACACAAAAACCCCATAGCGGAGTCATAATCCATCCAAGGAAAGCACACCTGTAGCTGCGACTTCGGCTACGGCTATAGCTACGACCTCGGCTATAACTACGCCCATGACTGTGACTTCTGCTTCTGCTTCTACTTCTTGACCTATAATCTGGACTTGGGCTCCTCGAGTACTCCTTGACCTACAGGCAGAGATAATATTGAGGTGACAAGAGCTGCAGCAAAGAATTTACAGGACAATGTTTAACCAATTAGATTATTTTCAAACATACTCGAATATAAGCCCGAGAGAATGCATTACGAAATTCTGTATCGTCAAGTTTCCTGATCTGCAATGAAACAGTTGCTTGATAAAAAATGAAGAGGACATACAGCTTGTGCAAATAACTCTAGCGACAATACATGGAGAATAGATACAATAGACAGACACAATATGTACAGATCAGACCACTTACAGCACGTCTCATATCCTCATAATTTGCATAATCAACAATGCCAACCATGCCTGCAAAAGAGCATACTTTTGCTTTATTTAAAGGGTTCCAAAAAATAATGCAGGAAGAAGCATGCCCCAAATTGTTTAATGAACAGCAAACAGTTGAACCGGTGAAGATAGAAGCTGAATCCACAAAGATCCACTGTGGAACAGACAAATGTGCATGAACTTAAAAGAGGCTGGCTTACATAAAAAACCTTTTGCCAAAGTATTTGATCGACCAACGTGATTGGCACGTGAACCAGCAACCAATATGAACAGAATTACACACAAAGACTAGCACACTGCCTTTACACAGATACCTAAAGCTCATAAAGCACACATGAAATTAAAGGATTATTCAGTCGTCATTCTCGATACTACCACCAGTACAGGCATACAGCAAGGCAATCTTCACATAGTAATCCAGATTTGAAGCTGGTACTGATCCCATAACCATGACATGCAAAACAACAGCTTTTACCGATCATAAGGAACAGATCCTTACTTTCTATAATTTGCTGCTGGAACCAATATTTACCTTCCCGGTCCTCATGAACATAACATTGGAAAAGCTAAAAAAATTAAGAGAAGTCATTTATTATTACATGCTCTCTGCTTTTTCAAATAAAGAATCATCTTCTTTACTTAATAGACAAATACAAACAATACTCAAGGGATGTTTATAAAGAAAAATTTGTCGAGTTTTAAGGGAAGAAAAACATATAACACTAGATCAATAGATAAAAGTTAGAACGCACGCGAAACAATCAGAAATCAGATAATCCAACATGCAACAATTCCACAAAAGGAAGCAACAAGTATAATAATAATGAAGAAAAAGTGTCATCAACTTCCACTGTTTCTTACCACCATGACGACGATCCTTGAAGACATCTGAGAAACAAACCTCACCAGCTCGTCGCATGTGATCCTAACCCATGATTCCCAAGAAGTATGTCAGTGAATTTAACGACTATACAAGGGGAAACTACATCCAAGCAAATTTAACTTCTTCCTTGCACAGATCACAACTAAGATGGAAAAATAATAAATCTCCTAGTAGGACATATCCCATATGCCCTAGGAGAGTTGCTCTACTAACCTTCAGGTCTTGCCAAGAAGCAGAGGACGGCAGCCCAGTCACTATAACTGTAGAAAGACCAATATAAAGAACTAGCAATGTCAGACATCATTTAATAAAAAAAAAAGTAGCATAACAGCTGAATTTACCTCTATAGTCAGTATGCTTGGATGATGCGCCCCGATAACTGCTCCCACTGTAACTGCTATGGCGCTCTGACGAAGAGTAGCCCCGGCTACCTCGTGCAAATTCCACCTAAGATCATACAACAGTAAGAATCTCACATGTGCACTCAATGTATACAGTGACAAATATTTAAAATAACAACTCCGGTTGTAATCAGAAAAAAAGGGAAATAACAGCAATTGAGACATAACCAACCCGTAGACGATGGCCATCAAAGTCGTAGCCATTACGCCCATGTACAGCATCTTCAGCATCTTGTTCATCTTCGAACTGGAATAAACAATTGCAGTCAATCAACATTCCATCAAGCCCAAATAAGAAGAGAGAAACAATATGCCCCAATGCTCAACAATGAAAATCAGGTTCCCAACCCCTAAGTCACCCCCTCCCCCCTTGCTTCATTACAGATCTTGCTCACCTCAACAAAGGCATAGCCTGGTGGCCTTGGTGGGATCTTCAAATCAATGTCAACAATTGGGCCATACTGCATGAGACCATAACTACCTTGTGAACGATCTAGTGTAGATTATGCAACCAGCAGAATATCAACAAATAATGCAGGTAAGGAAGCAAAGTACTGGCTAATATACAACCCAAAAATATAAGGCAAACCCAACTCTTTGGAGTAATTAACATAAATAGACATACCTACGAGGAAACAGGAACAGTTTGTTTAAAAACCGCCCCACCACTCCAACCCTAATTCCAAACAATTACTGGATTTATGATACATAGAAGCTAGAGCAGACCTGACCCTTTGCAACTCCAGAGCGATTAACACAATAGTTTCAAAAGCACCCCTTTCCCTACGGACCATAAACCGCACACAAGCATGCACAAATACAAACACTCTTTCCTATGCAAACAGCAACTTAAATCAAAAACTGGTCATTAATTCGAAGTTTCAAACAACAAAATTTATTATGAAGACTACCTTATAAAAGAGATCCTCCACTTCTCTCTCACGGATGTCACCAGGAAGGTTGCCAACATAGATAGTGCGGTCGATACGTCTACTCATTTTCCTGAAGCTTTTCGAAATCTGGACCAGAAAAGAGAGTTAGTTAGTAGCAAAATATGAGGATGAATGTACTTTCCCAGAGGTTGGCAGAGGAAAGAATGTCGGGAAAGGGATACACAAGAACAACGATAACATGGAATGGTTAGCCATCAAGGGATGGCCTAGCAACTACGAACCCCATAAGAGACACAAGGACCCTTAACACCCTCTCAATTTCTTATTCCTTCCCCCAATAGACAGCCGTCTAACCCGCCAAAGTGAGTGATGGTTAGTTACCGCTCAAGACTCAATTCATAAGACTGATTCAAAACATGACAAGCAAACACCCTCCCAATCTCTTATTCCTTTCCCCAATAGACGGGCCATCTAACCTGCCCAAAAAAGTGATGCAAGGACTCAATTCATATGACTGATTCAAAACATGGCAAGCCCCCTTTAAATCAACGAATCGCATAATGGATGCCATATCCTGAGAATGTAGGTGATACGCAGCCAATGCTATTTAATATAGAAACATTAGACCACTCCCCATTTCTGTTTTTTTTTTTCGCATCAGAAGTTCCATCCACATACAGGCCCATATATAAGAAAAGGTATTATGATGAGAACAAGAATACCATGACAACCAGGGTGTTCATGACAAACAGCCCTTCTCACCTAGCACCCACCCACCCACCCACCAACACAGGCTAAAAAGGAACAATCATCACAAACTTGTATACAAGTCCATATCATTATTACTCCAGTTCTTCACCTCCAAGGAAGTGGCAACGAGAAAATAAATCAAGGGAAGCACCACTACCCTGTTCTCAATGCCAAGAAATAGGGTGACACAATAAGACATGAACACTACGTAGAAACTGTAATTCCACACGCAGACACGGCTGGAATGATTCCAGAAATTCAAGGTAAAACATACAGCTTTAACACATCACAAACTGCCAACATCTTCAAAATATAATGAGTAGATACATCCAGCGCATGCACCTCCGAATTTAAATGGAAAAAGGGGGCAAAAATAGTGACTTTGAAATGTGAGTTTAATCCAAGTATTCAAAAGACAAATGTAAACCAAGCCAAACGCCGTAAATCTTTAGTGCATCGCAGAATCGTCCCATTAAACTTCAAATTATCAAGAGTAGGAAAACCAACTCCAGCGCGAAAACTCCATATTTAAATGGAGAGGGACAACAACATGAGGACTTGCCAACCGATTTTCAGGCTAAAACACTGACCAAATCCAAACCCTAACCCCGATCACACTTACAAATTGAAGAAAAAAATCGACCGAACGAGAGCCTTGAATCAAGGATAACACCATAACCTAGAAATCGAAGCTTACTAATCACAATCACGGTAAGAAAAAACGCAGAGCAACCAATTTTCGCACTCAATCTCTATTCTTCCGAATATGAAGATGAATAAAAACAATACAGAAGAGAGAGAAGTGAGAAAAGAAACTTACCGGAGATTTTCGAAGTCTCTGGAAAGGAGGGGGAAGAGAGAGAGAGACAGAGAGGGGAGTGCGTGAAACAAGATGAGGGGGTATTGGGGTGGGATTAGGTGGTGCACTGCCCTATGGTTTTGATGTGCTCCGTCGATTAGGTTTTCTAGGACTTAACGGGATAATTCCACGTGGTGGATGGTGGGTGGAATGAGAAAAATTATTACGTACATTCAGAAACACATTATCTCATCATATATATTTTATATATATTGTTTGGATATATTCGTTATATATTTTATATTTTAATATATAATTGCTCAGATGTCATATAAGAGTATAAACACTCGAGTGTATGATATAGATTTTGGTGAAATAGATTTTTCTACGGTGGGTGAGGAGCTTTATTGTCTCACCCCTTCTTCTAAAAATGCCACCGCGCATCTCCCTCTCTCCCAAAAAAAAGGGAATAGAAAAAACAGGAATCATATGAGAGTATGTTTGGTTGAGAAAAAAGAAATGCCCATTGTTTGGTTTGGAAAAAGGAATCATTTGTGCTATGTCTTCGGTTTTTTTCTTTATCAAATTCTCAGTTTCTTCTATCGCGTTGTTATATACTATTTTGGAATTATAACTGCAAGGCTATGTAGTGACTAGTGAGGTTTTTTGGGGGGGGGTAGGTGAGATATGTCACAAACTAGGCTTACGTTTTATAGAAGTTCTAGCACACCAAACGAGATAGGGGGGTAGCTGCTGAAACCCTCTCCACTCCCCAAATTAGGGCTCGTGTTTTTTTCGTGCATAAATCTTGACCCTGCATTCCATCTCATTCCCTCCCACTCGTTCTCGTTTATTTCCACTCTTGAAATATAGATATCATTCTTTCCCACCTTTTTTCCCCCTTCCCACTCATTTATATCAATACTATGTTGGTTTTCACAATATCTCGTGTTCATTTTCAGTCATTCCCATTCAATTTCACTTTTCCCATTGTGTACCTGTTCATTCCCCACGAAAAGAATAGGCTCATCGAAGGCGAAACCCCCCCCCCCCCCAATCAAACCCATGTAAGGCATGTCCTTGTGTGTGAGAGGTGAACAAGTATGGAACGTGAATATCAATATCAGGGTGTGAAAATTAGTAGAGACGAGTAATAGTTTTCTTAAAATGGTGAAAATTAATGGAAAGAAGTGAGTATAAGTGGAAAGGGATGAAAAATCCATATTTTCCTATGAAAATACCAAACCAGAGGGAGGATGACAAGGAGCACCATGGTTGCCACCTTCTCAGTTATAAGTGTGAAATTCAGATGATTATGGTAACTTAGTGAACTTTTCGTTTTAGGCTGGTCTATTTTCTTATTAATTTTACACGAAATTATGTCAAGACAGGTGAGCTAGATTATTGCACTTATAAGTACACAACTTGATTATGCTTAGAAACCAAAACTTAAACCAAGTTTCCTTTAGGGTGCTTCTTGCAATGATAAGTCTTAGTTATTCCTTAAATGATGTAGCATTTTAATTTTGTTAGGTATTAAAGATTACAAAAATTGTTGAACTTTGGTAAAATAACTCAGCAGCTAGATAAAACCTAGTTGAAAATCTCAATATGGTGATAAGACCAAACCACACAGTTGAACACTTGATCTATAAGCAAATTTCAGGTCACGGACATAGTAAGAGTTAATCATGACAAAATTGATCCGATATCCAAAAGACCTAAATTCATACCCTACCCAACATCCAAAACAAGTTGATTTGAAAGTGGACCTAAAATTCAAATTGACCCGAATCGAACCATACTTGACCCAAAATTTCAGATAAAGTTGTTTATTTTCGTATGACAAGTTTATTGAAATAAAAATTGGTTGCTCCGAAATTCACCCGATTAAAATCGAACAAACTTAAAATATCACTTGATCTTAAATACAACCCGACCCAAACTTAATCTCACTCATGCTCAAACTAAATGATCCACTAGGGTCCTGTTCTTTTCGCGAGTCAATTCTAAAATATCAACCTCAACCATTTCAACTTACTTCAATCTATTTCAACCCACTTCAATATACTTCCACCCATTTCAACTCATTTCGACTATTTTAGTCAAGTTTAATTTATTACATAAAAAATTTAATTCACTTCAACTTATTTTAATCTATTTTAGTTCACTTATCTCAATCAACTTTAATTTATCGCAATCTATTTTACTATTTTATCAACTTTAATTTAGTAATTTACCTAAAAGAAGAGGCCCAGATCTAGGAAGAATATGAGATGACTTTCGTACAGCTGGAAAGAACATTGAACCAAACCGCCTAAAAACTGCCTACCCTGAAAAACAAGCTGACGTACTTTGACCAAAGAATTAGAATAACACGTTCGGCGGTGGGTTTTCTCTTTCTCAAGCTTGAAAGCTTCATCTTGCTTCCTTCTTCTTCTTCCCGCCTACCCCTGTATATAACTCCCCCGCATTGCTCATCATCTGTTGTACACCATTTTCTCTCTCATCGACAACAATGGCGGAATCCAAAAGCAGCATGGAGTCCATCAGGGAATGGGTTTCCCAGCACAAGCTTCGTACAGTTGGTAATTTGCCCGCCTTAAAATCTCCCCTTTTTTTCAAGTGGGTTGGGTTTGATTGTGGTTTTCAGTATGACTTGTTCTTGGGTTGACGCAAAATTGGATTTTGGAATGAGCAGGGTGCTTGTGGCTTAGCGGTATAGCAGGATCTGTAGCTTACAACTGGTCTCGTCCCACCATGAAAACCAGCGTCAAGCTCATTCATGCCAGGTTAGGGTTCTTCCCTTTTGATCTAAAGTCTAGGTTTTCCTTTCAGCCGACTTGTTGATTTGTTATTTGGTACTGTTTTGGAGGAATTAGGTTAAAGACTCAAGAAATGTCGCGGTTAATTGTATTAGGCATGGATCAAATTTTTATATTTATTTGGTTGATAATTCTCCCTCCCTTGCTATTGGGTAGCATTTTTTTATGGTGAACTAGAAACAGGATTGTAGTATATACTTTGTCTTTTGATTATTGAACTTGGTTTCGCCTGAGGTGGTCATGTTTCAAGCCTTAAAAATTCTACCCAATTTACATTTTATACAATTTATGACTTGCATACGCCAGACAAGATGGGTTGAGGTTCATATGCATGTTAATATCTAATTGGCTTCCATTGTTTGTGATTTCAATTGGTAAGTGTTGGATTTTGATTCGGCTGAGCTTGCATTTATCCCAACTGCATATGTAACGATGGATTTCACCGTTGAAGATATCCAACACAATGAATGGAGAGCTTTCATTGACCTTTCACCCAGATTCACTTTCTTCAATGAAAAAGAGAATTCGGGTAGTCTTGAATTATGACTGAATCTTTCATTGATCATGCTATGCTATATTTATCATTTTGGATCACTAAGATCTGATTTGTGTATGAAGCAATTGAAGGATCGGATGGGGTCGTTTTGTACGGTGTTCTGTGGTTTAGTCTATCTGTAGTTGTCTTGAATGCTCATAATTCGTTGACTGAGGTGGGATTGGCAGCGAAGTTAATGGTGATGGTAGTTGTTTTCTTGTTCTTTGAGATCGAAGTGCCTTGAGTGCCATGGTGTATTCAGGTATACATTTAAGTTGGTGGAGAGTGAAGAATATCTCCTAACATAGCTTGCATGGATGCTCATCTAGCTTAACTAGTAAATTTCTGGCTGTTGTAGTTACCACCTAGGTTCAAAATTCAGTTTATCAGCGTACACTATCCCCCCCCCCCCAAATTGTACAGGCAGTTTATTGAATGGTCTGATCAATCTATTCTAATCTGTCTGACACATGATTGCTTTATGTTTGTCGCACCTTTCATGAATTATGCATCATTGGAGCTGTGAAGTACTTTGTACCAAGTTGGTGGGTATAAAAATGACTAGTTCTGTTGTGGCATGAGCATGTAAATGTATGGGCTAATGCTATAATCTGGTGGTTGCTTTGCTGGAAATTTATATGTGCGTTGTGCTGGGCCTTTATTGAAGAAGGGTTCTGCGTGGAAGATAAAACATAAGTGTGGCTTTGATACTAATCAACCTTTGTTAGTGCAACGGGCATTCTCCCATTGTTTGTGGTTTCAAGTACCCAAGTGTTGGATTTTGTCTCGGTTAAGCTTGCATTTACCCCAACTGCATATGCACTCATGGACTTCCCAATTGAACATGTCTAACACCATGAATCCAGAGCTGTTGTTGACCTGTCACCCAAATTCACGTTCACGATGAAAAAGAGAATTCGAGGGAAGGGGGTGGGGGATTGGGTAGTCCTCAACGATAATTCAATCTTTGATTGAGTTTACTGCGCTAAATTCGTCATTTGGGATCACCAGGATCTGACGTGTGAAACCAAAGCTATTAAAGCATTGGACGTAGTTGGTTCTTAGGGTTTTCTGTAGTTTAGTCTACTTGGAGTGTCTTTGAATGCTCATCAAGGTGGGATAGGCAAAGGAGGTAATGGTGATGGTCGGTTGAGCGTTTTGAATGTAATGATGTATTCAGGCGCCCACATGTTCGCATAATTAAGTTTGTGGAGAGTCAAGCTAGCCTGCTTGTATGGGTTCCTTAGAGGTATCAGCTAGCTGGACTGGTTACCAGTTGAAGTTTTGCCTCTGTATTCAGGGCTTGGTTCAGAATTCAAAACTCATTTTACCAACTCGTGTAACCCCCCACCACCCCCCACAAAAAAGAAAAGTTGTATGGGTAGTTCCGTGAATAGCCAAACATGTCTTACAACTGATCGAATTATGCTCTTTGTCACAAAAGTCATGACGTATTCATCATTGCTTCTTGATTCTTGATACTCAGGAATTAGATTTATGACATACTGTATGCTAAGTTGGTAAGAATGATGAGTATTGTTAAGGTTTCAGCATCTATGGCCAAGTGTTATGATTCGGTGTCTGAAATACTGGAAGCTTATATGTGGTTTGTCCTGTCTTTTAATTCAATAACAATGACATAAGAAGTGAAGCATAAGTGCGGCTGTGAAATGATTCAATGTTCTCTGTGACTAAAAGCTGCTGTTTCTTGTTTTTATGATACACATTATGCGAGATGCATAGGCTGCACTAATATTTAAATTTATTTTCTCAAAGTTGCAAGATCTCTTAAACTGTGGCTCTGTATGGCTGTCCTTTTTTGTTGAGTGGCCCCCCTGAAATATTTGACTGTGTGATGAGAGGAGAGATGCAATGGCAAGATGCATATGCTCTTTGATTTACTCGAACTCCCCTTTTGATGAATGAAGAAGTCAATTGTTATTTTAACTAGAGCCTTTGTCCTCAGAGAGTACATTTTTATCTTTTGGATGCTTGCGTGTTTCGTGCAATGGGCCAAACTTTTGGCGATACACGTTTCCTTGAAACCTACAAAACACAACACTCACCTTGTTGTAGGCTTTAGGGAGATCCAGATATGTGTAGGGTTATCCCTAGTAGGCATATAGAAAGAGGTCATAAACTTGCAAACCTCTAGTTTCTCGATCTGTGGATCTTCATGAGTAGTTCCGTCACAGGACACAAGCATTGGTGTAAAAACCCGCCCTTCCAAATCCCTTCTGAACCCCTTCCATCATGGCTGTCAGATAATTGTAGAACTTCACTGTTTTTCATGCTTGGTTGAATTTGCTTCTGGTACTGATGCAGGTTGCATGCTCAGGCTCTTACACTGGCTGCACTGGTTGGAGCTGCAGCGGTTGAGTACTTCGACCAGAAAAACGCACCAATTAAGGATGACACTTACCCAAAGTTTGTTCCTTTAGATAACTCACACAAGAATTGAGCAGGAGTTCTTTCTCCGATGCGAATATACGATCCTACTTGAACAAAAGTGAGTTTGTTCCTTTAGATAACTCACACAAGAATTGAGCAGGAGTTCTTTCTCCGATGCGAATATACGATCCTACTTGAACAAAAGTTTATTTCTGAATAGATATATATACATGGGGAACGCTGATTATAGGCCCTAGTATATTTGTAGGATGCCTTCATTGTTTCCAGTTTTGACTTATGGGGAGTTTATACAATTTCTGATAATCAGAGGCAAGCGTTGTAACGTGCTACAAAAATAATGCTACAATTTTTGAGAGCAGTGCTGCAAAAGTTTTTTTACCCCCCCCCCCCCCTTCATTGTGATTTCATGGCTTGTCCTACTGTTTCACCATGTTGAAGAATGATTTGTACTACATTCATCCTCATTTATATACCGAGACCTCCCGGGACCGGATTCAATAGGTCTGTGAAAAGATCTTTTTATGTGGAGGGAGGCAGGATGACGACCCTTTTCCTTTACCAATTTGCGCCCTCACAGATGAGCTAAGCTTAGCTTCGCCAAGATAATTAGCACTCTAGCGAGTGAAGACACTATGAGATTCGACCCTAAATATACGACTATAAACCCCCCCCCCCACCCCCAAAAAAACCCTTATAACAACCGATTAACTCGGTGACATCGACAACCTAGCATTGTTGTTGACAGATACTAATAAATTATTGTTCAAAAACAATATTGTGTCCGTGGTCTTCCTATTGCATCGTCATATCAGAAGACTCCTAGTAGGTGTTCATACATGAATGTCAATTAGTTCAAACTGGTAAAATATTTGGCGTAGTTATTAGAAGCCTGGGGTTGAAATTTCTCTGTATTGATCTCTGTGCCTCATTTGTACACCCAAAGAAAAAAAAAGAAAAAGGGGAGGGTGTATATATTTGATCACCGTTTTTCGTATGAAATTACAGAATTGTTAATATCTAGCTCGATGATGGTGAGAAAATCTGAATATTTGATAATGAATGATGAGTTGTAGTACCCTTTCATCATCTGCAACTTGTTTTAGGGAAAGGCCAGACTCGCATGATCCCTTAAAACACTCCAACCGCATCACTAAACAAAACCCATGCAATGCAAATTCCTCCTTAACTAAAAATATCTCCCATCATCATGGCATGCAATATAAATTACACCCAACAGAGAGTACATGAAACTCCTCCAAAGTTTATGTAACCTAAAATTAATATGGATGCCCTTCTAGGGTTTCATCAACGTTACTCTTACATCATTGAGACCTTCACCTTATTTTCTCAACTAAATTTGATTCTCACTGCCATAATCTTATTATTCCTCGTCATTTCCTGCGTATTACGGAGATGCACCCGTATTTTTCTTGTTGATTTCATATGTTATCGAGCCCCAGAAACATATCGAGCCCCAGTATCTTCATTCGTAGAGCACTTAGAACACCACGAATTCGAAGATGAGCTAACTAAAGAAGCAATTGATTTCCAAAAAAAAGTTGTGTTAAGGTCTGGAATTGGGAGTGAAGCTTACATGCCAAAGGGATTGTGTATAATTCCATCTGATAGTTCATTAAAATATACAATGGAAGAAGTTGAAATGGTGCTCTTTCATGTCATCGAAGTCCTCCTAACAAAACACGACATCTCCCCAAAGAACATAGACATCCTGGTAACCAATTGTAGCTTAACTTGCCCTACACCCTCGTTAGCTTCTATGATTATAAATAGATTTGGATTTCGAAGCGATGTTAAGAGCTTTAATCTATCTGGGATGGGTTGTAGCGCGGGGATGCTCTCTATTTGCCTGGCTAGGGATTTGCTCAAAGTTCACCGGAATTCCTTGGCTTTAGTCCTCAGCACTGAGCCTGTGTGCTGTAATGCGTACCGAGGGAAGGTCAAGTCTATGATGCTCCCTAATTGCTTGTTTCGGGTGGGAAGTGCCGCAATTTTGCTCTCTAATCGGAAGTGCGATAGAGAGGTGGCCAAGTATGAGCTCCAACATGTCATCCGAACCCATCTAGGTGTTAAAGATTATGCTTACTCGTATGTTTGCTGACTCTCTTTTCATTTTAACTTATAACTTTCGACTTGCTGTTGTCTACAAGATTTCAAAATTTACTAGGATTACGATCATGCAAGATGGATATAATTTGTGGTCTCCTAGCTATTCCCCCCCCCCCTCGGGGCAAATTTCTTAATCATTTCCTAATATATATACTTGATTACTGTTATTGTTATAGATGCATATTCCAAGAGTCAGATGAAGAAGGGAAGATAGGGGTATCTCTATCAAGATCGGTGGTTCGAGTGGCAGGGGAAGTCCTAGAAACCAACTTAGGAACCCTAGGAGCATTGGTCCTTCCCTATTCGGAGCAAATAAGATTTGTTCTTTCTATCTTGCAAAAAAAGATTTGGCCATCGAAAAAGAAGCCAGCTACCTATGTACCGAATTTTAAGAAGGCATTCGATCATTTCTGCATCCATGCAGGTGGGAAGGCTGTGATCGATGCAATCAAGACGCACTTGACGTTGAACGAAAGGGATGTAGAGGCATCGAAAATGACATTGTATAGGTTTGGAAACACTTCATCTTCTTCAACATGGTACTCTTTGTCTTACCTTGAAGCTAAAGGTATGGTCAAGAAGGGAGATAAGGTTGTCCAATTGTGTTTCGGAAGTGGGTTTAAGTGTAATAGTGCAGTTTGGAAGTGCATCTCTAAGGCTATTGGCAACGATCCATCAAATGCATGGTTTGATAGGGTTAATAGGTTTCCTGTTGAAGTACCTCTAATTAGTGATCATTAATAAGTATAAGTGGTCACTTGAATAAACACAAACACATACAAGGTTGAATATTTGTTTTTCACATGGTCCTTGGAAAAATTAAGGAGCATACAAGTTTATGTTTTTTTAATGTAATTATTGTTGGATTGGTTTCATGAAGGAGCATTTTTATGGTTCAATGTAAGATCTTGTAGCAAAATGTAAAGCCATTGATCTTGGATTTGTGCAAACACTATCCAAATGATTTACAATAGTTGATGAATAATGATTATTGTTGGATAACCAAAACCAGTACGTGATAGAACACTAGACCCCCCCCCCCCAAAAAAAAACATAGAAGAGCCAGAGACAAGTTAAGTCGATTATTGCTCGGTGTAATTTATGATGGTAATGCCATTCTTAAGTTTGAGCTAAGTTAATTTACAATTTCTTAGGATCATGATGAGAAGGTAGAATTGTAGGGTGCTTGACAGACAACTCTTAGCTACTAGTAGGTAATTGGCCATTATATATGAGTTGCTTATATAATTATTTGTACCTAATAGCATTGTTTACATTAGTTAATTCGAAAAGCTATTTTATCAAACACTTATATTGATTAATTGATTATGTGAAATAGTTAATCTTACCATAAAGGCTATTCTTTGACCAAAAAAATCCCCAAAAAACTCTTCACTAAATATCCCTATATCTGTTAAGACTAAATCAAATGGTTAAGTCAAAGGCAACCCAAAAAAAAAACAGAAAAAGAGATGAATGTACTAAGGGCATATTTTTTCACATGTAATTCGCCATTACGTACCTTTGTATCTATAATTTTTCACAAAAAAATTGTACATGTAATACGTTGCTTCTTTATTGAT
The DNA here is from genome assembly GCA_017589665.1 of Selenicereus undatus. Classification (NCBI taxonomy): domain Eukaryota; kingdom Viridiplantae; phylum Streptophyta; class Magnoliopsida; order Caryophyllales; family Cactaceae; genus Selenicereus; species Selenicereus undatus. Next base: position 9,640,805 of record JACYFF010031959.1, read on the forward strand.
AGAGTTGATTGATTCGGATGCCATTTAGCTTCTATTCATCAGCCTAGTTGATGAATATACTAAGGGCATGTTTTTTTGACATACCATAAGTACTTATCATTAGCATTTAATAACTTTCAGTACAATTTAATATAATTTTATGTTGTTACGTATTTATTGAAAATACCTAGTTATATTTCTTCCTACAAACAATATGCTCACTGACAGATCTAGATGTTTAGAACACAAGTGTTCATCTATTAATGCATCACTAATGTACAATACTACAATATCAATGTAAAAAAGATATTATATAATACATACTATGTTAATTGATTTTGTATAACGCGAAAATAATATAGCGTTAGACCTTTACTTCAAATACTATCGATGCCAGCATTTGGATTTCTTCTAATTAAATATTAGATACTACTTATGCATAAGCTAAAGATGACGTTGGGTGGACGTATAAAGGGTCCTCTGCTCTGCAGAAGACGTTGTGTGTGACCGCCACTGTCACCATCACTCAGTAATTTCTCCCTCTGCATTTTGTTTTTTTGGGTGTTTTTTTGGTGGGTGGGTCAATCCACGTAGCACGTAGGGAAAACTGACAGTAATTTGGATTCTTTTTGATTGCCACCCTCTTTTGATGAAACGGAAATGCTTTTGCTTTAATTTACTTCCCTCCCTAAAATCTCTCTCCTTTGAAATTGATTTGATTTATTTCATAGATGAATGTGCATTGCGTGTCCGACGCCCTCAGCTCAATTCGATCTCCAGCTTCCACAACCCAGAATCCTCTCTCTCTCTCTCTCTCTCTCTGTTAGTGAGTTTTGGACTCATGTTGACGTACATACGCCACCATTGCTTGTGATTTAAGCTTTGCTTTGTCTCTTCTGCTTTCCTCTTCCATTCCCAACATACACTGCTCATGCCCACCCCGCAAACTCCAGTTACTTACTTGCTTCAGTACCTCGCTACCTAGCTAGCCTAGCTAGGATTCTTCTTCTTTTCCATAATCTTTCTCGTTCTAGCTGTAACTTAGCCTGTCTTCTCTTCCTTTCTGTTTTTTTCCCACTTCAAAATAAGTTATTTCAGTTCAGTTCATAGTATTTGACCAATGAATTCGCAATGCATGATTCTTAGGATCTACTCTTTTTAACGATTAATGTGTAATTTATTATTGATCAGCTCTAATTAGTACTAATTAACGCTAATAAGTGTTGATTACGGCTGGAAAATATAATTAAGTATTGATGAATGCTAATAAGTGTCAATAGTATTGACGAGTGTTGAATATTGATAATAAATACTTATAATAAGTTGAAAGGGACTGACCCTAATTAGTCATATATGATATCAAGACTACACATGTTGCCTGTCTTGCTCTTAAATTCAAAGCACATCACTGGACTTGTAATGCTTGACCAATTAATTTGTAATGCATGATACTATCTCTTATATAGCATCATGACGATAGATGTTGTATACATTTTAGAATATCTTGGTCTAAGATGCTGAAGTGAATATTGAGTGAACTCATGAATATGATCAACCTAGACATTGACTACAACTTAGTATAAGCCTGACTTTCAGCATGTGAAGGCTAACATACAAACTTTCCATTATAATGGCAAGTTTGTGTAAGGTATTTGGCTGAATCAATATAAAGATTTATTGATACAATATTTGATTGATTACCTGATAATCGTATAAGATAAATTTGTATTAATAAGTTGGATGATTATCATAAAATATGAGATCTTATATACCAAGATATGAACCAACAACAAAATTAGTGCAACGGTACGGTTAGTTGATTGCCACAACAATCAAATGGGGATTATCACGTCACATATTGAAGCCCAGTGTCATTGTAAACAAATGGATTCATTGAATCTCTAGTGACTATTGTACTCTTGCAATTGTGCCACATTGAGTCAGCATGAATATTTGTAAACATGAGAATTAGGTCTAACTTGTTTGTGTGAGATAAACCTGTTCAATGAAATTCAAAAAATTTATCATCGTCCTAATCATCCCTCTTTAGAATGATCCTATAAATTTTGGATCTTCCCGAAATGACGATGTGACGACTTTTCATGTGACATTTAGTTGATTTAAGGATGATGATATGACGATTATATGTGCAAATAATCCTTTTTTTGTCTTCCAAAATTATGGCCAAAATCTTAATCAATGATATACAAGAACGACAAGTGTTCATGACAAATTACAGGTAAGGGAGGTGAGCCATACACATTAGAACAAAAATAACTCCAAATTTTAAATATTTCACTTCTATTAAAAGAAAAAAAAAAATGCCACTTATTTTAAACGATATTTTTCTAAAATAAAGTGTGATGTAGATAATATTTAGTCTCATGAAAATGTATTATAAGGAGGGTATGCTTACTTTGATCATAACGGTTGTACGTTATAAAATTTCTAACCATTAGGCTGATTTTCCTTTAAAAAAATTTGTACAAAATTCGTATATATATATATATATTGCTTCAATCCCACCCAATAAGAAAAATATATTTTCTCAAAAAAATTTTAAAATTAAAATGCTCCGTCCATACTAGTTTAAGTCAAATGTAAAGACCCCTAAATAAATTTTCACTATTCCCTCCTTCAATTCCTACCAAAAAAACCCGAAAAAAGGAAGTGAAATACAGGCATTGAGAGAGGGGGGGGGGGGGGAAGAGGGGCAGACGACAAGGGCTGAATAGCAGTACTCTGAAGTAGGTCTGAGAAGTCCCCCGGTTTCTTAGGGCAAAAGTTCTCTTTCTGCCATCCAATTAAAGTGGTCTTTGTGTGTTTTTGTACTCTTCCTCTTCAATTCCCTTCATCAAATCCAGCACTTCAGTTTTCACTTTGTATTTGCCTGTATGTTCTAACACTCGTCAACACTCAACATTACAAAAATGGCGTTAATTACCCAGCAATCTTACCTGGGTAAAATGTGTTTGAACCCACCATGCACGCTCTCTCTCTCTGTGTCTCTGTACCATCCTTTGATTTGCTGGTATAGCAGTGAGAGTCAGTACTGGGTACGTAGAAGTAATTAATGCCTGCTGACACTTGATAACGTTATCTGCGCCCTTTTTACTGCCTTTGTTCTGCGTAATATTTGTTCCCTTTTCCCCCACTAAACTATTTGTTCAATAGAGGCAACAGTACTATGCAGTTAGATGAGGAAGACGATCAGCACTGGGGGATCATATATAATATTAAAGTTCATCCATTTATTGACGGTTGTACTATAGCAGATTAATTAGTTGAAGGCTTCTCATGAAACAAAAAGAATCACATACAGAGTTGTCACCACCAATTGTGTACACAAATACAGAGTTTCACCTTTTTATAGGTTTAAGAGTTACATTTGTTAATTAATAACCTGCATATATATAATGCATCTTGTGTATGGAGATGACCCAAAATTGGGGCTGCAGCGAAACAGAGCCAGCTCATCGAGTTCTCGGGTTCGACTAAGTTAAAGCTCGACTCCAGTTCGAGTCCAACCAAGCTTGAGTTGCATTCAACCTGGCTCAAAAGTATACCAGTCGAGCCCAAGCCTAGCATGACTCAGCTGGCTCGGTTCAGTTCGCCTTGCTATAACTTGACCAAATCATTTTTTGTTTTGCACTTTTGTTGAAAGTATGAAATTACATTTAGAATCAACGAAACTTTTTTGTAATCATCATTTCTTGAGTCAAATGTAAAAATCTAGAATCCAGCTTAGATGTAACCTTAACCTTAAATTTGGATGCTTTTTAACCAAAAAAAGGAATATTGAGTCGAACTCCGAACCAAACACTGTGTATCCAAGCCTGAGCCCAAACTCCTCAACTTTATAGACTCGGCGAGCTTCGAGCTGAGCATTCAACTGACCGAGCTAAGCTCGAGCTTGGCCGGCTTGGGCTCAACGGGGCTAGTTTACAATCCTACACAAAACGATGCGACTAAAAGTATGTATCTATATATAATCCAAACTACATGTAGGGTAAAAAACTGAAGATCATAATGTAAACACCAACAAAGAATTTTGCCAGACTTAAGTTTATGGGCTTTTGTGTTGTACACAAAACTTTTAATAAATATATTAACTAATTGTATAAGCAGAAGTTTTATGTACATTAAACCTAACCTTTTATAAGTAATCTCATTTGATGCCGACCAATCCTGAAAGGTTTTCAAATTCCATGAACTTTTTTGGTATTTTTCTTGTCCTGTTCTATCCTTCTATCACTTGTGTGTAATCAAGCATTATAATTGTTTGGCTATTAGCACTAGGAACTAGCTTAGCAACAAAAAGCAACTAATAAACCACAAGCATTACAAGTTACAGATCAAAGCATTTACAGCATGGATTCAGACTGACAGGAATTCAGAAACGACCATTAACAAAGAGTATAGAACATACCATGCGATGCCTAAGTATCCATAATTAGGACCCATGCATGCATAATAACAGTAATTAAGCACATACTACCTGCTGATCTGGGTGGTATAGAAGAGGAGAGAGAGGTAACTAAGTGAAAATTAGAGTGAGAAACTCAAGTTGGAGAAGGGGAGCACGTGCAGAGCCCATGAAGAAAACAGAGCTTGCACGTGCCCTGCTTCTCCAGCACGAGATGCTCACTCACTATGCCATGCATCTCTCTCTCTGTCTCTATGTTCCCCTCATAAGCAACAACCTAACACCCTGCCTGCTTATATAGACCATGAGGACAGAGAAAAAGTTCCCATTATTCAAATCCTTTTTCTTTTAATTTCCCTTATTTATTTTTTTTGAAAATGTATTTTGTATTTATGGGTATTGAATAAATAGATACAAAAAATATTGATAGATGATGGATTGACATGAAGCTGATATTTTAATTAAATTGAATTAAATGCAGAAATTAAATAATAACCCTATATAGAGTTGCTATATGATATCCATGTATATCGATCTATGTCAAGCTGGCTAAGGCATGCATTTGGTTTGCCTGTTGAATGCTTGGCGTGCTAAACACTCATAAATACATCAACTTTTAAATGCAAATTGATCGAATTGGCGTGAGATGCAAGATGCATACTTCTAGTGTCAATTCATTTGTCCCAATTTGCTATCCTATCTAAATCTCAATTTGAAATTTGCCCAACATCAAATCTTGTTTAGCATAGCGATATGTGATATACTTGCTAAAGAAATAGATAACAACTTTGGTGTTATGTATATTATTTGAGTTTTGAATTCATATGATCACTTTAAAATTGTAGTTGAATTGAGCTCTTTGGCATACCAAGCTATTATAATCTTTTTTTTACAAAAAAAAAAACTCATATCTTCTCTCTGTTGTCATCAGCATTGGATACTGTTGCACGAGACATGAGAAGAATCATTTGCGATGTCCATCTTAAGTCCTCCGGCTAAACTTATTGTCGAGCTTTAAGTTTTTAGAAAAATCTACGGCAAATTCACTGTTGCATTTAGCATCTAGGTGTGTATCAAGATTTGTGATGTTTGAACCAATTTGTGTTGGTGTATGCATCACTCATAAGACACCATATAGCTAGGAAATTCTCGATGAATGCTTGTTGGTGATGAACGTAATTGCCTGAATTACAAATTCTATCATTTTCTTGATTTCTTGCATAAGGAATTTCATAAATGCAACAATTTTAAAAATAAAATTTGTACCTACTTGCATGATTATTTGGTGTTAGAAAGGCAGGCGTTGAAATGAGTTTTCAAATTTGCATGTCAGTTGACAATTATTCCAGTGGGTCTTCTTCTCGCCTTGCACCGCTAACCATCTTCTCCGATATTCGTCAAAAGCAACCTTGAAAGATCATTCTAACTCGTCAACAATTGGTAGATTCATCATATATCCAGGACTAGATCGATAGACTTCTTAAAACAAGGTTGGCATAGTACAGGCAAATCTAGCTTAATCCTTGGGGCATAAGAGACAATATTGCATGATCAACGGTAGTACACGCAAGATTCAACAAGATTTTTTTATTTTTTTATTTTTAAGACAAACAAGCTTACTATTGAAGGTGATAATAAGCGGGTAATTCAAGCATTGCAAGGAAAGTGCTCGATTTTATGATACATTTCAAATATTCTCAATGATATTCATGTATGGAAGGATAGGATAGACCCAGACATTCACTTCAATGCATACTAATTACATCTTTAGATAGACAAATATGACAGCAAACTGGCTTTACAAGTTAATTTGCGCATTTCATTAGAGATTTATTTATATATGATTCATGTTTTTCTTAACTCCTACAATTTTAATAGATGATGCAATTGAAGGTGGTCTTGTGAGAACAAACACATTTATCAATGTCATTTTGTCTACGTAAAAGTGTTACTGCCACTGTTTTTTTTCCCTCCTTTTTTGTTAATGTCAGCAAAGGACCCCAGTGAGGCCGATTCGCAATTAGTTTTGTTTTTACTTTTTTTTTCTTTGATTTTAAAAGCAAAACGTTTTTTTCTTCAAGCAAAGGGTTATTTTGTTATTTAAGAAGATTTACAATCAATATTTAGAAATTGACTAATAAAAATTAACTATAACAGAAGTAGGGGGGTGAAGGAGTATAGGACTTATGTGGTAGTTCCAGGAGTATTTACTTAAGATATGTGATGGAATATTACCTTTAATTGTAGGACGAGTGAAAATAGAAATATTTTAGGAATAAAAAAAGGAAGAAAGGAGACTTATTTTGTTATGATTGTCTTGTAATTAACGGAGTCCTAGAGTGGTACAATTTGTAGAAGGCAAATTACATGTTTCGCTAGTAAAAACCTGATTTAAACTATGAGAAATTATTTTTATGTTTTACCGAAATAAATTTTTTTCTTAGAAATTAGGTAAAATAAATCGATAACTATTTAAGCAAGGAATACAAAAATTATCTCCTTTAAAAATATTAGTACATTTGTATAAATGATTATTTTCTGCATTTTTGAGCCTCTATTTTAGCTGACTCGAGCTCCTGTTGGTTCATAACATTTAAGATAAAACAAGTGCTAAATCATTTGAACCAATGTCGTATAAATGACAGTACATAAACAAAATTATCTACATGTTCTCATAAAAGGTCAGATGAGTTAAAAATTTTCAATTAATAGATAAATGAAGAATTACGGATACTTATATCCAGCCAATGCTCTAACAAACTTCATTATGTTCAATATTATTATGTCCATTGCAGGTTGATTTGTATGTACATATGTGTCGGCTGCTAGCAGGTGCTAGGTGTTTTTGTGCGTATTTCTGTTATATTCTATATTATTATTTGTTGTATATATATATGAACTTTAGAATTATAAGGGAAAAAAATTTCATAGGCAAAAGGCATTGGGCTTTCATATTTTTGAAAGCAACGTAAAAGCCCACAATTAGTTTGTTCTTTCACAGGCCAACTTTTTTTACAATCTCCCCGGCCCAATCATTTAGGCATCTTACGGACCAACTTTTTGGTTCTTAGAAACTTGCGGGGCAGTCAGTTGGTGTGTTCATTTCTCAGTGCATAAACTATCATGCTCCTCTAGCTCTGCGTGTTCGAGTCCCAAACCTTACAAATCAGGTTTTTGTTTTTAATTTTCAATATTTTTTTTTGGCTATTTAAGGGACAAGTCCCTCTAATTTCCTAAGCCTTGTGTGGATATTTAATTTAGTAGTTCTAGTTAAATTTGTGTTTACTAATTGTGCTAAAGCCAGTTATTTGCTATTTAAATTTGGTTGGTCATTATTTGATGATCTAAACTACACCATTCCAGGTCATAATGCTCAAGAGTAGAGACTTTTTAATCGTTTATTATTTTGCATTATCTCTAGTGTGGCATGGCTTTAATTAATCAGTGCATTAATGAATTGGCTCTTAAATCTAGAATTTGAGAAATGAGATTTGAGTTATATTCGTGGAATTTAATAATAAATTTGGGATATAGATACTGAATTTTCAGAAATTGGGGTCTGAAAAGCGAACCTAGGAGTTTGAAAATAAAATTAGGATTCTTTATAGATTTAATATAATATTATGACTATGTAGTGACGTAAAAAAAAAGGCGAAAAAAAGCATTAAAAAGTTATATAGCGAATTAGACGAACACTAGCTATATTATATAGTATAGTTCAACATTGCATGGTTCAATTCCTAACTTTGCCACTGCCTTTTGTTCGCAAATTATTACGTACAGCTAGGTGGACAACTCAATTGTCCACCCGGGTCCACCAACAGCAGTTTTGAGTACTTCAACTGCTGAGCCTTGACCCATTTTTAAAAAAAAATAATTCATGCTCCTCAATTTTTTGAAATCGCGGTTTTCATTCTCCTCATTGTTCGATTACTCTTCATTGCTTCGATTGCTTTAGTATTCAGCAATTATTGAATGGTTGGGTTTGATCTTAACGGCGCTATTGATGTTGAATCTTCATCAAACGAAATTGTTCGTCAAGTTTGATAGCGTTTTTTCGATCTCTATTTTTGTTTTCGAGAATGAAAGTTGTGTTCGTTAATTTTGCGTTCTGATGACTTAATTTCGAAATTTTCGAACTAGATTGCATTCATTGCATGTAAATTTTGGTTTGTGACATACGATAAACGATAGCTCATCATCATGAGTTATGTGCTCATTAAATATAATCGTTCGCTCACTAGTAGTACAGATTGAGCTCACTATAAAAAATATGTTGCCCTGTGTTGCAGAGCAGTTTTTTGCTCACTAAAAGAAACGTTTGGCTCACTAAGATTGACCTGCGTGCTCATTGATATTGTATTATAACTCGCCACAAATGTTATGGTTGCTTTTCCAAATGATATTTTCATTGTTGCTATGTATATATGAGAAACAACGGCTCACCAATAGAAGTTATGTGATCACTAAATATAGTTGTTGGCTCACTAAAGAAACACATTTAGCTCACTTGTATTGAGCTTGTATTCAGCAATCATAAATCTGTTCTTTGCTCATCAAATGTAATTACTATAATTAATCTTGTGCCTAACAGGGAAAATAATAACTCACTAACAGTATAACTCACTATAAAAAATCTGTTGCCTTGCACTACATTTTATAACTCACCAAATATCTATCATGGCTCACTAAATAAATGGCATAGCTCACTAAAAAGAATAGTATAGATAGCCAGTAAATAATATTGTGAAGTTCTTGAATTATGTTACAGCTCAATCATTTTTTACTATAACATAAGGGTGTTTGTATTATATTTTGTGAGTATAATAGAAATGTAGTAAATTAATTAAATATAGTCCAACTCACTAAATATATGCCATAATTCACTAAATATATGTCATAACTCACTAAGGGTCTACTCTATTTCGCATTTTAGATAGATAGATAGATAGATATAATGAGATGTAAGGAGTTGTAAGAAGCTGTAAGGAGCTATAAGAAGGTGTAAGAAGCTGTAAGAAGTTGTAAGAAGCTGTAAGGATAGATATATGGAGTTGTTGAATTGTAAAAGAGTTGTATAATATAATTTGTTTTGCAATGAGCGTTTTGGATGAAAAATAATAATATTAAAATAATATACTTATTGAAAATAAATAATTAATTAAGTTAATTACACAATAATAAAATATATTAATCCCCATAAATTTGGTGAATAAAATTTCGTCCACTTGAGGTGATTTTTTAGATGACCATTAGTTTAATCGAATAAGCAAAGTACAACAAAAAAAAACAAATTTTTCTTGACAAAATTGAATACAACTCTTCAAATAAATTTCTATTTTAAGTAAATAATGTTTAATATAAATAAATGTATGGTCATCTATAATAATATATATTTTATGTCGAAACTCAAATATAATTTACGTCGTTATATTATGTTTTTATGTTTATGTAAATGTTATGTTCATAAGATATTTATAAATTTTGTATATTGGTAGTATCATTAAAAAATATACATATTTCTGTAACTAAAATAAATGAATGTTATAGAAAATCTATGAGATGTAAGAAAATGTATGAAGATGTAAGGAGATGTAAGGAGATGTAAGGAGATGTAATGAGATGTAAGGAGATGTAAGAAGCTGTAAGGAGATGTAAGCTCTTAACTAAATCCTAAAAAACGCGAAATAGAAGAGGGCCTAAACATATGTCATAGCCTACTATAAAAATGTACACAATTAGAATATAATTTAGTGAGTTTCAGATGAACAATAACATTTTTTTAGTACAATAGCACATTTTAATAAGTTATATAGTACTTTTACTAAGTGAAACCTATTGTACATAAGATGCATTGGCTTGATCTATCCACTCATTAAAAGTATGTATTAACTCACTAAAATTGCGTCTCAACTCACTAAATATTGCAGTGAGCTATATATTTTTAGTGAGCTGAAATTCGATTGTACAACTTCTTCTGTACAACCGGTTGTATGATATAACAACTAAGTAAATAAATACCACAGCTCACTAAAAAAATATAGACAACTATAATACAATTTAGTGAGTCTCAGATTCACAATAACTTTTTTTTTTTAATACAATAGCACATTTAATAAGTTGTATAGTATTTTTACTAAGTGAAACTTCATTACATAAGATACATTAGTTTCGGTATTTCTGCTCATTAAAAGTACGTATTAGCTCACCAAAACTGTGTCTAACCTCACCAAAATATTTTAGTGAGTTACACATTATTTTTAGTGAGCGAAACAGGATACACAGCAGCATATTTTATTGAGCTATAAGGTATTTTTAACGAGCCGAAATCCGACATTTTTTTTATGGGTCTGGTTATATAGTTAAATTTGCACAACCGGATGGACAATATAACAACTGCTTTTTGTCCAAATGTTTTCAAACTGTTTATAAGTCTTGTTTTGAAGGTATATTTTTACGATCTCTTCGCTAATTAGAAATAAAACTGTCCTTTGGGGGTAGAGGGGGGAGGGGGATTTTATTCCTCCGTCGAAGAAAATCCAAGTTACTATCACTGGAGCTCCCCTAGTGAAATTGGTACATGGGATTGGGCACACAAAAACAAGCTGAAAGCTGGTTCTAAAATGAAAGTTTTTGCAGATCAATCTGGAACTTAGACACATCACTTGCTGTCAAAATCCCAACTGAGGGAATCCCAACATGGGGTAGATATTTTTTCCTCTATGATTGATTATGTTTAATTAATTTATCTCCTTCTGGATTTTGGTCAATTATGGACACTGTATCACAGGCAGCCGTCGGCCATGGAAAGTGACAACATACATATATGTGGACCAGATCATCAGGATATTACGAAATTACTAATCATGATTTTAACAAGGGAAGGTTGTCTGGTTTTTTCTCCTCCACAATAATTCTCCGACGCGATTAGGTTGATTTCTAGCCGTCTCAATTTGCTGCCGTGTTGTATGAAGGTGATGGCACTGGGGGTGAACAGTGTTAGATATTTGTCTGTAAAATTAGAAATTGGATTTAAAATCGGTTCAATAGATTTTTCAGAATCCGAATTAGAATCACGGGCTCCAGTTGCACAATTTTGATAACCAAAACCGTAACCATCAGTTCCGGCTACTCGCACCAACTATATACTCTATCAAATTTCGCATTTGGCACTTATTTATTATTTAAAAAATCAATAATGATGCAATGGGATTCATTTCAAGGTGTAGAAAGTATAAACTATAAAACATCACTCTATAGCTAACATCTATCAATTGCAGGTTTGAGCTTATGGAAGACTAGATTGGGACATTTTATTATATAAAAGATTAATAGAAGAATTAAGTCTATATCTTAGGCTATGACATTTTTTTTATATGTCATAACAGATTCTAGATTATGGGTTTTATGTTAGGACTTGGAATCGGACCCAACGAGATAAGTTTCTTAACATCAAGAATCGGAGTCGGAACCATTTGATCAGTTCTGGTTATAAAATCGAACCAATTTGACCTGTTCTAATTCGATTTCAAAGTACCTGTTAGATATGCTCACCCTAATGGGCATCAACTTCAATAGAGTTATGGTATATCTGAAAATTTTGTTTTTAGTTCAAATATTTTACAATATTTTAAATTAAGAATTAAAATAAACACTGTTATTTGGTCAATTTTATAGGAAATCAAAATTTGTATATGTACAAATCAATTTTACACATTTAAATGAATATTCTATATAACTTTATTTAAAAATGAGTGAACTTATACTAAAGTGACATTTGGCATGCTAATAAGCAACACATAGCATGATGAATGGAAAATTTATGTTTGTAGTCATCAGTAAGATTTATGGCTAATTTAGTGTTGAATTTGTAACTTAAACATATTATCAACGTACAAATTTGAATGCAATTTGAACTTATTCCGTTATAATTTTTTAAAAAAATTTATCTGCACATTACCATGAGTATTGTGCAAGCTACGTCTTTAGATTAGAACCCCGTTTAATTTGCTTAAATTCAAAAGTACTTGGGAATTTTATATAAGTTGGGAGGATCAAATTTGAACAAGTGTGAAGAAGGATTCCTTTTATTAGAAAAATACCCAGTGTATTATAATATAAGCTATCTCAAAACTTCACTCTTATTCTACTGTCACTTTCTCTCATTTTGTATAATCATTAAATTATAGTATATATTTGTCTAAGTCTTCATGTTGTTTATGTAATTATTAGTGTTGTTTTAAAATATATAAATGCATTTTTTTAACATTTATGCGAATTGTTAACATGCATGATACACAATAATATTATTTACGTTACTAGAATGAATATACCATTTGAGATTGCTCAAATATTATCACATATTAAAATTGAATAATGTCGATATTAGCCTTTATTATCTCTATTATTACTTGGTAATCTCGATTTCATCTTTTTTCATTTTTAGTGTTTACTCTTTTGGATTGAAATCCAAAAGGGTAAAAACACTAAAAATTAAAATCACATATCATTCAACTTTTTATGTTCTGTTCATATGGAGTACAAGGTAGTATACGATTTTTAAATGTAGAGTCAATCGGAACTAGTTCTTTTGTGATTTTTAAATTTAAGTTAAGACTGCTATATCAAAATTCTCCATACTCCAGTGGATGGTAGGTTTTTTGGGGTATTAGATTGTATTGGATTTGGATTTCAATGCTACGAGTTTTTTATTTTAAAAAAATCAATTATCAATAAAACCTATTTATTGTTCTAAGTATATGTTAACATAGACGAATGATGAATTAATAATAATCTAATATAAATGTATACTAAACAAGGATATCAACAACCCCGACATTGCAAACGCTGAAGACTAGTTATTCCTATTTATAAGTGAGGTTTCAGTGATGAGTGGGGTTTTTGTTTTTTTTTTTTTCGTTCTTGGAAAATAAAAGAGGAAAATACGTGTGGAAGATAAAATCAAATAGAAACAAAATGAAATAAATGGGCCGGAGAGAAGTCTGGATAGTAATGGAATGGACTGATCGACGTGGGCCACTCCCAAATTCATTGAATTTATGTTGTCATTGTCACTAAATTTTCAGCAAAAAAAATAATATTCCTAAATGTATTTTCGAATTTGCATTTAATTGTTTACTTGCATTAGTGGATGGGATAATTAAGAATAAAAAGTGTCCCATTTGAAGTTTAATTTTTTAATTCATAAAATAAGATTGTCCCCTCTCTCTTTATTATTTTTTGAGGCTACAAATCATCACAAAAAGTCTGAGATTATGTAATATTATGCTATAAATCACCATATATTTCTAACCAATTGGGTTATGAATGAGATGGATGCATAGTTTTTTTTTTTTTCTCTTCTATTTTTTATAAGAAATATAAAAGGTATAATTTAGCAAGCCATTTTCTTAAGGATTATTCCTAAATAATTCTCTAAGAGGATGTGACTAAGGTCCCGGTGTGGAACCACATTCCACACACTTATGGAATGAATTAATAAACCAAATTTAGTCAACTAATCGGCTGCAGTGTTGCCTTGCCTAAAAATATTGGCAATAGCATGATCAAACTTAAATAAATAAGTAGTGATATCTTGAGCAAACACTTGAATCTCTCATGAGATTTGAAATTTTTCTAGCACGAATTGGATGAGATTATTGTTGTCTCCTTTAGCAAATCTTGCTTGTAGTACTTCTGAAACTGTTCAAACATTATACAAATATTACAACTTCAAACAAATTTGCACGTAATAGATTATACAAATATTACAACTTCACATTATTATACTAATATCCTTATAGATTTAGAAGTAAAAAACAAAAAAAAAGAATATAACGATAATATTAATAGATGAAAAATTTTAAAGGGCTGACAACGGTGGTGGTTCATTAGTTTACCTTGGAAAATAATAGTTGTGAAATTAAAACAATAAGATTCAGGAACACTAAGAAAAATATGATCCTACACTTATATTTTGCAATTTTCAACAAGAAGTGTTTGTAAAATATTAAGAAAAAGTGCTCATAAATTTTGAAGATATCTCATAAATCAGATTTACAATTTTATTTGACGTCTCATTTTTCTTTTCTTTTTTTTAAATGACTTTATTAACCTTGCCCCATCAATAAAATCTTGGATCCCATTTATTTATTTATTTTTGTTGGGGAAAAAAAAAAAAACGTCGAGATGTGCTCCATTTCCCTTCCATGCTGTTTTTCCAGATGTTATTTGTTATTGCGCCTGCAGCATCACCATCAACACGCACATCCCAAATGGACGGTCAAGATCTCCCGTATCTCGGACGGTCAAGATTTCCCAGATCTGAATGCATTCCGTCTTTAAATGTCCCTCCGTCTTGCATTCTCTCTCTGCCCTCTTCACAGTCCATAGACCACCATACTAGCGAGCTCTATTAAACTCCCGCGAAACGTTTCGCCGTCGCCGTTTCCTCTGTCAAACCCTAGCTTGTCTTTGTAAAAACGGAGACTAACGCCGACATGGGTTTGCTGGAGAAGCTATGGGATGACACCGTCGCCGGACCTTGGCCGGATTCCGGCCTTGGCCGCCTCCGGAAGTTCAATACTTTCAGTTTCCGGTCGTCCTCTGGCAAGGGTATATACTAGCTTCCCCCCAAATTACGAAACCTTTTGATCGTATAACTAGCTAATTTTGAACTGATTGGATTAAATTGATGAAATTAATGGATTAGACTGAAGTTACATGATGACTGAAATTTGAAAAAATCCCTATGATAATATGTAGTTGATGATGATTGTATGTAATTGATGATGGTTCTAGGGTTTTGATGGAGCTGACTGTTACCTAATTTGATTGATTTTGTTAATTCTGGCAGCAGATTCGGAGGGATGGAGTGGGAGATCGATGAGGGAGGAACTTGCTATGGCGGAGGATAATCAGGAGACGATGAGAGTGACGAGGAGCATCACGATAGTGCGGCCGCCGGGGTACAATCAGACTGCCGGATCGGCGCCGGTTTCACCTGCGGGCGACACTCCTCCACCTTCGCCATTTTCGGGTGAGCAGTCTCTCTCTCTCTCTCTTGTTCTCTCTCTCTCGCACACACAGTAGTTGAAGGACATGATGTATTTCATGTGAGGGTGAATGGTACCATTAAGGTTGCGTTTGAATCTTAGAAAATTTAATTAAAAAAAAAATTTTAGAAGTTATTTTTTTTCTATTTGATTTGGAGAAAATTACAAAAAAAAAATATGGAGAAAAATGGTTAACGGATAAAATTTTCTTCATAAAATTGTGTGAGAAAAGTTTGAGTAGAATTTTTAATCTCTTCCGATCTTATATTACTTAGATGAGAGTAACATAATTTAAGTAGTTTATTAATATTTAAAATTTTCATTTAAATTTTTATATTTTTTCCGTAATTTAAACAAAAGAAAAAATTTATTTTTTTCCTATTTTTTTTTCACCTTTTCTTTTCCTTCATTTTTTTTATTAAATTTTTTAAGAATCAAACGGAGCTAGAATGATAAATGATTTGCGGCAACATATTTTTTACATGTTTTATGTTGCCTTAAAAATTATATTTAATATTTTTAAATTAAATAATTTATAAATTATATAAAATTATACTTTTATTCATAAATTATCATATTTTTAAAAAATATAATAATTAAAAAATTATGACTTTTAAATTATAAAATATATTAATTTAACAATATATTATCACTCAATAAATAATTGGATCTGGAAGTCTTTTGAGTTCAGCTTGACTGCTATATTGGTAGATACTGGAAGAGTACACATAATGGCATTTGATTATGACGTGATATTGCTTGTAGACTTGTCTCTTTGCCTTTTGATTTATTATTTTTTGGAAAAAAACTTTATATATATATATATATATATATATATATATATATATATATATATAT
>JACYFF010031959.1:9660913-9770423 GCA_017589665.1 Selenicereus undatus
TATATATATATATGTTTTTTGATGTATTTTTTTGTCTATTTTAATATAAATATACAAACGTGGTGCTTCCAAAATACAACACAGGCTTTACAACACCCCTTATGGACCTACAACTATTTCAAAAGGAAAAAATATAAATAAAAAAGGGTGATTTAAATCTGTTCTTAAAATTTCTATCCAAGAATAATCCTATGTGAACAATCACACCTAATTTTTTATAAAAAAAAAATCATATTTGAAAGAGTGAAGTGTGCATTGTGATTTGTGAGGGCAAGGTGTGCATAGCATTCCTATCAGGTTTCAAGGATTGATCGAGTACTGCCCTTTGTAGTTTCTACAGACCCCCCCAAAAAAAAGAGAAAGAAAAATCAAGGATTGACCGATTGGAGAAAAGCAACTTCATCGGCAGTAACACGAACACTGGCAGAAGTTATGTCTTCCAAGAATTGAAGATTGTTCTTTGTCGAACAACTAGTATGAAGCAGGATCAAATCCTCTTCCTGCTTATTCTTCTCCTTCTCAATCTTCTTCTTCATTCCCTATCTGGTATGCTTTTCTTCTCTTTCTCTTCTTCCCAACTCCGTTTTGCTAATTGGGTGTGTTGCCCTTAATTTTTGGATAGGTGGGCACAAATGTTATTTGTGTATTATGAGCACCCATTTTCTTTTCTTGGGTACCCTTGTTTTCTATTTTCTTTTCTGGGTTGAACTTGGTATCTTTTTTTGGGTATTTTAGCTCATTATGGCCGACACTAATTGAGAAATGTTTGAGGAATTAGTCATTTTATTTGTTTCTTTGTAAACATGTAGTACTGAATTGGGATCATCTTTGTATAGTGAGTAGATATAGCGTTTTGTTGAACTTGGAATGCCATCAATTAGCTCCCGTTGTGTTCTTGAGTAATTTCGGGAAGAGGGGTTTGTTCAATTGTTTCTTATGCCAGTCATTCTAAGTTGATTTAGTTAGACTGCGAAAAAATTGAATATTGACCTAATGTGTATGCTACTCCATTTTTGTATAAGGTTAGGATCTTGATGCATTTACGTTTTCCTTTGTGAACTAGACCATTGAAGTCAATAAGGAAAATGTTGGACTGTGTGTTGCAGCGGTGGCAATTATCTACCTCGTGAGCCATTGATTTTTCCACTTGCATGGGTTATTGAAACATCGAATCATGGAGGATGGGAGGAAAAGCTTATCAGTAGTTGACATGGAGTATTGGAGTGGCCTTACAGGGACTAGGTTGATTGCGAGTTTGCTTTAGACTGTCGGATGAGATATACAGTGGAAAACTATTCTATCAAACTTATATATGGCAGAATTGCTGCCACTCATTTAGTCACGTAAGATGGCTTGCAAGGACGAAGAGAACCTCATTTTGCCAATGGTATTCCAATGTCTGTTAGTTCCTGCAGTCACACCTTCAAGGTTAGGTCATTCGACAACGTAGAATATAGAACTAATATGCACAAAGGTAACGGTGCATAGTACCTAGTTGCACCATTGCTTTGGTGCTATATTTGTGTGAAGAATTTTCATTTATCATAGTGTTAGGGTTGAAAAGGGAACACTATTGCTCTTCTAGAGTTCTGTCGCAGGCTTAAAGCAATGTGTAGGCTCTGAAGTTCAATGTTAGTTTGTGTGGAAGAAAAGCGGTAGATGAGCAAGTCGTAGGCATGGAAAATAAGTGTTGATCAGCTGAAACCCTGAGAAGAACAGGGAAACAAGTATAGCGAGCTTTGACAAACTTTGAGCAGGACGAAATCCAGCTGTGGCATTGGGCAATCACGATTCCTTTTCCCTCAGATTTTTGTTCACAGATAGACATTCCAGCGCAAGTTAGGGAGGAATCCTGTAGTTGATGCTTTTACTTAAACAAAATTACCTGGAATATGTGATTATTGTTGTGGAAGGAAAGGGTTGCTTGTCCTAATCTCTAGGTAGCCTGGGTATATGTGAAGGGCAGGGAAGGCTTGGCTTGGGTCTCTCTAGCCCTTATTTTGGTGTTTTGTTGTACAGAGTTGTTCAGTTGCCTTATCGCTTTTCCATTATTTTTATTCAATTGATTCCAACCAAAAAGATTACTTTTAGGATGAATTAAAGAGACAAGATGAGTGCCAAACACTGTCTTATTAGTTACTAATATTAATGAACATACCACAAATTATTTCCCAGATCTCAGCCTTGTTATTGTTATGCAATAAAGTAGGTGACCTCCAACCTGTAAAATCTTCCTCTGTGGCAATCTTGTGTTGGCTATGGCTTGTTCAACTTGACTCAGATTTAAAATTTAAATAAAAACAGCATACAATGGCACTTAGGAGAGTGATGTAATGTAGTTTACCTGCTGCTTTCTTTTGTCAAATATCTTAAACTATAAAGGTGGTTTTCAAATAAGCTCATTGATCTAATTAATGCAGAGAAATCAAATGGAGTGTGCATTTCACCTGGGGGTCGTTTTCACCCATTCTCATCAGAAGGGAAGCCTCCTAGAAAGGTTAGAGATTTGACCCTCTGCCGGATGTTCCGAAGGAGGACTTGCTGTGATGTGTCACATACACATTCTGCCTTGCTGTCTGTTCGGAGGCTGGCATCAACGGGGGAAGCTAACCAGGAGTGCCTGCACTTGTGGGAACTATTGGAGTGCTCAATTTGTGATCCAAATATTGGTGTTAAGCCTGGTCCTCCTCTGATGTGTACCTCCTTTTGTGAAAGGTTGTACGAAGCTTGCTCTGGTGCATATTTTTCTATGGATACTATAACACAGGTCTGTTCTGTTCTCAAGATTGATTGATCATAAATGAAACAGCCCTTATGTTTGTATAAAGCAGTAGACGAGGGTATGGATTCATGCTGCAGAACTATTTGACAGCAACATAACTTTGTTTATGCATATCAGTGCATTGTTGATGAAAAAACTTATGCTCTTGATTTCTAGTTATGTGGTCTGAAGGGTTTCTTAGAATTTTCTGAGTAGTTCTTGTGTGTCAGGTTCTCTTACCATGTGGAGTAGGCGACTTTGTATGCGGTAGGGCCTCTGAGTGGATCTCTAATGGTACAGAGCTCTGCCGAGCTACTGGTTTTGCTGTTAGCCCAGTTGGAGGTTCAGGCCTTAGCATTGAGGAAAAATCTTGTTATGGTGGAAAAGCAAGTCTAGATTCCATTGCAGAGTCATGGAAGACTTCACAAACTGGGACATTTCAGAAAGATGGTCACTTCGGATTGCTTGATGATTTCCAGCAGTGGGTGATAGAAATGCCCTTCACCGAAAGAGTTTCATGGGCAGTTGGAGGTTTGGTGCTGACTGCTGGACTCTTTTTTATCAGGTTAGTCCATTTGCTTCGTACTGTTAGTAGTTTCTTACATGGTTAACCTTTTTATCAAAAGGGGTGGCTCTTGTGCATTGCTTACTCTATGCCCCTCTATTTCCTTCCCTCTATTGGTAATTAGATATGTGGTTGACCTTCTTGACTTAATGCTTGTCCTAGAATTAACATATAGAAGGACGGTTTCTGTATGCACTTTGCTCTTATTATGACCTTATAACTCGATCCATTCTTTCAGCATTCAGTGTCATTGGATGAGCATTATCTTCCAGGGCTGTACAAGCTCTTTCCTGTAGGATTCTCTAGAGCTTTTGGTTTGTTAGCAAAAGTGACCAGCCATATCTGAGAGGGTCTTCATCTCTCGTGTGGATGTGTCATTCATGTTCAACAATGGTGAGCCAGAGACTGCGTTGCAGGTCTAATACTGACAGATTAAAGGATATCAAAGTTCTTAGGAGACCTGCTGGACTATAGATGGAAAGCGGATTGGAGAAATCATTCAGTGGCTGGAACATCCTGTTCCAGCATTGAGATATGAATATGTTTGTTTCCTGTAAAAAGTTTTCTCTAAAACCCATAAATAATTCAATAGGTGCTCCACCGAGCTATTTGAGATAAACATAGAACTCTAGCCTGCTTTCTCATGTTATGCAGATTTAAAAAAAAAATTGAAAAAGTTAGTGTTTCTGCAATCAAAATGAGTAGTTTGAAATACCGGATGAGCTTCTATTATTGTCTTTAAGAGAACTAGATCCTGCTCTCTGTGAGATCACTTTGCCTCTACTCAGATTCCATCTCTTCTTGATTCTGGTGTTAGCCACATCTTTTGTCCTCTCTCTTCAGCTGGTGTTGTCGAGTTTCCTGGTCTTGTTTTGTTGTTTTCTTTCTTTTCTCTTTTTCCTATATGAGAAAGCACGTGCAAATGTCTACAGTTCAAATGCTATGACCTTTTAACGTTCCGACTAGTTTATGGTGAAGGTGGACTTGTAAAGAACAACAATGTATGTAACTTAAATTGAATAGTTTGTTACTTCATTATACACCTCTATCTTGTCTCTCTGTGCTCCAGTGCTTCCTGGCTCTGGTAGCTTTATTCTGGTTGGCGTGGTTGGAGGGACAAAGATTATAGACCTTTTGCGATAAAAAAAGAAAAAGGAGTATAGCATAGCGCTTTGTTTGGCTTGCTAGATATCTCTGGTTGCTATATTCTGTTATTGCCATCACTATGAACATTTGTTTGTTCCGCAACTTTTACTAGGCTTCACAAATGAGTACATTCACAAGTCATTTGTTTTAGGGTCTAATGGAACCATCCTCTCTACACTTTCAGGTTAGGGCTGCTACATCTAACTCCTCACACCCCCATACCCCCACCTAGGTGCAATTCTCGGGTCATGGATTTTGTTTGGAATTTAGATTTGGAAGTTATAGACTACAGATTGGACAGTTTTCTTCTGTGTGTCATCCTCTATAGATTACCTGTCAAGAGAAGCGCGCTGATTTTGCTTTGCCATTTATTGCACTCACTAGTGACAGCATTGTGTGTTGTTCACGAAATGCAGTAAGAGGAGGAGCTACAGCCAACGACAGAAGCAAGCTGCAATTATACGCGCAGCTAGGAGAATGGAGGCCAAAGCAACAGGCCAAAGATCACCCACCACCATCACTAACCGGAAGGCTGGGTTGAGGTAGATGATTCAACAGTCAGTAGATTTCAAGCTCACTTTTGTCTTTTTCTTTCCCCATTGTAACATAGATTGATGTGCCAATCATACTTTCAGTAATGCAAAGTTTTCGGTCTGGTGTTTTTGCCTTCTTGCGGCATTTAGAAAGAAAGGATCATATATATGGAGATATTTCCAAGGGTTGATGTTTCAATCTTGTTTTCAAGGATTCCTCTTGCTATTTCTGATGTAACTGTTAGATGAAGGCGGTCAAATGTCGAAATGAGAGATCAATTTAGGTGGAACTTAAACCTTACAACAGAGTTACGGTCTCGTGTAGTAACCTTCATGTCAAGGTGTCAACCAAATTTATACTTAGCAAAACAGCAATTTCGATACTGTTCATCTCAGAACCAAGTCAAAAATTTCAAGTTGAGCCTCGAATAATTAGCAAGGAATATTTGAACGGGTCATTCAAGTTGAGCTGCTCGCATAACCAAATCTTCTGACAAAATACGGCCAATCTTAGGAGATAGGCATGAAACAATCTCGTATAAAAAAAATTTGTATTTTTATGTAAGGCATTAAGATTCAGTCATGAACCAAAGAATAATATAGAATAATAGTTAGCTGGACTAAATTCTTCCCTCGGACAACAGGAGTGTTACAATTGAATTGCATCAAGCCCACCATTGGTGTTTCTACCAGCTGAGCATACCCAGTCTGCAAGCAAATCAAACCCTGGGAATAGCCATTTAGAAGGGGGGAAAAAGACATTTTTGTCACACAGAAGCTACCCTCTAGATTGAAAATGGATCTTCAATGTCAATACTTCTGAGAACAAAACATGAGTCGATATACGAACACAATCAAAATCAGAAACAAAAGGTAAGCCTAATATCTAATCCAGCATTTGCCTAAAAAATGCTAACCAACAAAAAATTACAACAAAGGGGGTAATCTAAAGCAACTGTTGGGTGAAAGGAATAGGAAAAAAAGAATTTTAAAATTTTCAGCTCCTGCACAGGAATATGATGATGTATTGTGTTGATTTACAGATTTTTGTCAGATCAAAAAACTTTTCATCGCAGCACAGCAAAGCCTTGAGGTCATGAATTTCTGAAACTGCCCAGTGAATTTTTTATGGTTTTGGATACAAGGATTCTTCTGCTACAAAGTTTCAACTGTGTGACCTTCATGTACATTTCCGATTCTCGTATCAGGCTGCTCCAGCTCTAGGGACCTGTTGAACAATAGAAAAATCTGCATTGAAGCCTTTTCTTCCGTGACTTTGAAAAACTAAAACAATGAATTGGAAGCCTTTCAACTTTGAAAGCTAAAAGGATGAGTTTGACAAAGATGGAGACCCAACAATTGACCCAATGGATCCCCTTGAGGTGGATCTGTGGAGCAAGCTTAAGACACGAAACCATACTCGGAAAATAGAACAGTAAGACAAACGACCAACAAATAGTCCATGGAAGAAGTTATGTCACTCGGACTCACTCATATCCATATAGTCCGACACAGGTGTCATGTTGGAATCAGCAATTTTTTTGAGAAATTTTGTGAATTTTTTGTCTAAAATAAAGGGCCCAGTTTCCGAATCCATGTCTCAAGGAAAAATAAGGAGTCAAAGTAACATAGGAAAGAAGTACTCTACCTTCTTTAGTTTTGATGAAGAACTGCTCCCGTCTTCACGTGGCTTCAGTATCTCGAAAGAACACACTAAAGACTCGTCAACACTTAAAAGGGCTCCAGCATTGTCAAACTCCCCACCGTAGTTTGGAGCTGAAAATATAGTAACTAGTCTTCGCTTGGCGAAAAATTCATATCCATCTTCTACAACCTGCAGTTTAATATTGGAAAACAATCTTGATCAAGGCCAGCTAGACGTACAACTTCCAAATGCTCCAGTACTCTTCACAATTTAAAGACTGCGACAAAATTCTAAAACCCAGAGTTGATCTTACTTCAGATGTATGCCATGCCATCCTTGACAGCCAGAAACTTGGCCCCCAAAATAACCACAAAAGTTTTCCAAACAGAAGAGTATGTTCTACAATTACTCTACAAATATTTAGAAAATGAGTGCATTATATTTCTCTTTCCGGCGAGCTTGACACAAATCTGCTCTACTTACTGCATTCATGCAATGTGATTGACTCTGTATTCTTTAATTTGTCAAGACCATCAGTTACTATAATGTCAAATAGACCTCCTGGGATATGATTCACTGCTTGTCTGAAGAACCAAAAGTAAGAACATGTGCTATCTTACCTGATGACCACGGCAAATCAGATCAAGATCGTTCTTATCTAAGAACTCAGCAACCACGTCAGCCCCAAATGTACATGAGACACCTCTGTCACTGTCTGACCAACCCTCATTCTTAGGGTCGGGATCTGACCAGAGCAGGTCACAAAGAAGCCCACTATCTGGTATTTCTGTTGGTCTTTGAATTTCATCAATTTGTGCCAAGTTCTGCAGCTCAGGAGACAGCCCCCCCGTGCATGCAAAGTATTTTTTCATCAATGACTGCAGCAACTGGCAAACAGTTGAAGCAGTCTGTGAAAATCTTCCATAGGCGGACATTAAATCTTCTTTTGCATTCATCGTAGAACCCATAAATACGATTAATCTTTGCATCTTCATGATTTCCTCGCAAAAGGAAAATCTTATCGGGGTATCTTATTTTGTATGCTAGAAGTAGACAAATGGTCTCCAAGCTTTGTTTGCCTCGGTCCACATAATCTCCTAGGAAAAGGAAATTTGCTGACGGAGGGTAGCCCCCATATTCAAAAAGCCTCAGAAGGTCCTGGTATTGTCCATGAATATCACCTGTGGGAGGGCATTTGAGCTATTTAAAAAATAATGACAATTATACATAAAAAGAAAAGAAAGAGTAAGCACAGAACAATAAACATATAGTGCTCCACCATTTTGTTTTTTTTTTTTGCTCAGTTCGGAAGGCAACCTAACAACTACAGCATTTTGCTGTCATAATGGCTACCTAATCTAGGACTTATTAGGCAACTTCAATGAATCTCCTATTCATTGAGCGTGTCCAGTGCCCATCACGCATTCACAAGGAAACTGTATCGCCTTAACCCTCATATACAATTGAGACAACCATCAAGCATCTCGTACCCCCCACGCAAATGTTGCTGAGATTCTACTCAAGGCTTATTTCACAATAAGCATTCATTCTCTCTGAAGAACACCTTTCCAAAAATGTGCGAAAACAATCATACGATCTTATACTGTATCCAAGCAGAAAAACCCATTAGCCTTGACATTGCATAGACAACAATGTGGCATGCCTGACCAAGCAACCAACCCAAGTATTTATCCAATTTAAGGGATTCACCTCACAAATTGCCATAGAAATCGCGCATCTGGAATTCATTCCGAAGCTACAACATAACTTTTCCATGTAGGGTTAGGACATAGACCAATATCATAATACCATGAAAATTGATCAAATTCTTCATTCCCATCATTTTAAGGAATATCAGTTCCGCAATTGATAATTCCGCAGCAATAGCTAAATGTTACACTCCATTTTCCCCCCAAAAAAGACACAGATAAATTTGCCCAATTGGAGAAAATTTGATCTGATCTCCACAAAACATTGAATATCCAATCAAATTCACCATCGAACAAGAAAATTATGAAACCCCAGATATCTATCCAGTGAATATTGATTGAAATTAACGGTCAAAATTGATCCAACCCCCAAACATACAAGAAGAAAGAAACACAACAAACATTTATAAATAAAGAAGCAAACCCACATTTCTTTGATAAAATTGATAGAAAAAGAGAGTTTTTCTTACCACAGACCCTAACGGGGGCATGGAGTTGGAGGAGATTAGGCTGAGATAAGAAGATATTACGGGCGTTGACACAAAGCTGCCTGATCTCACCTTCAGACAATTGAACCTGTTTTCCACCTTTACCTTCTAATAATCTCCTTATAATATCATCCAACACATTCTCATCCATGTTTCCCTCCATTGTCATCATCATTTTCTTCGTCTTTATCAATCTTCTTCTTCTTCTTGTTCGTTCTAGCCCAAATCCAAACACCCGAACCCAACTTCAGACAAGAATGACCCAGAAAAAAAGAGAGGATCTTTGTGGGCAATTTCAGAGTAAACACAAAAGGAGGGGGAAATGGAGGGGAGAGAGAGGAGAGAGAATAATGGTAATGGATGAATTCAAGTCAGACGCGGATAATTTGGAGGGATGGTCATGGTCATGGTCATGGGGGAGCACATTCTCAATTATCAATGAATTTTTAATTTCTATGATGATTATTAATTTATTAGTGATAGTCAATCGTACATGGCTTATGATAAAATTGGTTGGACATAACCTAATCTAAATGGCTTTTTTCCTCGTCATTGTTGCGTCTCCTGCGTGCTTCCCCCTCTTTCCCCAATTCCTTCTCCTTCCCCTCCCCTTAATTTACAAAGAATTCAAAAAAATATACAAATTTTTATATGAAACAATCTCAAAGTGATTTATCCTAAGATCACTTATATGATAATTTTTTTAACTTAAGCAACAGTTAATAAATATATAAAACGTTTCACAATATAAATCACTATGAGATGACCTTACACAGTCACACTAGACTTATTGTTAAAAAAAGACAACAAAATTTTAGTTTAAGTTTTAAAATGAACCAAACATTTAGCTTCATCTAGAAACTAAGTTATATAGATGATTTTTAGCTTGATTAAATAATAAATCTAAATTAAATTGTACTTGCAGCATAATATGTTGTATTTTTTTTTAAATATAATCGCTAAATTTTAACTTTAATGACTATAAACTAAACACGAATTTCACATAAGAATATAAAGAAAATGATACTAAACATTAAAATGTATGAAACTTGGAAATCTAGTTAGTCCAAAGTGGGTTAATAATTAACATAGTGAACATGAAATTCCAATGAGTAAGGTGAAAGAAATCGACTTAGAAGCAATGAGTGGTGGGGAGGAAAGGAGGTGCATTTGGATTGGTGTAGATACATGGCGAAGACATGTATGTCATTTGTCTCTTTAAAGTATAGATAAATAAGTCAAAATACTAATGTGGTAGTGTAATAAAATTTGTATTCATGAATGCCCTCATTTAATTTCTATAGCTTGAAAACCAACTAGGCTTTGGTGATTGGTGCAGTATAGTTGAGCACACTATAGGATTGTCGATCTTTATGTTCCAGGGATGGTTATTAGGAGTTACGAATTTCCCATTATTTTGTGAGTGTTTAATAATTAATTCAACTAAAAGTTTAAGTTAAAGATTGAATGTTTAGGAAAAATGTTTTATACTTTAACAAACTTCTTACGCGAATGTTCCTTGAGTTTGAAATATGATTGCGGCAGCGATTTTTTTCCTACTTTGAATAACTCATATGGGGGTTGCAGAGATGCGAACTC
Organism: Selenicereus undatus; assembly: GCA_017589665.1. Taxonomy (NCBI): domain Eukaryota; kingdom Viridiplantae; phylum Streptophyta; class Magnoliopsida; order Caryophyllales; family Cactaceae; genus Selenicereus; species Selenicereus undatus. The sequence continues at coordinate 9,671,360 of JACYFF010031959.1, forward strand.
GATATATCTTGTTCAAAAATACTCTCATACCATGTTCAATAACCAATTTAACCAAAAGATTAAACTAATGGTCCAAAGCTCAAAAAAAGATGTTATACTCTAACAATGAAGACTCATGGGATACTGAAAGTGCCTTTGACAGATACATTACCTAAATATAAATTACCGTACACCGTCATCTACCCTAGTTTGTTTTGTGCATCTATATGTCACCTTTACTTAGTTAGTAGGCTTACCTATTCCACGAGGGGAAAAACAAAAAAAAGAAAAAAAGAAAGGGAGGTTCATTGCTCAAACACGAACCCTCTTGGGTTGTAGGGCTAGACTGGCCTTATTTGGTTCACGAGTTTAACCGGTTCTAGTTCTCGACAGGCTCGGTTGGAGTTTGCATGCGGAGCCCAAGCACCCGGCCTAGCGTTTAGGTTTAAATTGAGCGACTATTGGATGAATTGGGCTGATTTTACAACCAAACCCTCTTGCATTTGGAGCCTGCACGTATGAGTGTTGGATCATGTTCAACCCTCTCTAAGTTGGGCCAATGAAAATGAAAAATTGGTTGTAGCCTTGGAGGAATTATTAAGGGGTTTTTTTCCTTTTTTTTTTCTTTCTTGGTTGAGAATATGCTCTGATACTATATTCAGGAACCTTCTTCGCAGTACAATTAGGAGTCATTCGGCATTTATATACACAAATTGATATCTATTCATAAGGAATATCGTATGTAAGTATGTATCACATATGAAAGTCATTAGCTTGCAACCAGCAATTCACATGAGACAATTGTTATTGCATCTGCTCTAAGTTGTACATTTTGTATGAGAACTACTACTTTTCCTTGTATAGATCCCTCTTATGGGACGTTTGGCGAGATTCAAATCCATGTAGCCTTTACCCTTACAAACAATTATGCAAACATAAAGGTCATTTAACTCAATTCTAAAAACGATGCATTTGAATGCTCTATAATTGAGTCAAATACATCTAACTTTGTTAAAAATGGGTTTCACGACAAGATGGGATGAGGGCAAACCCTATAAATTACGTATACCACCAATTGCGTTGCTCTGAGAATTACTCCTACCGCATTCGGTGCCCAATACGTGACTCTTAGGTAATATTTGGATCTATATCTATATCTATATCTATATCTACATCTATCTATCTATCTATATGTGTGTGTGTGTGTGTGTATATATATATATATATATTCATTCTTTGCTCCATCGTTTGAGTGTGATATGATTTAAATTGACACGCGTGCTATATTTCTTATTACCAAATCATATCATTTCTTTCTATTATAGCTTCTATAAATATCTGTTCATGCTAACATGAACTTCTGTATTAAAATACAACTAGTATAGACCCGTACTTTGCACGGTAATTTATAAAATAGATAATAAGTTATTTACAAAAGACACATAGTTGCTATTATTATTTAGAAAAGAAGACACAAATTAGGTACTTAGTAAGTGATGTTGTTATAAGTAGAAATAAATTTTCACTATAAAAATGTAATAAACCTAGTTATTATAGTCAGAATTTTTTAGTATTATATACTTTTTTATCATTTTCTTTTAGGGAATTTTCATCTTTGAAAGTAGATATATTCTGGTCACAATTTCATTCAAGTTATCTCAATATGTAGATACAATACATCACAATTAGTCATCCATGATGTGCTTAGGTTCCTCCATTTGAAATCATGAAGTTAGGTTGCCTTTTGTTGGAAAATATGTCATTGAATTCTTCTTTAGACAACATATCTTTTTAAGGTCAATGTTCCACTTAAATCATGAGTTGCAACACAAATGAGTTGTTGTAGATTTAGTGATTTTAGGTGATTTGAATGAAGCAAATTTTATTTTTTGGAAAAAAGGGGGACTGTGAAAATAGTGGATGGATTTAGAAAAACAATAAAAATTATTATATTGTAGCTGGTCTATTGATTCTAAACTACTTACCAATTTATATAAGTTGTCCCCTCTCAGAAGGAAAGATAATGAGTTAACAGAAAGGCACATGTTAAGATATTCCAGTTAAATCATGGATCATAATTAGTTGTAGCATATTATCCACAGATCGAGTTATGACTGTCTAACTGCTGTTTAGTTAACCCATAATTTAAAAACTCAAAAATAGTATTTCCAAATTTGTTCATTTGGTTAGCTAACCTAAAATGGGGTTATTTTATTTCTTGAAATTAGAAGGACCCATCAAAATCTCAATTAACACATGATTTAAAAAAAAAAAAGGTCCAAGAAATTAAAATTTTCTATAAACCTACATTGTGATTTGTGTCTTAAGTTAACTATATGACATAATTAATGATTTTGAACATTTGTCATGATTTATGAAAAAAACCCTACAAATAGTATTCAAGAATACATTACAGTATTTTACTAAATAACAAAAACTATTACATTGATTCAAACATCCATTACAGTATTGAATGTATGCCATGAAAAAAAATATATAGAAATAGTATTCAAGTATGCATCGTAATTTCTAACTAAACAATGGAAATATTAAGCATGCATTATAGTTTCTACCTGAATAACGGAAACAGAAAACTACATTGATTCAAACATGCATGTAGTATTGAACGTATGCAATGATTTTAAAGAGAAAAATGAAAAATTACATTTGTTAATGTTGGAGGCATATTTTGAAGGTGAATAAGTTAATCAAAATTGTTCAAAAGACTTTATAAATTAGGATAAAGTTTTAAATATTAAACTCATCAAATATGCTATTAATGCAATTTGATCCTACTACTACAGTTCCTAACCCAATGAAATCCCCCAACACCCCCTCCATATTGTTCAAAAGCCCAACCTAACCACCTCACTCAATTTCCAAAATAGCAAAACTTTTGAAGATATAGAGGACTATACTCTTATCCACGTATGTAAAAAAGGAAGTTAAATTTTGTGGTTTCTTTTATATATCTTGACAGTAACTTTTGTAAATTATGAAATTCATATTATAATTTGTAGTATAGATATTTGAAAATTTTTAATTGATGTAAATAAATAGGTCACCAAACAATCTAGATACATGTGAAATACTTTGCATTGTTGTTTCCATTAAAAATTTGAAACGCCAAGGAAGAGGATCAAATTATTAGAGTTTTTCTTATAAAAAAACAAAAATCCATAAATGAACAACATAAATAAAATATGAAAGAACCTAAACACAATTAAGTTACTAATACAATATAATATAATATAAGCAAAAAAAAATTAACCTAAGTCATAAATCGGACGGAAATAATTAAGAATATAAACAAATCAAATAAAACACCACCACTATTAATCAAGCCTGACAAAAACTAAATCTAAAAAAGTGAGATTACGAATTGTAGCAAGAAATCAATGATGGCGTCAATTAGTGAAAGATTAAATATCAAGAAAAGAAAATTAAGCCACATATAGGAGGGAATTGCAACAAAAAAGTACAAAATTTTCAATCAAATACGGTCAAGCATTTGGCGTTACTAATTACAAAAGAGGATGTCACTTGCTAACGAATTAACAAATTAATACAAACAAATATATGAGGAAGGGAACGATGATTATTATATATCTGGAAGTGAGGTAAAAAATATCACTTTGACACACATGAGCAATGAGCAAGACGGTATAATTGATTTCAACTATGAGACATATTCTAATGTATAATTTCAACTATGAGTAAGAACTACTTGACTATTTACACTAATATTGAAGGTTCAAGAATGATATCTTTTTTATCTATAATTTTCATAGTTATTTGTTACTAACTACTTTATAATTCGTATTTCCATAATTATTGGGATTATTCTTTTTTATCTACAATGTAGTGGTGCTAAGGAGACATAATGAATTCAAAAGGTTTAAGAAGGATATTTTTTTATAATTTTTATAATCACTAATTACTGCATAAGCATTCTTTTCAGAAAAAAAACTCCATAATTCTCATTTCGACAATTATGGAATTATATTTCATAAAATTATACTTTCTTACGATCATTTCCTTATTAATGATTTTTTTCCCTTACTACTATATGAGAGATTTGAAAATTACAAATTAATTATTTTCAACAATCAGATGGTTGTGATGATGAGAGAGAATGAATCCAAGGGTTTGAAATCTCTAATTAATGAGAATGCAAGAAAATTTCACATCATCACAGCATTGCTTTTATATGTAGTATAGATTATATATCTTCGGTGAAATTCACATATTTTTGTCGTCTATAAGATGTGACTTCGATTGTTTTGTAAAATTTTGCCGCTTGAATTTTTACATTGATTCTTTTTTCACGAGTGTTTTTTTCCTTTTTATTTTGGGGGGAATATGTTAACATTTTTATGTGTAATGATAATTCACCATCGTCCATCAACATTGATGTCAACAGATTACAAACAACGGTTTCAGGTTCGATTCCTGCTCCGCATCATGCTTCTTCATCTTGCTCGAATTTGTTCATGACTTTCTTTTCTATGTTGGGTATTTCGATCCAATTCAATTCAATTCAAATTAGATGATTTTCAGTTTAAGTTAACTGATGTTTGGTCCAATAAATCTATTATACAAAAAAAAAAACAATCTTGTATGAAATTCAGATCAAGTACAATTCAATTCGGGTCATTCGAGGTTCGGTTCCACTTTTGGATGGGCTTCCTTCAGGTGTCGAGCTGGATGTGAGTCTGAATCATTCGGTCCTGGTCTCAAGTAAGTTTAAAACCTATTTTCAAAAATAGCACCCCACATCTATATGCATATAGACCTGATAAATGGGCCGTTTAGGTTAGGTGAGTTTCGCGCAAACACATTTAAGGGTGGATACAAGTTCGATTCGGGAGTGAAGTACTAGTTTGGGTTGATCGGTTGACTACATTCGGGTTAGATGTGGTTTGGTTCGGGTTAAGTGAAGTTTGGATGTTGCTCCTTAATTTGGGTCAATTTCAATTATGACATTCATATCAATTTCAGATCCGCCAAAAATTGGACCGAGTGTAAATTGCATCATATTAGTATTGGGTTTTGCTAAACTCTAAATGAGTTGCTTTTAGGACTGAAGTTGCATATTTGTTGTGTATAGATTAAAAATTTTATACTTCTTTACCTCTTTTTTAATGTATAATTTTAAATCTCATCACTCATATGTTTAATTTTTGAGAATGCTTTACTTTCATGTTTTTAAAATAAATAACTAACTAAAATTTTCAATGAAATGCAAAATTTGTCATCCATATGGGAAATTGCAAAGCATTAGTTTTGAAATTTAAAACAAACATGTTATACATACACTAAAATACATGTAGCTAGGAAGCTAGGACGTTATGTTCGATGAGTTTAATTTCGGTTTGGTTAATAGATTTGTTAATTTTCAATTCAATTAAGCAAATTAGATAAATAAAAATTTTAAGATCTTTTCAATCACAAATTACGAAACTTAATTGTGACACTAAAGTACATGTCAGATTCCGAGTTCTGTCATTCGTGATACACCTATAAGATATCATATGGTAGAGTTAGAATCTCACATTCCAAGTTCGGATTGGATTGTGTCATTTATGCTCTGAATTGGTTTGGGTTGGTGAGTTGGTCCAGGCTTGCATCATTTCTGTTCAGGTGTGAGTCAGTTTGGGTCATCAGTTGGTTCAGGACTAACTCGGTTCGGGTTTGAACTGGGCTATTTGTTAAGTTTGGTTCATGGTTGATTCATTTTCGGGTTTTGAGACATTATCGATTCACCTATTTCAATTGTCAATTAGCGTATAGGTTTAGGCAATTTGGTTTGAATTTCAGTCAGTTTTGCCAAAATTTTTGGAAATTTAACACCCATACACTTTTCTGATTCATAAATTTTATTTAGGTACATATAAAAATGTATAATGGTGCCATATTCAACTCATACCCATGTATACCCCATACCTGATGACCAACTCCAACAGAAGCCTCCCATATTCTGGACTTTGAAAGCATTGAGGCAGCGTTATTAATTAAGTTGCCTGTCAGCCAGCTAGGGTTGCTTGGTCCACTCGAGCACGTAATTAAGTCATTTCATTTCTAAGAAAAGCTAATGAATCAAATCCATCCAGCTAATTAAATTGCTCCTAATTCAACATCTTAACAATCTGTCGTTTAAAATTAAGTAAATGCCAAAAACAATCAGGAAGAAAAAAAAAAAGGAAAGTTATGTTACAGGTACATATATATATACAACTCAGTACACATTACATCGTTCAATTGCTCTGATTGCATCGGCTCAATCTGTGTATCTGTATGTGTGCGTACATGCGCGTATGTTAGGAGCTGAATCTTCGAACCCTTGTTAATTAGGAGACTACTGTACGTGGTGCAAACCATTGGACCATCTATTAATGCATTGCTTCTATATGATTAATTGATTAATAAATTGAATGTCTCAAGAATAACCAATTATAATTAAGAAATCAATCAGATGATCATTCGATGAGATGATATTGATCAGAAGGTTGATCATCTTGACGCCGCGAGTAAATTGCATAGACTATCAACTGAACTGCTCCAAGAATAACTCCAGCTCCATTTGGTATCTGATCATTTCCATGCATACATGCATTTCAGCTTCTTGTGCATACATGGGATCAGATTATAATGTTTTAAAGAAGTATTGTTATTTGATATTTTAATACTATTTTTAGCTGGAATTATACTCCTAATAGCCAAGCATTATTAAGCAAATTTTATATAAGCTAGTCCCTTTTTTCTATTTTCAATTTCATATTGAGGGAGAGAATAGAAAGTCAATTAATCTGGTCGACTATCCTCAAAATTTTTTTTGCCAACTAAAGTATGACATCAGGAATGACATGAGCGTTTTCTTTTGAATTTATTTTTGTGATCATTTTAAAAAATATTAAGCTATAGAACTGTTCAAAATTACTTCTTGTACAATATAGTGTTTCGGCTTTGAAATATCAACTAGGTCTAAAAATCAGACAACTTACTTTACAGTAGTAAGTACCATATATTGTGGGAGCGATAGATATAACCATATAGGTCTTTATCACATAAAGCTTTTAATCGATATTTCTAATTTTCTATGGTTCACAAGGATATTAATAAATTAACGATGTAAAAATGTTTGACCGTTTTCTCAATATAGAACAAAGATGGCTATAACAATAGACAAAAATGAATTTAAAAAACGAACTCTTGCTAAAGATTGAGGAGTAGGGTGACTCACACTTGCATATCTTCAGCCACCATACTCTACTATTTGTAGGAAGGGGAGCCTTAGAGCAACGGTAAGGTTGTCTCCGTGTGACCAAAACGTCACGGCGGGTTCGAGCCGTGAAATCAGCCACTGATAAAGTTAGGTTAAGCTGCCTATAATTCACCCCTTGGAGACCCTGCGTGAACGCAGGATGCTTGTGCACTGGGTTGCCTTTTTTTGTACTAAAATCGATTCTTAATATTGAATTATCCCATTTTTTAACCAAAAAAACTTGATAAGTCTTTCTAGTATAAATTGAGTAGGCCATGTAGCTGATTTAATTTCAAAAAAAAAAGGTTAACATTATGGAGAAATAACGAATTAGCTAAATTCATCGATCTACTAAAAAGTCTTAATGTTGTTGTGTGTACTTGATGAATATTGTCCTACAAGATTAAGTTTTTGAATATTTTTTTTTTGTAAATTAGTCAATTAATGAAATAACTAAAATTGCTAGGATTTGATTGATCATTAATTCCGGTAATTCATAATCAGTAATTGATTAGTTGATTAGGCGGTGGATGGAAAGTGATAGTCACTTACAGCGAGGAAGAGATCTTCGACAAGAAAGGCGTACAAAGTCCAAACTCCTGAATTAAAAAATACGCACAATGACAGCAACAATGGCATATACTCCACGTTTCTCGTTGCCAAAACCGTCCTCTGCAGCATTTCAATTCCACCATTCATACTTAGATTACTTGTTCACTATTAATTAGATCATTAGATTAATTAATTACGTTTTAATGTTCCTAACGAATATACCTGAAATCGAGAAAACAAATATGACAATATATAATTGTTGATTTCTATTTTTTTTTTATACTTTGAGAGAGAGAGATAGCATACCATGGCGGAGAGGGGAGAAGCATACATGATTATGTTAAGGGCAGCACCAGCAAACCCAATCATGTTGATCCTCTCATCACCATGCAACATAAATGACGAGACCAAGATTACCATTCCAAAAAATCCCACATCTATGGCCATGAATTGCATGTTTATTCTTCCCTGTATCACCCACAATCAACCAAGTCATTGATTAATTAGTTAAACATATATGCATATATGTATGCATGTACACGTGTGTATATGTATGTATGTATGTATGTATGTATGTATGTATGTATGTATATAAGGTGGTACATACCCTTATTATTGGTGAAGCAGCAAAAATGAAGAACAAGGTGACATAAATGAGCTGAACCAAAGCTCCAAAGCCATTGACAGTGGCCACAAGCACAGCCCCGGGCTTTATAATTCCGTAGTATGTCCATAAGGCAGCGCTCAAAAATGTACATATGTATGGCAGGCTGTCAAATTCTTCTGTTGATCCTCTCTTCACAACTCTAATCATCGTCTTTCTGCATCCAGAGTCCAGAATTACCCATCTTACTAATAAACTAAAGGTCTTCCTCAACATGTTTTGTTGAAATTACAGTCCGATTAAAGGGAGAAAAGTATAATTTTACGGCAAACTATCTACAAATTACGTTGTGTCATCAAAGAAGAGCTTATAAAATTAATTAAATTAGCAAAAAATAATAACTTACAGAGGAGAAAGGAAGAGAACCACTGAGATTACGTTTCCTGATGATCATGAGAAAAAGGAAAAGAAAAAAAAAATACATTCAATGCTTTTGTGAGTAATTAACAATATACATATATGATAAAGATAGGCGCGAAAAAAGAAAATATATATATTACCTATGACTCCAACTATGAAACTTAGTTCTGCCATGGATGACTAATAAAGGTCTTCCTCAACACTTGGAAAGAGAAAGAATTGAATTAGCAGATGATTTTCGTTATGAAGATTTCAGCCTTGGCTTGTGAATGGATCGATCAGAGGCGTATTTACAATTTCATTTATGATAATAATGTTGCGTGGTTCATGTGGTTGCTAAATATTACAGGCAAACCCAATGTACCAAGCCACATATATATATGTAACTAATATACATAGTTATTTACTTGATCTAGTCAATTTAATTAATTATTTCTCATTTCTTTCAAACTAATATGCATGCAATATACCTAGCCTTATTAATAATACCTTATTTTATTTTTCCTTGCTCCTTTTCAAATAATATGCGTTTGTGCAGCGAGACTTAGAGATAGTGAGATTCAATTCTAGGCTTTCATAAGTAACAATTCGAGGAGGAGTTGGCCGGGTGGCCAACACTCCACAAGTCGTCCCCCCATTCAGGTTCAAATCCGGGGACATAATTCCACCTTTGTGTAATTATGTGTGGAAAGTTTGTGGGCCTGAGCTTTAGTCTGAGTTTTAACATTTCCTTTCCCCTGGTCCGTTTAAGTTCACTGGGTACCCCTGAGATAGGGGTCAGTAGGCTTATTACACTTATAGTGAAGGCTAACTAATACAATGTATATAAGGTATGGGAAATACGTACGTATTCGACTTATCAAGAACTCATTTAGCTAATACTAGGTATTAATAAAAATTTTAATGTATAGATGTACTAGTAATTTAGATACATCAATTTATAAATCAATTGACTTATTAGCATCGGTTGGTTTAAGTAGTTTTACACTTATTTTCCTTAAGCGAGGTCTCGGGGTTGAATCTTTTGTGAATAAAGGAAATTAGTGATGGAAGAACTCTACCATTTATTGAACTAACAATAGCTTGACTCCAGTCAAATGGAGAATCAAAGATAAAAAAAATAAACCAATTGACTTAATCGCAATGACAGGTCCGAAGACCAAAACCAGTTTCAATGCTGAAAGTACCTAACAATTACCATTGAATCGGTACCGTTTAATTCAGTGGCAAGCTGTGAGTGAAAAGGAATTTCTTTTTACTTTGAATTTAAAAGCTGCCATAATAAGATAATATATATGTCAACTTTGCTATAAAACTATTTGCATTATCTATCATTAATCGAGATAAGTACTTAATTATAACTGAGTTTGTGGATACATCAAATATATTCGTGATCCATGAGCATATTTCTTTAGGTTTAATTAATAGTTAGGACGTACGGAAACTTTCAACATAACTAGGGCCGTTGATCTTAGCTGCCTTTGATCATCACTCCCGTTAAGAGATTTCTGAATGTTAAGCTTATTTCATGAAGTACTGTTTATTCAATTAAATCTGATCTTCTGATCGCTTCAAAAATGGTCAATTTTTCCTAATTGTGAGGACTATTTTTTTATAAATTAAAGCCCTTTCTTTTTTCCTCTTTGAATTTTCAAACCGTGTTAATTTTGTGCGTTTCGGAATGTCTAAACATGAGTTTTTTTTGGACTGATATTGCATGGCATATTTGGATTACTAGAGCGAGTAAAATGTAAAGAGATTACTAATATATGTTGGTTTAAATGATTTGACACTTGTTTCTTTTAAACAAGATTTCAAATTCGAGTCTTACAAATAAAAAAAATCTATAATAAAAGAACTCTACTCTTTACAGAACCAATAATAATTCGACTTCTTTTAAGAAATGAATAACATTTAGGACTACGAGTAATCAATACTGTATCGGTGACCGGCATTAATGATCACAAGGCCCGCCCACGGAGAGGGTCTTCACTCTTCAGGAGGGCCGGCAGCGAGCAGAGTTGCCGAGTTAAACTCATTAACTCAGTTTTGGGTTCGGCAGGCTTTTCCCCGTCACGAGGGTTCGGTTCCCGGGATTGTCATTTGCCATATCTTCTACATTACCATGGCAGACAAAGGAGAAGCTAAGCATATATGGCCATGGTTACTGCTGCACAAATAATTCCAACAAAAGCAACCCTCAAGCTTCCACGGATTGCGAAGAGAGAGATTGCTATCACTACTCCTGCAAACCCTATGTCCAGAAGACCCACTTCCATTATTGATTCAATCTGAAATTATATATATCAAATACAATTAACTAAGTTTAGTGCAAGTGAAATTCAACCCAAAATTTTCAATTTATAGTAATTTTTCATCAATTATTTTGACTAATGTTACTTATGTCAATGACATTCCTCATTGGTCTTTAATCCTCTACTTGGCTGAAATTAATGTATTTTTGGTCCTTAAGGAGGAAGGAGTATAACTCTTCATTCACATATCCTTATCATTGCAAGAGAAAACAAGCGTCATTGTCAATTGAGCCAACCTATTTTAATCAATATGTCGATAATATTTTTTTCAATGTTGCAAAAGTACCTTTCGTTGAGTATTTTCTCCAATTTTGTTTATATGAAAAGTTTCATATGTTACACGTACGTTATTTTGGTTTATATTCAGATCAATTATGCAAATGAATACCCAAGACTAGTTTTCTCATGAGTTTGATTATTGTTTTGTTGATCTTATTATCTGTGTCTTGTAATTTTTTAAATCCCATATCAAAGGAAGCCTATCCAGTTGAATTTTGAGAAAATAAAGACACGAGGGAGTAAAAAAGATCCAATATCTGTGAAATAAGCTCAAAACGCTAAATTGCTTCAAAAATGTGACTTTAGATTACAGTTGTCTGTAATCATCAACGTCAACTAATTAAAAGTTTAAAAGAAGTGTTAATAAAATAGAAAATGAATATTAAAGGCTAATGATTTGGACAAAATAAAAAAACAAGGTATAAGGAATCGACTTAACATTCAGGACTACTTCAACGGCCTAATTTCAGTATAGTGAATCAGTGAGCAGCCCACATAGCCAGCCCAATGCCTGATTATTTGGGCTCAATGTTGGGCATCGTCTAAGCCCATTAGGCTTAGGCCAGGGCTAAGCCCATTAACAATGGTGGGCTAGGCTAACGCTTTGAACCCTATCATCATCACTCGGCTTATTATATTGAGCATCACTAACTTCTTCCTTATTTGCCATTAGCATTCTGTCTTGATCACGTGCTGTTCTTATCTCTGAAAGCTCTCTTTCATCTGCACCCGGGCTTGGCCTTGACTCTTCATTCGAGGAGTGTGATGGGCTAGGAGTCGGGCTCGAGCCTGTAGTATCGTGGCCACTTTGACCTTGGTCGTCTGATGAGGGTGAGGGTCCAGAGGAAGGAGAGCTAGTCGGAGCCTCAGTCGAGGAAGAGCTTGTTGTTGAGCTAGTCGGAGCCTCAGTTGAGGAAGAGCTTGTTGTTGTGTCCTCGTCTTTTTCGTCGTCATGACCTATATACATAAAACAGAATACTTTCAAAAGTCGCAGTCCCAAATACTGCTATCACACTAAAGTTCAACGTGTCCTTGTTTAAATTTTTCAAAGACACGAGTTTAATTAACCCCTCTTTTCATGTGTTTGGATTAGGGGGGGGGGGGGGGGAATACTGTTGGCATGAGAACATTGATTACCTGGTTGTGGTGCCGTACCAGGTGGTGGGGCACTCAATTTGGGTTCATAAGGAACGCCAGAATCTTGAATCCAATCATCGGCTTCGAAAAACTTCAGAGGCATGAATTTATCAGCACGTTGATAACTGATAGTCTTAATCCCACCCCACTTAACCCTATTATCTAACTTAGAGCCCGGCCCCTTATTGTTGAACTCACTATAGTAGCAAGTTTCAAGACCATAGTTGTCTTTCCAAGGTATCCACCCTTCAGGTTGGATGAAATCACCAATGTTGGTCTCCATGATGATTGTTCTAGCATACTCCTTCCGTGGCCGCCCTAAGTAGGCCTTGTTCTTTTGTCTATTAGGATAGTACTCAGAGTCCGCCTCAATCCTACTCTTATGGATGATTATTCCTGTCGACTGGTGCCTCTCCATCCGACCCTGGGCCGTGATGATGCAATTTTGGTCCTCTAGAGGCTTTCGGACCACAATGGTGCAGTTTTGGAAGAATGCAGCTGCGTCACCAAAGATGAAGTCAATGGTCCCTGAGATGCGACAGTTTTCATAGAACTGTCGGTAGGTGAGGGCGTAGAGGGTGTCTTGGTACCCGTCCACGTGAACATTGTAGAAGACGGATTCATCTGATTGGACTCGGAGTGCTACAGCTTGACGCTTTGTGGCTCCCGCTGTGTTCTCTATAGCGATGTCCTTAGCCATGAAGTAGTCCCCAAGCACAGCTATATTGGGGCCCAAAAAAAGAAGAAAAATTAAACAAAGAAACAAAGCAAAAGGTGAAGTTAACTAAGTGATCGTTGATGTTACTCACATAAAGTAGCAGTTTTGAATGTCTTTGTACCATCAACGAAGTTCTTATTATGTGTAATCCTTGTCTGGTTAGGTCCATCGCCAACAAAAATGACATGGGTCATCCACTTTTCTAACACAAGGTACTCATTATAAACACCTTGCTTGATGTATACAATAAAACTATCATTCCTATACTTAGGGATATCCTTTAAAGCCTCTCCAATAGTTTTGTACTTGCCACTTCCATCCTTTGCTACAACCACGTTGGCCTTGTCCTTAAGATCCCTAGCGCCCAAGTTGGTGGAAGCTTCTAGGAGCCTACGACGACGGCTGCCTTCAAGCCAAAATGGGAATATCTCATTATTGTCATGACCTAAGACGTGATCGTAGATCGAGCCTAGGAGTCTACGTTGGCTCTTCACCTCTAGGAGGCGACGGCGGTTAAGGGAGGAAGGTTCAAGGTCCCCAAGCATGGAAGACATGTCAGAGATAATGGCAAGCCCATTGCTTGACATCTGCTTGGAAGTTTCTAGAAGCTTGTGAACCTTATCCGCGGCATCCCCCGTGGTGTTATCGAACCCATCGATACACGTGTCTTGGTAGGTAATCGCCGCGCTAAGCCATGATTTAAGGTTTCCAACCATCTTCTCCGCTAGGTTCCACTCCATCTTTCCAATCTCGTCGAAGGAGCGTTGGAGATCGTCGATCGCATTCTGAAACAACTCCTTACAATTCTTTACAGCTTCGGACGTAGTAGGGTTTCTCTCAAGCTCCTTCAAGACCGTGGAGTTCTGAGCCACATTGGCCAACTCAAGCTTGGTTGAATCAAACGCCTTCCTTACTAGTTCCCTAGGGTCATCACTGTGGACCCCAGATAGGCTCTTGAAACAAGCCTCTTTGTAATCCGTTGGTTGACACATGGCTTGGACCGCCTTCGCGGTTGCTTCCAGTCCTTTTTTACCTCCATCATCGGACCCGTTCCATTTAAAGACAAACCCAAAGGTGACCGCCCCGATCAACCCCACAAGGAGCAATGAGGCCAAGGTTATAACCACGACCCGTGACATTCTTATATGTGTTTCCCTCTAGTTTCGAACTTTATGTAACGTCTTTTTTAGAAGAAAATAACAAAAAGTACATACAAGGCAGCTCTCCTTTTTTTTTTTTAAAAAAAAAGAGAAAGACTGAAAGAAAGAAAGAAAGAAAACAAGAAAAAAAGATGTTTGAAAACTTTGTCGGAATGAAAGAAGAGAGAGCTGCCAAGGCCCTCCCTTCCGCAGAAGCGTGAGAGGCCTTTAGGCTCTGGTGATTAAGTTGTGCAACTAATTATAAACAAAATGGAAAAAAATGAAAGGAAATTAGGGGAAGAGGGAGGATTACAACATGAAGAATTGGCTATAATTTTGTGAGGTTTTGAGAATTATCTGGTGAGACATGTGATATTATTTTGTTTTTTGGTGGTTAATAGTTGTCATACCCAAATTTGGACGGTTAAGTGTTTGTATATATAGTTAACTGTTTCCCTCCTCAGACTTCCATCTATTTTGAGCTCATCTTTTGTTGGAATCTAACATTTGCATCCTCATCTATTAGGAGTATATTATATATAACAACTTCTCTTTTGGTGATTTTTGTTTTGTTTTTTCATTTTCTTAAATTTGGACACGCGATGAATTTTATCGGACATTAATAGCTACAATATGATCAACCCGTTTGGCCTTTCAATCTACAATTTATACAATAGGCCCAGGTGCATAGATCCGGAGTCTGATATGTCACTATTTTAGCTTTAATTGAGGCGTGTATGCACAAGATTCCTTCTCTCTCTCATTTAGTAAAGTACAAGCTACCTTCCTCTTATTTGTTTTTTCAATGCCTACATATCTCTCTCTCTCTCTCTCTCTAAATTTCTGCTAGCTATCTTTTTTTGTTTTTTTTCTTTGATTTGTGCAAGTTTCAACTATCTCTTTACTATATATAGACTTCTTTTTCTCTCTTTGAGAAATGACTTATCATCTGTTCTCTCCTCTGTGATTTTGCTTTAATAATTTTTCTCTTCATTTATTATTTCAATGGTGATTTGCCTCATGTTCGATTTTGGCAATAGATTGCTTCATGTTATAGTTTTTGTTGTCTTACTTGAATTTCATAGGTCATTTAGAGATCCTATCACGTTCAATTTTTATTGATATTTGCAGTAAATTGCTTCCTGTTACAGTTTTTCTTGTCTTAATTGAATTTCATTGGTCATTTGTAGATCCTGTCATGTTCAATTTTTATTGATTCGTAATTTTTTTTTGATGGTCGAGAGAGTTTGAAACGAGGATGACATATTGTAGTGAAAAGGAAGAACAAGTGTTGAGCCTTTGGTCTTTGTGAGCTTTAATTGGGAAGCTGTCAATTTATGGGTGTTGAGAATTGTAAGTTAAATTTGCTGTGCATTCAAGAATACCATTTTGAGCATTTAGGTTTATAGGGTAGAGTATTTGCTCGAATGATGTTGAGTATTTGGTAAGCTCAACTTGGTGCTCAAATCCTTAATTTGTTAAAATTTTGATGTTATTTTCCTCAAATCCTTGTCAAATTGATTTGATGCTTGGGTTTCAGTACTTACATGTGTGAGTTTACGTTTCGGCATGTATTAATCCTTTTTTCATCTGCCCGGCATCCTCTCATTTGCTAATTTATTATGTAGCATGTCCCGTGTCCATATATCCAGGACCTTGATATAAGCGTTGTCATCAATATGTCCCTCATCACATATGCACGGTTGAAGACTACGTAGATAATGAGTAGCTTGATTATTACTAATATTTCTGGCTAGATCTGGCAAATGACACATTCGATCCAATATCACGTCAAGTCAACTTCAATTCAGGTAATGTTCGGGTCAACAAATTTTGATTTGGTTTCAGTTTTCAACCCAATCATTTTCAATTTAGGTTGATTTCAGATCAATTGATTTTTGGTCTAATAAGTTTGTCTTATAAACAAAAAATAACTTGGTGAAAATGTTCACGTCAAATCATTTCAGTTTCAAATTCTCTTCGGATTAGTTGTTTTGGGTGTTGGTTGGATGTGGATTCAGGTTGCTTGATTTTGTTACTTTTGCTAGGTCTATTCCTGACCATTCTTTGAGATTTAAGACTAAATGTGTAATTTCCATTTGCCTGAACATCTCAATATTCGGGTGTAAAGTCCCCCAGTTTATATCGATATTGTGTGTTCTTAGAAAAGCACACCAAGAGAACCATTTTAAAAAAAGAATGGTACTAATTTCACTTAGACAATCCCATTCGATGAAAGCTATTAAACTGCCCATAAGAAAGTGTTTCTTCATTCAAATAGTCATAATTTCGCTAAAAAATTTAATGTGCAATTGAAATAATTAAACAATACTTAAATAGAAATCATTATTAATTTCTAGTAACAAGAGGATTTAGACTTTGGCCACACCATTGATTACAATGATGTTGGTATATACTTAGAAATACAATTCAAATAATCTCATATAATGACAATCATAACAACGTACCTAATAAATGATATTTGTTTGCATTTTAAATCTGATTAGTTGGTCAAACCAGCTGAGAATCTGACGCCGGTGGCCGGCAACCATGACATGCCATCAATGAACCGTTGGACGGTGAAGAACACGGCCTCCGATGTGTCTCGAATAATGTGAAACCCGAGCCATTTGACCCGGCCCGCTGGTGATGCCCCGGGCCCATAATTCCTGTACTCACCAAAGTACAAGGTGTTCAAAGCAAAGTTGCCATACCACTCAAGCCAACCCCTGGGCTGGACCATGGCGCTCAAGTATGTGTTCATGTAGACCACCCTGGCATAAGCCTTCCAAGGTCGGCCCAAGTATGTAGGCTGGTTCCCATAAACAAAGCTGTCTTGGATCGAAAAGCCCGTACTTTGGTGTGGGCTTTTTCGGCCATGGGCCGTGATGGTAACCTTTTGATAAGGGAGTGGGGTCCGGGTGTAGATGTTTGAATTCTGGATCACAATAGCTCCATTACCAAATATGAAGTCAATTGTACCATATACGTTACACTCTCGGTAGAACTGTCTCAAGGAGTGAGCATATAGGGTGTCTTGGTAGCCCTCCATGCTACACCGATAGAAAGCCGACTGGTCAGAGTCCACTCGGAGAGCCACAGCCTGGTGGTGGCTAGGCCCCGCCGTGTTGCGGAATGTGATGTCCCTTGCTATGAAGCCTTTGCCAGAGACAGCTGCGTGTGATCACACCAAGGCGTTAAAACTAGCTATAACAGGCACAAATCACAAAGAGATGGTCACCTAGGCAAAGTACAAACGGTTGTTCATTTTTTGGTTTCAATAAGGTTAACAATGATGGTTGATATATAAGGTTTGGCATCACATCATGATCAACTTGAGGAAATATCACATCCGTATTTTTGGGTTTAGGTTTAATTTTAGATTCACTATGGTCCAATACTTGCATACATTACCTTGCATTTAGGAAATTTTTATACGGAATCAATTGTGATTGAGGGCGACTCAAATTGCATGTGCTATGTTGATCCTTATTTAGGGTCAGTTGGCTTTATATTAGGTTGTCTTATTGCAATTTTCAAGTTGAATATCATATGATGAATTGGGTAATCAAGTATAAATCGATTTATATTATCGAGTGTATCATGTCCAAATAGAACTACTAGATTAAGGTGAATACACGCTAGACTTATCGGGAAAGTCACAAAAGGTGAATAGTGTTAGTAATGTATATTATGCAATTAATAAAGATACATGAAAAATGAGAGAAGGGAAAGGGTACATACCAAAAGTAGCAGTTCTAAAGGTGGTCCAACCCTGCATGAAATTCCTACTTCCAGAAATCACAGTGGCTTCAATGCCGTCCCCAATCAACATGATATTAGTCTTCTTCTTCTTCATGTCCACGTTCTCATTATAAACTCCTTTCTTCACATAAATCACATGCCTCCTACTACTGTAGTCCGGAGCCTCATCAACAGCCTCCATGATCGTTCGATATTGCCCGCTTCCATCCAACGCCACCACCGCATCCACCTGCATCCCTTTTGGTGAGGACGCGACCATGAGGTCCTTGTCACCCTCACTCATCCAATTGGGGAACCCAATTTCCCTGGTCCTATTAGGGTTTTCATGATGCCTATGTGGGGGTCTGAAGGGCAATGCATGCAATTGTGTGTATAAGGTGAGGACGTTACTAATAAGTTGTGTGACTTGTTGTAACCCTCCTTTTATGTAGTTTTCCGCATGGCGGTTTGTGCCCTCAAACCCCTCGAGGCACGTGTCCTGGTTGCTTAGAGCCGCACTAAGCCAGGCCTGCAGGTCTCCTCGTGGATCGTGGACCCCACCACTGGCTCGGACCCTCCTCATCTCGGAGAGGGACCAAGAGAGCTCGGTGACAGAGTAATCAAGGAGCTCCTTACAGTCCTCAACTGCTATCTGCTCGCGAGCAGATGCTATAGAGGAAGAGAACGAGTTAAAATTGGAAACCATTTGAATAGCCTTGCGAACCTCATTGATCGAGGCCTCCAAGGCCGCGGTCAAGATTGAGGTCACATTTCTAGGCCCATTTGGGAGTCGGGTTTGGAAATTGGAGAGACATGAGATTTGGTCTTCTATGTTGGTGCACACTTGGGTGATCATGTTCTCCATTATTTGACTAGGGATTGATTGTTCATAGTCGGTTCCAAGAGAGAATATAGGAAAAAGAATAAGGACGAGACATGGTAACACCTTGGCTTGTCCCATTTGCTTAGTAATGGGTAATTAAATTGAAGGTGAAAAATTAAGCAGATGGGCACAATGCATGGGGTAGATTAGACTCTCGAGTACATCATGTGTTTATATGGGTGAAAGGCATGGAAAAATCTTCAACTAATGATGGTGAAATGTATGAGATAGCACAAGAATGTTTGCTAGCAAAGGAAAGCATTATATAAATATGCAAAAAGGTGATCCTTTTACCCTTCGAAAAGTATGGATTATTCTTGGAAACTTGCATGGCATGGGGGTAAAATGTTCCAAAGTCTCCAATTTGTGCCTTGCTTAATTAATGGCTGTTTGTTTCCCTTTGTAGAGTTGCTTGATGCCTTTGGTTTCAGGTGCTTTGCATTTTACACGTCCAACTCCACAAGGGATACCTTCTCCCCCAATGAACATGACATGCATGATGAGTGAGTTAGAAAATATATCAATGTCAATAATGGCTTACCTCAACCTCAAAAAGTTGGCTGAATATATTACCATTTTCAAAATGGGTTTTCATCACATTTGACAATTAAATTTATCGGCAATTATTCTTTGACACAATTTCGCCAATCATTTTGAATAAGATCGACTTATTTCTCTTTATTTTCTTTTTCTTTGGGCTGTCTAATGCAAAATTATTTACTTTGTTTAATGGCGCATATCTATTGGACTTATAGTCATTCTCTGAGGCATTTTCCATAGGTTTCGCGTAGGTATAATGAATTAATGATTTAAAAAAAAATCCCAAGTCGGCATTACGAAATCACCCATTTTTAATCCTATTGGTAAGGCTTCAGAAACACCCAACTCAAGAAATTTTGAGCAAATACTCATGACAAATTAATCAATTAAGATGCACAATTCTTCGCGAAATTTCCTTCTTTTTCTCACCTGACCAAAAACAGAGGGGAAAAACACTCAGATTTTCAGGACAAGATGCCTCTTTTGTACAATTTATCACCACCTTCAGCCAAGGAATTACTCAAAACAGGTGAGCTTGCAGTTACAGTCTGCTCAGCACCATGGTCATGAGCCAGAACAGCCTTAGGATTCCAATACCAGGGCTGAACATGCAGCGAAGGTGGAGATGAAGCATACGAAGAAGGATGAAGTATGACTGAACCCCAATCCCTTAAGCCATGTTTAGTCTCTTTCAATCTTCTTCTAATCAGCAACCCCCCAACATCTTCCTTTGTCATCTCAGACACACTTCTGAGAATTGCGAAGCATAGTAGCAGAACAAAGACTGCATCTTCTTCAGGTAGTATTTCTACTGCCAATAGCCTCCAGTTCAAAAGAGCGGTTGCTTTTCCATTTGGGTTGTCATCAGAGAACCTAACTAGGGTCACAAACCCTGCTTCGTCCTCTGCTTCTTGGTCTGTTCTGGGTAGTCTCTTCTCTTCTTCAGTCACACGATACTGCATTTTCCGCCCTTTTAGTAGTTTTATCTGAAAAAATGAGCCAGCATTTCAGATCATTCTGATAATGTTCAGTTTCAAAGCGACTGCATGAATCACAGTTTTAAGGCGAAGTTTCAATTTTGGAGAGTAGCACACTAGAGCAAAAACTCTATTGAACTATCCATTACTTCTTGTTGTATTTTGAGTTAGCTGAGTCCAGGGTGCTAGTTTATTTAGCTTATTTGAGATCATCCTAATGTTTCACCACTACAAATGTTCATGGATGAGGTAAGCAAGGTATCGCTTACCGAAGAATCAGGGTCTTGGCTATTAAGACTGAAGCTCAGACTAGACGGGGAATTCGTTGATTCCCATTGTACTGTGAGTTCATCCCCAGTCGAAAAGGACCAAGCAGCCCATCCCTCTTTTGCTTCTTCTTTAGGCTTTGCTGTCCCTACAACTTTATCTGCAGTTAAATTGTGAAGGCTAAAAAGTTCAGACAAGTAGAAGCATTTGAGAAAACTAAAAGTAACTGGATTATTAATGCCAGAGCATACGAGGTGCTTTGCCAATTGCTGAACCATCAACATAAGACCATGGACCTCCCCGTATTTCAATTATTCGGTCTTCCCATCTCACTGTCTCTGGGGATTCCCCACCTCTCCTCCAAAATCCTTCACCCACTCTGCAAAATTCTGAGGTTTGTTTAGTTTAATAGATGCAATCATGTTTCGCAAAAAAAAAAATTTCACTACAAACTACTAATCAAAAGCATAAAGAGCCACCTTATCTAGATACCTTTTTTAGCATTTTTATCTCCTCCATTAATTATAAGTAGAAAAGGAGCAAGCAAGATAACTCACCGGATACGAACCACAAAGCATTCTCTTCCTGAATGATCCAGAACAGTGC
The DNA here is from genome assembly GCA_017589665.1 of Selenicereus undatus. Classification (NCBI taxonomy): domain Eukaryota; kingdom Viridiplantae; phylum Streptophyta; class Magnoliopsida; order Caryophyllales; family Cactaceae; genus Selenicereus; species Selenicereus undatus. The sequence continues at coordinate 9,692,784 of JACYFF010031959.1, forward strand.
GAGACAACCATCGTCCTTGTTGGGGTCGATAATGATTCAGCTTAAGCATCACATCAGAGATCATTGCCCCAGAATCATCTGTTACGCGATCAGGAACACATTTTAAAAGATAAGGCGCTTGTACAGGCGGGGTTATTGAGGTAAAAGCCCTCATTTTCTGGTCAACTTCTCCTCCAATTGCTAGAGAGGGTGCACGTAGCAACTCATTCCATGTAACCGAGACACTATCTAGCAAGCCAGTGCCTGTGAAACATAGACTGCCAGGGTGGCGAAGCTCAAGCACGATGCCCTTGGTTCCAAACTCACAATAGAGATGCCATGCTTTTTGCCATGTATCACCGGAAAACCCCAAGATGGGTTTGTCAAGTTTGAGTTCCTTGTGGGATCTTAACATTTGCAGGCGCAAGAACTCGCGTGTCTTCTCCGCTTGTGTTGCATCCTTATGTGAGACCAGCCTAACAAATACACATACCTAATGCAAAATCTGGAGTTCAGTCTAGAGTTAAAAAGCCTGGTTTTCCATATATAAACAGTGTTACAGGGATGAATCAATTGCTCTAAGAGTCAGTTTCAAATATAGCCAGCACAATCATTCTAACCAAGTCTTTAACTACATATAACATCAAAGTAAAATTGAAGCCCGTAAATGTGTCATTCAATCTGACCAGAATGATGTAATTGTTAATCATTCCAAGAACTTGTCCACCAGCTGGTGTATATGAGCCTGCCTGACAAAAAGGGAATACGACTGAAAGAACTGCAAGTACGGGATCTTCAAAGCTTTTAACTTTCTTCAATTTTCTATTTTGACAATTAAATTTGGCTATAAGACTTGAGCAATAGAATGCAGAGAAAGCATGCTAAGAAATAGTTCCACAGGCATTACATGATATATCAAAAAATGTCAAATAGGAGTATCCATTGGTAACACAGAAGATCTCAGCAGTTTAATATCTTCTGCAAGCCCTTCTCAAGAAGAACCTAGCTTCCAACTTATCCTAGAAAAGGGGGTCCAAGGTCATAATTACTAATAATATTCTATCACGTCCATGATATACTCCCCGCACCCCCACCCCTAAACCACAAAAAAAAAAAAAAGAAGGCTGGGTGGATCAATAAGGAACAGGCCTACAGGGCCAAAAACTCCAGGACAAATCAGAACTTGGGACTGTGGCCTGGAGTATGGAATGAAAGGCAATGCAGGACAGCAGGAGCCGTATGAGTTATTGGCTCATTGGCACTTCTAGTACTTGTCAAAGATATTAGATTGTTTTTGGAACACTTGCTCCATCAATCCATATGATATAAAAATATGAAATAATTGTGGCAAATACTGACATAATGGTCCAATCATGCTTCTGATGTCTAACAAACTGGCACAAATTGAACAAGTTGCAAATAATCAACTATAGTTGCATATGCTAGAGTATCAGTAAACGCCAACTAACCTCCAATAAGTGTCTGGGATGCAAGGATTTGTATTTTATATTAACATCTGAGTCTGAAACTGCCCAGCAAAACAGGTTTTGAGGATCATTACCACCTCTCAAACCAGCAGCAAAACCTCCACCTGCTTTCTCATAAGGTTGATCAAAAATGGCCTCCCAAATCCTCTTGGTTTCCTCTATGTCTTCTTCCTTCACTGAAGAATCCCACAGCCCCACCACCTTAGTCAGCAGCTCATCTTCCATGTGCTTGGTATCAGCTGCATATACCGTTGGGTAGCTCTAGTTCGTGTGAATTTATATTTTGGATAAATGAGAGCTTGATAAGTTTTGTCAGAATCCAAAATGCAGCAGCAATGACTACGCAGATGAGAAGCCTTAGTTGATTAAAAATGGTTTCCGAATTTGTGCTTAAAACGGGCAAAGATGAAGTGACTAATGCATGCTAATAATAACATTATTATCTACATTCTTCTGCTGTGACTCACGATTAGAGAATTTCACCCATTTCTCCATGATTGAGTTCAAGTCTTGCTTGTGAGATGAAATGAACAAAGCCAATCTGTGTAAGTGGAGTTATGTTACTCAAATTGCCCTCTTCAGACAAATTGACTTTCTTATCCAAATTGAAAGGGCAAATAAGTAAACCGCGCCCCCCCCCCCTCCCCCAAAAAACAAAACCCAGGGGCAAAAAAGGGTACCAGGGCCTCTTTTGCCCTATCTTTTCGTTCAAGTGCAGTTTTTTAATCCATTCATACTATCTACTACAGAGATTTTTAAAAACTGCATAAAACTAAACTTGTCATACATATGCATTAAGGACTAGATATTATGCTTATGCGTATGTCAAGAACAATAAATGAACCAAAAGATAATAAACAGGGAAACTCAAAACAATCGCCAAACCAAACCCCCCCCCCCCCCCAAAAAAAACAAAAAAAAAAGGTAAAAAATGTGACAAAAATGATAGGGAGACGAAATGATTTGCAGATTTAGCTGTATGATGTATCCTTATTATACCTTTCTTGGCCATTGGGCTGCAATCAAATATATCCTTATCATGATAAGGATGCTTGATTTTTTTCCTTTTTGATTGGGGGAGAGGGATAATTTTTTCTTTCCTTTTCAATTAAAGAGATTCCAGGACCATAAGTGGGATTTTGCGGCTGTAGCCTAGTCTCTGATTTGAAAAATATTCCACCAAAACAATGTTATCTGATATGAATGTGTAAAGCAATTCTGTATTCTTTCCACTGAAAGATCTCACAGTTTCTATATAACTTTTAAGGTTGTGGACAACTATTGATGCATGGTTTTAAAAGAATAACCAAATAAGGATCTTCTAGTTTTTTTTCTTTTTACAAGGAACCAAGGTGAGGGGTTGTTGACACTTGACACGAATGTAAGGTTCAGCTGGAAGCTCCCTCATCCATCTCAAGTTTTAAGGTTTGAAGGCGGTACAGTGCCAAGAGAAACACAGGAACTAAAACAGCAACAAACTCAGACTAATTCATGCCCTACGCATTGGCTATTTCAGATTTTAAGCCAAATTATGATGTTGATGAGCAAATCGTTGAGTCATTCACATTTCTACTTAGTAACCTCCTTAACGCAGTGCTTATGTCTCAAAACCACTACCTCACAATAGAAGTAGAAGCTCAATATCAAGCGCCAACTCTAATAACTTTGAGTCTTTAAGGCCATATGCTATATCCCGGATCCCATCCCTCTCATTTGAGTTCCTCTTTTCCTTATCCCCTCCCCTCGAATGTTTGAGGTGGGCCACCCAATTCAATTATTCAAACATGAAACAAACAAGCATAACAAAAAAGTAACGTTCACATGTATCTATAGTTTATATTTACTTGAGGTTTCCAACAATATTCCGGCTAAATCTAATGGCTCAAAACATACCCATCTACAATAATACATAAACCAGCAACAGGAAAATAAAAAAACAGACAGATTTGAATAAGACAGCACCACAAGGTCACCTGTTTCAACAAAAAAACTAGATGTCTCTCAAGAGAAGAGCCCATACTACGGTTAATGCAACCCAAAAAATTTAATAATGGAGATTAAAAAATAAAAATGTACACAGAAAGATAGGGTGGAATCAAAAGAACTAACCTGATGAGTGAGCCACATGAGCAACATATCAACAGTGGGGATGAAAACAGGGGACCCGTGATGATCTTCCTGTTGCACCAATATCATTTGCAACGTTTTCTTGTACCTCCTTTTGGCTGCTATCAGATACATGATCTCCGCCATGTATGGCTCCCTGAAATACATCTCATTCACATACTTTTGCTTCCCCATTTCCCTCATCATCAGTTCTCTTTCTCTCTTCTCTGGGACATCACTCTCTGTCTCCCCTCCACAAGATAATGAGCACTGATTGTCAGAATCTGAGAGTTCGTTATCAAATGGCTCATTTGGGTAAGTCTTTCTCCATATCTCCCTGCATTTATTCACTGCATAGTCCTCATTTTCTTCGTCGAAGATTGCAGCCTTCCCTATCAACTTTGAGAACTTCCTCTCACAGTACTGTCGGTACTCCACCTGGATCAAAACTAACCCAATCCATTTACTCCCTGCTTTCCATCTAATTACTCTTTCTGATTTTATTTTTTGGGGGGGGGAAATTGTCAAATTGAACTTTTTGTTTTCAATTGCATCAATTGTGCCTCCCAACTACTAGCGTCTGATGTATAAGAACTAATGATTACGGGGATTCATTCAAAACAAACTCGTTCAAGTGCATCAATTGTGCTACCCAACTACTAGTTTCTGATGTATAATAACTAATGATCACCGGGTCTCATTCAAATCAAATTCGTGCATTTTACTTTGAATTCTTCTAAAAATATGAAACTTGGAAAAAACTCTACTACAAATTTATTTTGAATTCTTCTATGACAAATTTATATTTCTCAGAAATTAATTTTCCGTACCATGAATTTGTAGTTCTTCTCTAGAATTTTACATCAAAAACTCCCCAGCTGTGGATACCAGAAAAAATGAAATGAAAGCCGAAAAATTAGTTACCGGGTTGAGAGAGTGACAATACCAAACCCACTCGACATCAATCGGAGGTAGAATCATGGGCGGGTTTGGGTCCGCCTCAACCATCAGATCAGAAATCAACGGCATCCACAGCTCCTCATACCTGCTTCCCAAAACATTCAACCCATTTGAAATTTTGAAACCAAACCCAATAAATACAGTATGAATCATATCATGGATACCAATTTTTAATCGATAAATGGCGATCAAAGCTAAAAAAAGTAGAAAACAGGAAGCGATGCAGACGTACCGGCGAATGGCACGGAGGAGAGAGAGAGGGCTGTGGAGCCAATCAGAATCGGCCACGTAGTGAAGGAATCTCAGGTTGCGTCGAGCGGCGGAAACCAAATCCAAGCTGACCCGAACCGAATCTTCTTCGAATACTTGAGTGCTGAAGCTCCGGGTTGACGGATACTCCGAGCTTCCCCCGCTTATCTCCGACATTCTCTCTCTCTCTCTCTCTCTCTCTGTGTATTGACTGCAAGTTTGCAGAGAGAAAATCTGCAGAGAGAGAAAGGAGGTAGGAGGGAATGGGCGCCGCAGAGAAAGAAATATATAAACAGTAGTGCAGTGCTGAGTTCGTTCAGACACGTGGTCATATGGGTCTTACCCGATGACGGGTTGGCAACGGGTCAAGTACTCAAGTCCAGTTGGGTTAAGATTGATCTATCAGTATGATTAGTAGATTGGATTCTGATCAACTCATTAATAAAATAATTTGGGTAAAATGATTGAAGGGTTTGTTTTTGTTTTTGTTTTTTTTTGTTGTATGAATGGAGCATTTATGAAATAAAAATGAATAAAACAAAGTGGGAAAAAATAAATAGACTAGAAAATAATGGTATTTTTCTTATAGGAGTGGGAGAGTTGGAAAGAAATGGAATTGAATGAAGTGGAAAATAATAAAATAAGGTAGAAGAAAGATAGAATTATTGATATTAAAGTGTGGGAAAGAGTAGGAGGGAGTGCAAAAGGAGTGATATTTATATTTAAGGAGTGAAAACCAATAGGATGGAGTGAGAAGAGTGGAAAAAAATGGAATGGGAGGTGGGAGTGACACTGGACTAATGACTGGAGACTATAACTCTGTTCTTTTGTTAGTAAATATAGGTTGGTAAATAAGCAAAACTAGTAGAGGTTGATAAAAATTGGAGAGAGTTGATATTTTTTTTCGAATTACTACGAAGAGTTGGTTAGGCTAAAAAAAATTAGAAGAAGCTACCAGATCTCGGAACATACTAGTAAAAAATATAAATAAGTGAGGATATTTTTTATAAGAAGTTGATAAAAGTTAGAAAAAGTTAATAAAACTTGTTCAGAGTTAGAAAAGATAAGTTAGAGTTTTAAAAAATTAATATTTTTAAAAAATTAATATAAGTTAATAAAAATCAATAAAAATTAATAAAAGTAAATCTACCCATGAAACAAACAGGCCTCATAGCCTATTAACAGCCACATAGGTTAGGGAATACCGAAAGAGGAAGTGAAAACTGAAAAGGACGCACCACCCAATGCTTTACCTAACTAGCCCATGCCAAATGTGTAGAGACACCATGCTTATAGCTGTATGTCACGCCCTAATCCTAGGCCTCTTTTGTCTCATTGTGTTGTTGCATTACTATGCTGAACCCCAATTTTAGCCGTTAGATCAGTAAGTCAAATGGGTCAAATATATCCGCTAGCTTGGATCATTTCATATGAACACATTGTAGTCATCAACTCATAGACAATGAAATATTTGATTACCTTCTAAGACTAGGACAAAAGCTTTGATACTAAATTAAAGCGACTTTGATACAATAGTTACAATGGTTGTTATAGGATGTTAATTCATACATAAAAAAAAATGTAAATATCGAATCGATTCATATAGACGTACGAGGTAAACTTCATCTGATTAAGTTTTTATTAATCCTAAGTTTTTTGATGTGTTTTCTTTTTCGAATCTGTTATAAACTTCATCTGATTAAAAAATATAACATTATATCGAGGACATGAGGTAAAAAGGACCATTATTTAATATCTATATATGTACAGAAAACTCCGAAAGAAAGTAAAATTCAATTTGATAATAATGATATCAATGAGAGTTACGTGTAGTCAAATATTAAAACTAGCCGAGAAGTCAAAAAAATGACAAATGCTCCACATATGTCATAATCATATTTCACAAAATTTTCTTCACATATTTGAATTAATGTAATCAATTTTTAGTTGTACGGTTGCACCTCATCTTCATTTATTAAACGTGGCAAGAGTTGTATGTTGATGCCTAACATTGTTGTTTTTTATTCAACTTGTCTCAAGTCTATTTGGTAGTTGTGATGCTCTACAATGTTTAAAAATTTAGGTCAAGTGATTGGATCTAATTAAGTAGCAAATTGGGTATTGGGCTACGTCATGAGTAGAACTTGCATTTATGAACACTTCTCATGTGCTGTTTATTTGATGTGGGTGAGAGTCTACTTGTACTTAATCATTGTGGAAATCTCTTAAATATGATTGACCTGTAGTTATTGTGTTCAATAATTTATAAATTGGACTAGCTGCTTTTGTTGGTATCTTGATCTTTCTATACGAAAGGTAATTTGTTTTTTGGTGTTTGGTTGGAAGGAAAATGGTTTTCTCGAAAAATCATTTTCTATGGAAAATGTTTTTCCAACGAAAACTGATTTTCATGTAATATTTTCCGTTGTTTGATACAAGATAGATTATTTTCCATGAAAAAAATAAAAATGTTAACTGAATTGTTTAAATGGCGAAAAATATTGACTAAATAATCGTATTTTTGAGCTTGAAATTCATATTTGAGTTTTTTTTTCAATACTTCCTCTCAAATAATCAAGTGTCGATCTAAACCGTTGAAAATATTTTAGTAATAAAAAACATCAACTTAATTGTTTAAGTGACAAAAAATGTCGATTAAATAATTGTGGCGCAGAAAAATGTAGAGTAAATGAAGGAATGTCGTGATCAAAATCTGGATTTAAGCCTATCTTAATCTTTCATATCTGATGATCAAGTTTGGATCAAAACTATTGAAATTGTTCTAATAGTGAAAAATATTGACTGCACTGTTTAAGGGGTGAAAAATATCAATTAAATTGTCGTTGTGGAAAAAAATGCTAACCAAATGAAAGAATATCAAGCTCAAAATCTGCATTTGAGCCAATTTTTTAATATTTTCTATCTAATGATCAAGTTTCGATCCAAACCGTTGAAATTGTTTTAGTTGCAAGCTGACTAAATTGTTTTAGTGACAAAAAAAGTCAATTAAATTGTCGATGTGGAGATAAATGTCGATCAAAGAAAAGAAATTTGAGCTAAAAATTTATATTTGAGTTTATTTTAATATTTCTCATTGAATAGTCAAGTTTCGATCCAAACTGTTGAAATTAAATTTTGCGCCTAAATTTCAGCTGATCACATCATCAGAGAGTTGAAGAAAAAAAATCAACTTCCCATCCTCTCAAAAAGGAAATCATTTTCTAAATAGGGGAGAAAATCATTTTCTTTGAAAAATAATTTTTCATCATTTATTGTGTTAAATAACAGAAAATTAGAAAGCTGTTTTCTAGAAAAACCATTTCCCCCAACCAAAAACTAAAAAAAAAAAAATGTAATGATGTAAAGAGCGCCGAGTAAGAAAGTAGATTAAATTCATCTCGACTTGTGTTTGTTAGGGCTATTCCACTTAATTTAGTCGTTATGGCAATCAAGAAAATACTACTTTGTAGTAATCTCACTCTTACTGTTATCTTTTCATCTACCTAGTTTCTAGATTACTAATGATTAGATCATTAAAATTACGTAATAAGTAATATTGATATGCCGTATAAACTCATAGTTAAGATTAATATTGTGGGTGTATTCACTTTTAGTTGGATTTATTTTTATTAGATTTTATGAATAAGTATACTGTGCTAGTCTTTATACTGAGTGCTAAATCCTTTTTTTATATTAAAAAAAAAACTACGAGTACTATTGCGTTTACAAGAGAAAGAGAAAAAGAAACAGGTTACAACTTAAAACTTCTAAATACATTATCGAAGACCAAACAATTCATCACCTAACACTCATGATTGAAGAGTGTTAGATTATAAACTTATTCCTGAGCCTTCAACCATAATTTTAAGCTTTTAGTTGAATTGGCTCTTGAATATGGTATCAGAGCATTTTTAAGCGAGCGGTCTTGAGTTAGAATCTCAATAGCCCTCATATTGATTTATTGCGAAAGATAGAGGAAGCCTTTGCAGCTTCCACGCTTCAAGTCCAAAGGGCATTCATGTAAGGGGGCGTGTTAGATTATAAACTTATTCATAGGCCTTCAAACATAAATTTAAGTTTTTTGTTGAGTTGGTTCTTGAATAAAGAGTCATAATAATCTCAATGGTTTGCGTTATATGAGTGATTTGCATAATTATCTAACTCTTCAATCCTCTCCAGCCCATATAGAAATTATTGTTGAGGTGTTTTGGAGGACAACTTAATTAAGTTTTTAAGCATGACATTATATATATATATATATATGTGTGTGTGTGTGTGTGTGTGTGTGTGTACGTGTGTACATATATATATATATATATATATATATATATATATATATATATTATTTTTACCTAACAAAGTTAAAAAGTTATAGGACGTTTAATTACGGTAATGTATATCACACACCTAAGAGTGTATACTCCTACTTATTATGTATATATATTTGTGTAACATGTGTTTATCATAGATAACTTTTACTACGTGGAAGTGAAGTGACTTGTAAGAATATGTGTTTTTTTAGAAGTGTCATACAAACTTTGATTAATTGCCCATGCTCCCATTTATAGTTTTTTAGACCCCTCCCCTCAGCACATACACACAAAAAAAAAAAGAAAAGGTAATGATGCGTGGGATGCAATACGTCAAAGTGGACCGTTCATTTTAATTAACAGGTAATGATGGTGGCATAAGCATGTTTAAAGCAAGCTAACAGAGAGATTAGCGGTAGTGGAGCACCATAATGAAAAGGAGAGGATGACGTGCGTGTAATTTATCCATAAAACCGTGGGAAAAGTCGTACTAAAGCAAGTGGGCTTTAGTAAAAATTAAATAATAATCATGATTAACAGCATCTAGATAGTGAAATGAAGGATCACAAATTCACCATCAAAAAGGCGTATTTTGATAGGGAAATTAATGATTATGTTGATCAATCAATTATAGGTTACTAGACTTTTTCAGCACAACTATAGGCTACTAGACTTGAGACCCAAAGTTGTACATGTCACATGTGGATTTATTTATTTATTTGCTTATTTATTTATTATTTTATAAATAGAAGTCATATGAAGGGCAACATCAAATGCTATTATAGTTTATATATCCATATCCATAGTGCTAAACAAGAGAAGATACTTAAATGCCTAAGCAATTGGTCTATAAAAGGGCACTATACTCTATGTTTAGGTCAAAGTGAGGGCCTTCATTGTGTTTTTTTTTGTTTTTTAAAAATATTGGTAAATTAGATCATCCATTGAGCCCTATTTTAGAAAAATCCAATGGGCTAATAGACCCAAAAGAAAGGGCGGTTAAGCAAGCCTAGACACAATGGGGTAGTAAATTTTCTTGTATATTGTTTGACTAAGATTCTATCCACTCCTTAATCCAGAGTCATGTGTCTTTTTTCCATCCCGAATAATCGACTTCTTGTTAATTTTGTGTTTTATAAGTTGTGATATCTTGAGTGGATAGAACTTTTACAAGTGGGAATCATCCAACCGTGCACAATGATGATCTCATGTCGATCCCTCTCAAATTTGGTCTTGAAATCAAAATCTCTGGCCATTCACAATGGGGAGCCAAATTTTTGACTCATTAATATGCACTCACTAATCACTACATTCACATTAGCTTCTGAGTCAACTTTTTGGCTCACAATCCTTCTCCTCACAACTCTAGCTCACAACATATAATAATGCCCATATAACCTAACACTAAACATACTTTATTACTTTTTTTGTCAAAATAACATTGTTTAAATCAATATAAATATTTTTTCTATCTTTGAAAAATAATTTATGGTTATCTAATTCAATAAAAATATAATATGTTTTTCTTTGAAAAAAATTCAAGCAAAAAAAAAAGTTCAGCAAATTTTATCAAAAAATTTCTACTCAAAAAGTCCAAAAGAAAAATATGGACTAATCCAAAAAAAAAAAATCAATAGAAAGCGGTAAAATTACATAGCCAAAAAATTTTCTTCTCAAAGAAGAAGACAAATCAAAATTGAAGCAAAAAAAAAAAGGAAAAATCATGGTATGGATGAGCAAGCGGCTCACCTGGGCGAGCCAGCTTGTGAGTTGTGAGGCGCAAGCCGGCCGCTGTCCAGCCACGATAGTCTCACACACGCGTCGAGGCCATTTTTTGGCTCATGAGCCGTCTGTTCGACGTGGTGTTATATGCACAAGATCATTTCTTGAGCCGAGTAGGGGGGAAATTCTTTTAGATGTTGATCAAAGTTACACTAGCATCATATATGACAGTATATATTGTACTCTTAAGAGTATTTACTTTCATAAGTCCCGAGACATCCTTTATTCAAGTGTGTTGTCACATAGATAAATTTTAACAAACACAGGTTTGTTCAAGTGGTTTGACACTTGTTTCCTTTAAATAAAGTCTCGGGTTTGAGTCTTATGAATGAAAAAATTTGTGATGAGAGAGCTCTACTCCTTATTAGGCCAACAATAACTTGATTTAAGTGAAATGAATGATCCAGGACTAGAAAAAAAATAAATTTTAATATATGTATGCATTTTTTAAAAATGTATGTACACATTTTGTAGGTATAAAATATATTTTGTAGGTACACATTTTAAAATATATTGTAAAAGTACATATTGTAGTTATAAAATATAGCAACTCATATATCGATGGTCCAAACAAGGTACCCAATCTTCATCAATTAATTAAAGATCTGTTTTGCATTAACCTTTGTGAAAATCTTGGCAGGGCGTTATCATTGGGGTTATTGGGCCGGAGCAACTCGTAATTGGGCCAATTGATAAATCCATTGGGCTCTGAACTCTGTTTTTATGATACTTGATAAAAACGCGGCAGCAAAACCTAACCCTAATTCATGGCTTCTCATTTCCGCCTCATTCTCTCTCCATAAAAGCCCCTAAACAGCGCCTCTGTCTCCATTAATTCAGATGAACGAGTTGCAGGTTTTGACGATTCAGTCTCTCTCTCGGTCTCTCCTTCTGTTCTCTCTCCTCTGTTTCCCTGTCTCTGTTATCTGAATTGATGATTTTTTTAATCTTCGTTTTTATTTCGGGGTTTTTAATCATGATATGAAGATGAAGCGATGATGATAAGTGTATAATCCCAGCTCATTATGAGATCTTCTTTTGTAGGAGATCGGGGAAATTAACCTTTACCAATATTTATCTGAGCTTTTTCGCTTTCATTTTCTTTTGAAGCTTCAATTTTTGATTCGAAATTGGGTGAATTTTCTGGGAATCCTGTGATGGAGTTAATCAAAACCATGCTAATTCTGATCTACCCATGATCGAAATTTCTTCTCATTGATTAGCTGAGGGTTTGCCTTCCACTGCTCTCTCTCTCTTTTTCCTCCGTAATTGGCGAGTGTTTTTGTTTTTGTCAATCGTGATTTGTGATTAATTCAAATTCTTCAACTGTATTTCGCTCAATCTCCAGATTTATGCTGCTTCTCTGTCTATTGCAATTATTAAGCTGCTCGAGAATATCCTTGAACAATTGAACAACATGATTGTTTGTTCCTCTTAGAGCATTAGAGCATTCCCAGTGGTTCTGAATTTTAGAACTCTGTCTGTTACAGTAAAAGTTTTATAAATTTGAAACTTATATTTTATTACTTCTCTAATTTATATAACTCAATTTTAATAATTCAATAAAAATATTTATTATGGATTCATTTTATAAGACATAATCTATTTTTTAAATTATTTAAAAATTATATATTTAAAAAAAACAAAAAAATATTTTAAAAAGGTAAATATTGACATGCGTGGAGATACGTACATGTGTGCTTTTTTGCATTTTATGCGCGTTTTAACGTGATTGGGAAGGTAAAATATGACATGCTACAGACATGTGGCCCTCACACTTGCCCTGCTTGCCTGTGGCATATTACATTTTGCCTTCTCAGCCAGGTTGAAACGCGTGTGACACGCGAGGAAGTACGTCACATTTTGCCTTCTCAGCCAGGCTGAAATGCATGTGACCGAGGAAGCACGTCTGTGCGTGTCTCCTTACGAATCACTGTTTAACTTTTTAATATATTTTTTTATTTTTTGGAAATAAATAAATAATTTTTAAATAATTTAAAAAATAGGTTATGTGTTATAAGGTAGGGCCATGATAAATATTTTTATTGGATGATTAAAATTGAGTTATATAAATTGAAGAAGTGATGGAATACAAATTCAAAAATTGTGAAACTTTTACTAACATAATAAGACAAAGTTTTAAAATTTGGAACTCCCACGGAAAATACTCTATTATTTAGATATGCGATTTGGGTTTTGTTGATTGCGTGCGGATCTTAAAGTGTGGGAAAATTGAACTCGATGAAAGGAATTTAATGTTGAAAATTTTCCGATTTCCACTTAGTTGTATTATGCCTGAAATTAGGGTTAGAGGATGGATCTAGATCCTCCTACAATCTGACTTGGTTACACTGCCACCCTAGAATTTGAAATTTGGTATCTTTCAAAACTAGCCACGAATGGTGAAAAAGATCTTTCGTACTTGTCAATTGTTAAATTTGAGAGATTGATTCTATTTGGTAATCAATAATTAGCTGTTTATTAATTAAATTAGTTGTTAGTTAATTACTTTAAGTGTCTTTAAATTTTTTTTTGGTGAAATTAATTATTTTTAATAAAATTATATGATAAAATTTCACCTGTGTCAATAGTTTCTTGTTGCACGTTCATAAATTTGTTCTCAATATATAGATTATGATTTATGAATTATGGATTATGTGATATGTAAAATTATGTTTATATCTTTACCTAATTTTGGTTTATTGTTAAAATGATTAAATGAGTGACATTGAAAAAATTTTGTTAAAAAGATTGAGTTAATATAGTCATTTTGATCATAAATATTAAAAGGTTAAGTCAAAAAACTTGTATTGTGATACATTTCACATACTCATCAACTACCTTTCAAATTTAAAAAGAAAATAGCTTATCACATAAGAAGTCTTACCAACTACCTTTCAAATTTAAAAAGAAAATAGCTTATCACATAAGAAGTCTTATGGTAAATTACGGTGATGTCTCATATTAGAATTTGTGTAAAAAGTTAATTTGAAAAGTTAATAAATCAAATATCTATAAATTTTTTATCAAAGTCAAACAATTTGAGTGGTCCCAATTTTTTTTTTTATTTACTACATGAAAGGATCTTTGTCAAACAAAATCATTATAAGATTGCAGAATTCAATCCTGGAGAGGGATATTGAGGTTAAATATTTTGAATGACTTACACACTGAAGTGAAAATTTCATAGGTTGAACTAATGATTGGAAAGAAAAAGGGTTGAGGGGTTAGACAACAAAGCAAAGTAGCAAACCATTCTTCAAGCAAAAGTGTAAAACAAACATCCTTTTACATGCTCAAGCGTACAAATTTACATGCAAAACAGGTCTTTTTACATACTAGTTTATAGAAGATGGTCTTCATGATCCACCCTAGTGGTGGCTCTAAGGCAACCTTATAGATATCTTACATGAAACCTCTGTGCTTGATACATACTGTCTAATAACTTTAGATTGACAAGAGGTGGCCTAAAACTTGGGTTTTCGTACATGTGCATCTACATAAGGTAAAGTTTCTAAAGATTACATGAGACCATAATTTGTACATTTAAACAAAACTATAAGACATCATACACAATTGTAGAATCTTTTAACCTGATTGTACTTGTTAGGATCGATCGTGATGAGCTGCCCACTGCATGTAGTTTGACCTCCCTTATAGGTGCAATCAAGGGTGGTAACAATAACATGAGCTACTTCACCATGTTGAGACTTATCTTGAGGTGTACGCCTCATTGGGCACTGGCTAACTCTACCAAGGTGGTTTTGTGATTGTGAAGGCATTCTGTGGACAGATTGCTCTCTCGACTTTGTTTGCAAGAGACTCTTCCTTTGTCAGATTTATATAAACTCTACAACCTCCTTTTATAGGTCACAAGTTGAGATCTCCATGAAGACCAAGTGATTCTTTCTTTTTATTTTTTTATAATTTATTTCTTTCAATAATTGAAGTTCGGAATCGAACCTAAAAAAATCAGAGATGCTAAATGTAAATATTACGCTTCTACGTGCACCACGATAAAGAATCAGATAAATTTAAAGATCAAAAGATCTCAATTTTTTATAACTACACAAAAGAAAGAATATTACATTATGAGATTTTATCGTCCATCTCATCATATTAATCTTGGGTCCTTCTTGGGATACATTGTTGTTTAAAAAAAAAAAAGGATGTCCTGTAACATCCCTCTTGATATCAATTGAGGATACTAAATAGAAATTGAGAAGTGGCAATTAATACATAATACGTAAATGTTACGCTGCAATTGTAAGGTAGGGAATTGAGTCCCACTGCCATGATAGGGGGTTGATGTAGGGTCTATATAAACTTGTGTCCTTACAACCCTTGAGCTAACTTTTGGATTGACTTGTTTAAAGTCCCATATTAATAAATAGCTTCAATTTGCTACCTACTTAAATCTATGTTATTAGGTCTTCAAAAATCTGTTGACGTGATAAAAGTGATTGCTTTGAAATCCCCCCCCCCCCAAAAATAAATCTATAGGAGATATTCATTTTTAACTATGCATATTTGTTTTTACGAAACTAAAAAGCATATAAGATATAGCAAAATGATAATTGTCTTGCTACAAGACACTTTTTAATTGTCTTATTTTGACTTAAAAATCATACTATTATGTTTTTAAATTGACAAAAGTGGTAGAATCGAACAGTAGAAATATATTACAACTTATAACTTATATAAAATCATCTTTTTATTCATAACTCATCACATTTTTAAAACACGTGTATCATATGTATTACTAAATAGGGTTAATGCGAACAGAGTATCATTTTATATTTTGTCAGCATAACAGACGAATATTTAAGGTTAACAATTTATAATTAAGTGTAATTATTAAAAAATTTATGATCTTAAATCATAAAACATGTCAATTTATGATGCGAAGTGTCTTACGATAAGATATATATCAATACCCTAAAATATACCGTTATTTACATAAAAACTTAACACGTATCTAGGAGGGAATCCCTTTACCAACTTGTATCTATGATAATCGAGCATCATATTCGCCTCATGAGTGAAAATTATCATGACTAGTATAATAATCCAAAGGGCCATACAATGCTGGACGTGTTCGGATCCTTGGATCGATAAATTGTCAAATCGTGCTTTGCGTATATTGAACTTCGCGAAGGTACCGAACCTCGCAATCTATTCACCTTTCATGTCACCAATTGTTTTGTTCTCACAATTTCACTCAGGTAGAGCAGATTGATTTTGACTGTAGCATCTTTTCTTTTTACGTAGCTTCTTAAAGAATAATTTGTAAGTTCTACACACTTAAACATGTGGTTAACATTCGTATGATCCAAAATAACGGGGAGACAAGACAGTGAGAAATAATAATCGGACAATATCGTTACTAATACTCGTTACCTAATGCTCTTTATGACTCTTGCAGACCAAAGAACAAAAAATACGTGTTAACAAACGAAAAAGAAAACATCATTATCAATTCCCATAGAATACATGTAAACATGGTTTAGATTTACTATTAATGTTATAATATTCACAAATCCCTGTCACTCATCCTTATGAATTTTATTGTTTTTATTATTAAACCAAGTTGAAAGAGGAAATAAGTCGTTGGACTTCTTTCTTGGCAAATATAGAGTTGCTATAGGCAAGTTAGAAAGTGTTGCAATTGATATCAAATTAATCAATAGATATTAAATGAGATATTGTCCTACTGCATATGTTAGGAAGGATGGTTTGAGAGTGACATCGGTCATATTCTTTAAATCCTAATTTATCAACCTCAATCCACTTTAATTCTCTTCAACCTACTTCACTAACTTCAATAAAAAAATAACCACTTCGATCAATTTTAACAAACTTTAACCAACTTCAACCCATTAATCACTATTTTAACTAACTTCTACCCATCATACAAAAAAAATTCAACATACTTCAACCCACTTCACCAACTTCAATAAAAAAAAATAGCTACTTCGATCAACTTAAACCAACTTAAACCTACTTATCACTATTTTAACCAACTTCTATCCATCATACAAAAAAATTCAACCCACTTCAACCCATTTCAACAAAAAAATACCTACTTTAACTCACTTCAACAAAAAAAAATACTTATTTCAATTTACTTTGACCTACTTTTATCAATCTCAACCAATTTCACTTAGCAACCCATATTTTCCAACGAAAAGAACAGGCCTTAAATTTTTCTAATGATTGACAATTCATTTTAGAATGACAAAGTTACGTTGTCTCAACGTACCTATTGGCAACACCATGCTATTGTTGTGCAAGAATTTTTGTTGAAATTTTATTGATGTGATATCCAATTGTAGTTACTTAGAAAAGTCATTAATAGATATTTATATTTTTTGGCCTGTAGGAGTCAAAAAAGATATAATAGGAGATAAAAAATCGAACATGATACCTAATGTACCTAGGACCTCGGTCTTAAGTATTAAACTAAGAGCCTATTGGTATTAATAGATATTTATTTGCATATGAAAAATGACAAATACATTGTTGGGGTATCACATATGAGATTAAATCCTCCATTGAGAATTTGAAGTGAAGAACTATAGTGTATGAGTTAAGTGGGCTACTTTCTCCTTGGATCTCCCAGCATACATAGCCTAAAAGACCAATATACAAAAATTAGTCAATATACAGTGACTATTGGCTAATAATTTACTTATATTTAATATGTGATCTCCAAAGGTGTTTTTAGTTGGAACTTATATTTAATGCATGAAGTCACTCCGACATAGCTATAGAGTTTAAATAAACATGAACAATGAAAAAAGATATTGTTGATTATATACTTATAATTCTAAATGTTGGTATATTGTTTAATTCAACCATTACATCACAAGAGGATAATTCTAACAGATATGAAACGTTCATATTGCCAAATACAAATAGAACTCAAGACTCATAATTCAATAAAAAGATATCTGTTTGACAAAAAGATCTTTATAAGAGCATCGATGATATAACAAATTTACAATTAAAAAATCAAACCCAAATTGATGCTGTGTTATATAGTCAATCCCATACTAAAATGGACAATTTTTGAAAGTACATATGGATATACTTTTCTTGACAGCTTGCATAATTAAGTGGTTGAATCACGGGATCCACCTTATTGATAGTCTTACCCATAATTAAGTCCAAATCTTCAACGTTTCATTCCAAAATGAGAGTACACAAGAAAATTGTGTTCGAATCAATTTACTTATGTTTCAGATTAAATGTGAATTGTTATTACAAATACTCTAAAACAGTAAAACCTATCTTAATCAAAATTATAGAAGTAAAAAAAAAAAACTCCCATCAAATGGGCCGTATTTCAAGGCCTTCAACTACAAGTCCACCCTTCAAATGATGACCCTTGATCTCCATCAAACTCATCTTAACCTCTCTATGATCGTCATGATCACATGGCTTACCACTAAAGAACCGCCCTAACTCAATCTCCATCCATCCATCATCCCGTGCACTCGGAAACACCGGAACACTCCCCGTGGGCCCTTGGACCACCCTTGATGCTAGCATCTGGATGCGGTTGCTGTCTAACAACCGTTCGATTTGGTGCTTGGGACCACCATCATCTTGATGGAGGTGCACTGCGGTGCGGCACACTGGATCATTTCCCACTTGGACTGATACTTCCATTGGCATCGTATCAAGCCCATATGCTCGTTCAGATACCTTGAAAATTAAATAGGCACCATAAGTCGTGTCTGGTGATAGCCATTTTGTTTTTATGTTCCCTTTGATTTCTAGCCAAGAAGTCGTTCTGAGTTCTGCCATCTCCGAGAATCTGGAATTAAGAAACAAACAAGGCATTAGAGTATACGTACACATATTATATGTATATTTTTTTTACATTAGTTATTTACAGTTGATTAGTCTCTTAATATAATATCATTTAATCGATGGATATTATGTTTAAACTTTACAATGTTCAATACGAGACAAACATGATTTTATAATATAGAATGAATTATGTTAGAGTATAAACCTATTCTTGAGCCTTCAATTGTCAGTTTAGGTTTTTATTGAATTAGTTCTTGAATATAGTATCAAAACCTTATTTAAATATCAGCAGCCCTCATATTGACTTATTGTGCAATGTCGAGGAGCCTTTGTAACAACTCCGCTTTAAGCTCAAAAGATATTAGTGTCAGGGGGTGTCAGAGTATAAACTTAGTACCGAGCTTTCAATCATTAATTTAAACTTTTGATTGAGTAAATTCTTGAACAAATTATTTGCTTTTTTAACATTCAACTTAATTTTTTTTATTAATTAGTATCTTAATATATTATCAAATCCTTTTTAATTGGTAGGTGTTGAATTCAAAGCTTATTGTTTCGTCGCCCTCCTAAGTTTCATTGCCGCCCTCTTGAGTTTCGCCGCCCTCCTCGCGCCGCCGACTGTTCGTTCCCAGTGGCAGCTTGGACCTCCTCTCTATCGCCATGGTTCTGTCCCTGGTGTTTCTTCTCCAATTCGTTGCTTCAATGGCTATCCTCCTTGACGTATTGGCAATGGCTTTCCCAGGCGCTGGTTGGTGGATGCCGATACTCTCCTGCCGGGAACTTTGGTGTGCACGGTAAGGAGCGTACTTCTAGATCTGCTCCGCTATCAAATCAAGAACCTATTCCTGAGACCTTAGCCGGTAACAATGGTAAAGTCTTTTCTACTTTGTCGATAATGTGCCAGCAGATTTGAGTATTGCCAACTTTAAGGAGTTGTGTAGTTGTGGAAAGGTTTTAGATGCATATATTCCTAACAAAATTGGGACAAAATCTGGTAGAAAGAATGGTTTTATCAAATTTGCTGACATGCAAGAGGGTTTGAAAGCTATTGACCTTTTGAACGGTAGAATTGTTAGCGATTATAAGTTGCATGTCATATGGGCGAGATTCCAAAAAAGAATGTCATCTAGAGGGAGAACAATGAGCTCTTCAACTAGAAAAAGGATTGTCTAAGAGTGGATTCCCAACGTCAAAAATAGGCTCGACAACGGGTCGGATTTGAAGCGGACAAAGCTCCACCCGCATCCATCTACTCCACCCAATCCACCCGTCACTCGCTCATCTGCTCACCTATATACAATCCACCTACCACATGCGGATGAAGCTGGTGGTAAACGAGTGAAACGGATGAAACATGCTCTTTTTATTCGTTTATCGCTAAAATAAAGTTCAAAAGCCTGAACAATTTAAAACATACAAAACAATAACTAACGGAAACCACATGCCCTAATCGTAAACATAACAATTATAAATTTTAAACATCTATCTATCTATCTATATATATATATCGGGTGGCGGGTCGGGTGGACCATCACCCGAATTTGACCCGATCCATCACCTGTTTAATTCACTCGTTTAGTCGAGTTTTCACCTGATTTTTCAGGTCGGGTGAATCGGGTATCCATCGGGTTTGGGTGAAATTGTCAGGCGTAGTCAAAAGCGTTCCTAATCAAGATCTCTCTTCCCATTATAAGCAAGCATTGCCAAGCAATCCCAATGACAATGGATTAGAAGGCCAAAAAAGTGCTAAGGAAGCTATGGAAGAAGATGTTCATGAAGATCTTTCGGGTAACAGCAAGACAATTAGTCAACCTTTGGATAGTGCTCACAATCAGCTGATTTATGTTGGGAAGTTCCCCTCCCAAGCATCAAGTTGTAGATCTTCAATGGAGGACGATAAAGAAATTGACAGCTCTTTGCGCCCTTTCGATGATCCTCTTGAAATGGAGTTTCAACTTCATGAAAAAGTAAAAGATGTAAACTTTCCAGCAAGGGTAAGAAGTGAGGCAACAAGATTCCAAAGTCAGCTCAAAATTCGTCTACCCCTTCTAAAATTGCGAAAGAAGCTTTGAATGTTGGAAAATCACTTGGTGTTTCTGTTATCGGTGATGAAACTTCAGCAACTAGAAGAATAACAAGAAGTTTGAGAAATGAATTGGACAACAAAAAGCAGGCTAGAGTTCAATAAGGGGACACTCTAGTTGATGTTTGTGTTGGACTAGCGAGCTGTATGTGTTTATTTATTTGTGATTCATAGCCTATAAGATGTATTAGCTGTTTTCTTAAGTTATGTAGTGGTTGTATCTTTTCTTATTTGTAAGGGCCATGACCATCTAAATAATCCGGAAAAAAAAAGATAAGCTTATTGTAGCATCCGGATTCTAAATTAAATGACACAGGGTAACGTATTAAGATATATAATTATCCTAGAAGGGGGAATTGAATTAATTTCAATTACCTGGAAAAAGAGGCATGTTTCCAGCACCAGTACATGGGGTCGTTGGCCCAGCTAATTTTGAGCTCTCTTGCTGATAATATGTAGGATTTCAACCCTTGTGACCTCTCTAAAATAAATATCTGCATCATGTTGATGTCAAGCTACATGTTATATATTAAGAGATCAAATAGGTAAAGGCCAACTTTGAATAGTATGTATGAGACTTATTTTGAAAGGACTGGCAGAGAATTAAGAAAATTACAAAATAGAAAAGTCCAAAGAGAGTTATGTCCACAATTTTGTGAGCACATCTATGTATTTAAGTGAGTTGAGTGAATTTTATGATTCAAATTTAGAAGACCGAACAATGACTTAAAATTTCATGAACTTGACCCAATTAACTCGTTTTAATTTAATGGCATTGTTGGGCCTTATTAGCTAATGGACCAATTAATTTACATTTGCAAGATCAAGTAGATTTGAGCCAATCCATTTATCTGCCGACCCTATTGA
Source organism: Selenicereus undatus (assembly GCA_017589665.1). NCBI lineage: Eukaryota > Viridiplantae > Streptophyta > Magnoliopsida > Caryophyllales > Cactaceae > Selenicereus > Selenicereus undatus. Next base: position 9,714,425 of record JACYFF010031959.1, read on the forward strand.
AATCATGTTCTTTATGGATAATAATATCTACAAAGGTAAAACTATTTACATTTGAATCTTTTCATATTCTGTATAAGTAGGATCCACATTGAGATCAAACAGTAATTTTAAGTAAGAGAAAACTACTCCTTATATTTGACCCCAAGTGGGGAGATTGGCACATAGCCTTGGTGCCAATTGATCGAGTTGAGCCTACTTCGGTTGTTGATCGGATCGTACGTAGTATGTGGGGAAAAGAAGACAAAAGTCTAAAGAAAAAAGGAAAAGGAAGAAGACAAAACTAACCTTGTTTCCACCATCAATAGGGAGAGAGTTGCATAACATGAAGAACAACTCTTTCTTTGAACCAATCTTGTTCACCAAAGATTGTTCAGCCCTTGACAATATCTCATTGTAGTCATCAGGCAAGAAACTCTCCCACACGAAATCCGAGGCAGCCGCTGCTCGGAGGCCGGAGCATGCGGCGGCTGCTCGGCACGCATCTCGAGGGGTGGAGAGGGACAGAATGGTGGAGACACATTCCTCAGGCAGCTTGTTGAAGCTCCTTGTCATCATCACTAAAATGAAGAGATAAGCAAATTGATTTGTAAGTGCTGTAAGTACAATTAACTAGCACCACTTATATATGTAACTAATCAATAGATCTCCTTGTTGTTGATATCAATGGGTGCCCAACTTTTTTTGTGCACAAAGAAATGGAGAACATATATAATGTTTTGAAGTCTAAACCAGGGGAATGATTGATGTAGACATTGTGGGGATAGTTTGAAAGGGATTTTTTATCTAATTGAATACAACTAGACTCGATCAGTTTCAATTAATGGTGTCAATTTTGGGTCAACGTTGGCTGGATCACAACCAATTTGTCCATTTTGATATTGGCAAGTTGGCTGCAACTTACAAGCAGGAATGAAGAAACTACATCCCAGAAAAAAATATCATAATAAAATCAGCCAAGGTGACGGAGACGTTTTCGAAAATTTATTTTTTAAATTTATCAATTTGTCGTTCTTTTTATATAAAAATATAGAAAACAAATGGAGTGGGTATCAACCAGCTTAACTAGTCAAGTGCCTAAGAGTTGTTACTACATAAAAGGACGGCCCGGTGCACAAGCATCCTACGTTCACGTAAAGTCCGAGGAAAGGCCGCACCCCAAGGGGTGAATATTGTAGGCAACCTAACATGACTTTGTCAGTGGCTGATTCCACAACTCGAACCTGTGACCTTTTGATCACACGGAGACAACCTTACCATTGCTCTAAGGCTCCCCTTCAAAGTTGTTACTACATACTTGATGCAAATTCCGCCTGCATTAGCTTTTTCACCTCATTCCCATCGAAAAAAAGAGGATTTCACACATATGTCTCTCTCCGTATATCACACACACACACACACACACACACACATATATATATATATATATATATATATATATATATATATATAAACCCCATACTTCGAGCTTAAGAAATAAGTTCCAATGTTTTGAACTATTGACATTTTTACTTTTAATAATCTATATTTTAAAAATAATCTATGATAAATCAAACTAGGAACGCCGAGCCCTGATTTTTCCTTAGCATGAATTTTAGGAGTATAAAATATCAAAAGTTTAAAACGCTAGGCCTATTCTTAAGATTAATAAACCACTTTAAAGTTAAGCTATTTAAATCCAATTTCTAGAAGGGAAGTCAATGCTATGCAACAAAATATCTTCTTCAAGGATATTTGAATATTTCACTACTGAAGGCAACGCATGTGAGTTCTCACATGAGCAGATCTTGCAGAGCTCAGGCACAGATCATCCCCAGTGCTATTACCACAACTTTCTGTCATATTCGTACGGCCACATATTCTCATACATGTCATCAACAAAAATATATTACGATAGTCCATAGTAACAATATGCCTGGAAACAACACACACACACACACACACACACACACATTTGCACGCATTCTCATTTAAGCTCACACACACTTCTTTTTGTTTTATTTATGTTCTTTCTTTCTCTTTTACATTTTGAAGCAGCGTTTGTTGAATCGTGTTTTTTTGGAGGTGCAGGGTGCAAAAGTCATTAGGGGTAGCGTTTAATCGGGTTTGAATCACGTGAATCATTATCCGCATTCATTACTAGCTTTTATCTGATTCATCTAATCTATTCATCATCCTTAAAAATCCAATCCAATCCAATTCATCCATCCACCATTAGCGGGTGAAAACGAGTGGAATGAGTTGTAAAATGAGTGATGAAAGCTTCTGTATAATACGTTAGCAAATTTATTAAAAAAACGTTTAGCTTTTTGAATGTTTGAAAAGATTTGTTAGATATATATAAGAAATGAATAAATAACATATTTGTCATATTATTTTGAAAATCATAAAATTAACAATATAGTTGTCCCCAAAATGGGCCAAATTTAAAGAACAAAAATAAAAAGTAAACTAATTACAAATAGGAGATAAACAAGTGAATGACTAAGTGGGTGATGGATCTGGTAACGGGTCAGATGGAGCATCATCTACATCCAATTCAATTCATCAAACTATCATCCATTATCCATATATTTTGGATTTGCACCCTTTTTTTGGGTCTAGTAGAACGGATATCTATTAGGTGCAAGTGAAATTATCACCCTTAAAAATCATCGATTTGATGATTTAAACAAAAATATATTTGGTAGACCTAAAGACCAAACAACCACAGTGGGTTTAATTTCATCTAATATTTGAGAGTTTGTTTCTAAAATTGTTTTATGTGCTTTAATTCATATTAAAAGCATGGAAAATAGGGTCATATTTATTTATATAGTTATAATTTTTTTTCTTTTTTGTACAACAAAAAGTTCATACCATAACCCTCAAATTTTTAATTTTTTCATGTAACTCTTTGCTTTTATTCACTGTTAGTGTTTTTATTTTTGAAATTCTCTGTGTTTTAAAAGATGTTCAATTTCAAAAATATTTTCTCAAGTTTATTTATATAGGTACAAATGCTTGCACAAGTGAGATCCATATTATGAGTTGTTAAACAAGGTGATTTACAATCTTACTCATTTGCAACTTTTTTTAAGTAAATTAGGTTTTGGGTAGGTGATGTTCCGGACTATATCTCAAGTCTAATTTTTTTTCTTTTTGTTGAAAAAAGAAAATAATTCATTAAATAATTAGTGATTTGGCATCTACAACGTATATGGAACACACAATCAAACGCCAACTCCAATATCACAATCTTCATCCCAAAATGACCATTTTCACAACCCAACTCTTATTATGGAGGATACTTGTAATGTTGAAATTCCATAATGAATGATATGTTATCAAAAAAAGGAAAAAAATTATTTGGTATATGTAGAATACAAAGGTAAAACTAACCGAAATGAACCGATTGAACACGTATGTGACCTGACACTTGGAGGAACTAGTCCGAAGTAGACCATAAACTGAAATTGACTTTGACTTATATTTAAGTTTTCTATTTGTTCAAAATTTGGATAGCTGAAAAAGCAAATTTAGACTATTTTTTCATCTTAGATTATACGGAGTAAAGTAAAATGCCTATCTAAACTTCCCCTGCTCTGTTTCTGTGAAGTAGTAGGTAGTTTACGGTTTTTAGATCTAAGTAAGACTGCTACATTAGACCCCACTCTTTTTGGTGGTGTCATTTTTGACGCATTAGATTTAGATTTTTTTAGACTTAAGTTGACTATTAATTTGAGCGATTCGAAATCTTTTTTTTTTTTGGATTTGAAATTGTAAAATAGTTCATTCATTTGAGATTTGAATCTAAATGTATTATTTCTAAATGAATCTCAGCGTGAAATTTCTTATCAACGTTATTTCTTTTCGTGAGATGAATTTGTAAAGAGGCCCAAATTGAACCAAACAAAAAACATCCCACCCCATCTAAAAGTTCATTGATTTAAACAGAACTAGATGTGAGACAAACCTATCTAAATCTAGCTAGACCAAGCTTTTTTGATCAACAAATCTAGACCAAACTAGCGTGCCAATTAAACTTATCATTGATATTCAAAATTGATCGTGTAAACACACATACAAGTTAGCTTATGGAGTGTAATTTTAAATCTCGAGTTATTTCATGCATATGAGATATAATGTAATTTGGACATTCTCACACCTTGTGGAGATTTAGGATTAAGGTTGCAAACTATAGGTAGCATGCTTCTGATCTTTCCTTTGGCTTTTGTTCGAGTAGTGAGCGTTGTCATGGTGTACTGGCTTTTATTCTTTCCTGCATATGTTGCATTACGGTAGGCTGAATTCCTATAAGTATGAATCCTCAAACCTGTCATCTAAAGTCTTGTGTGGGTTATGAGAAGTCAGGTAATGACACGAACTTTTTATCTCACATTATTACATTTCATAAGACAGTTCTATACAAGACTTATCAAATATCAAATCAAATTTTATTGAACATGGCAATCCAACTTAGACAAGCACTAGTAGTTCTTATAGGGTGGGTAGAAAGAGCAATCCACTGAAATTGACATGCGAAATGGACTGCAATAAACAGGTTGCTCAGGTTTGGACGGAAAGGAGGAGCCTTTAATGGTGAGCAGATAAAAATTGCATGTACAAGAGCTTAGCTACAATTAATCAGGCAAAAAGAAAAATCAATCTAATAAACCAGAAGCACAAAAAGGAAAGAAAGGTGACATACTAGAGTAATAATTGGTAATTAGGTGAATACTTGAGGAATTTCTTCAATAATAATCACCATGATCAAGAAGTGTTTGTACAAAAATTGCGACCTGTCTCTCTTGCTGCACAAAACCGTCATCAATGGTTAGTATAAGGTCTGTCATAGTAGATTTACAGAGATCAAAATGCAATTGATTTTACCTCCTATAAGCAAAGAGACCGATTTAGATAAAAAAATGTTTTGAATGAAACGACTCTCTTTTAGACCTCTTAGTTATAAGGACAGGAATATATTTCTTGCGATTGTGTGAACGCATTGTACATTTCTAACATTTCCCAAATGAGTTATTAGGAGAGGTGTCAAGAGCTTTATAAATGAAGGGAAAATGAAGTTTATGGGGGAAGCTAGTCATCCTCAGGCCTGGTCAGTTGATTCATGACTACCAAATGTAGTCAGTTAAGTGAAATCATGTCGACATCTCTATTTCATCTTTTTCATTTTTCAGACTTTTCTCATATCCTACTAACAACATTACAAGACCCGTATGTTACCAATAATAGATGTCAATCAATCTAAATCTGGATTGCCTTGGCCTTGAATGAAAGATTATCTCATTGTAATGCAATCATGATTGCATAATTTGTGAACAAAAATTTTGAGTGAGTAATCAATCAAGTATTTCGAATCACATTGAGGACTGAGCAAAAATTTTGAGCGAAGGACCAAATATTTCGGGCCTAAATTGATCCAAATTCTTATTTACATGAAGACTAGATTAGTCTGGTCCAAATCAAACTTAATCATAAAATTTGTTTGCTTTTGTAGGCAGCAGAGGCCAGTGCCTTCCCAGCCCAAGCTAAAGAGACTAAGAGAGACTGGTGAAGGTGTGATTTAGATTTGAGACAATACTGTGACATTTGGGAGGATGTAATGTAGTAACTTTTTTATTCCGAAATTCCGACAACCAAACATGGTAATTGAAGTAAAATTGATCAGTTACAGCCAACTCTTATAGGAGCGCAAACAAAAATCCCCTCAGGGTGTAACACAATATGCCTCAGCCAGCAAATAGACTGGTCTCCCTTTGAAATAGTATAATATCTTACAATACAATCTATACAAATAGAGGGGAAAAAGAAGGCAGGTCTTTAATAGTTTAATCCCCCTTGGACCGAGATCAAACAACATCCACTAACAGGAAACAATGCACCTTGTACTGGACGTAATTTGAATGCAACTGAAACTGATCTGAGTTCAGTGTAGCCTGGTCAGATCCATTTGCCTACACTCTGCACGAAGTTGCTTCAATACAAAGAACAACTACCAGGATCTGCTTGACCTGCATGTTTATGCTAATCGAAATGTGTAATTCGTAATATGAGCAGCTTCATGAATAGGATTAGCTATTACGCTTTGTAGCTTCAAGATCGCATATAACAGTTCCGGGATTCTCTACTTGAGAGTTAAGTGGTTCTCAACAGCAAGTGGTTCTCAACAGTACATGTTCAAGGAGGTTAAGGATATGAGGTTACTCAGGAGTGCCCTGAAACTCCATTAAGGTGAGATCGTTTTTCCTGATGAACCGAAACTGTTTCCATGTATAAGATATCAGTCAAGTGCTAGGCAAATTTGTGCATCGTCAATCCTGAAATTGTACAGTCACTCAGACCCTTGAACAAGTGTGAGATTCATGACACCAAACATGGGAAATGTATTTAGGTTCTCTGATATCGTTTAAGGAATGTAACATCCAAGATATATCTCAGCTGCATAAGGATAAGAGAAGAACACCATAAATGTAACCGTGCAAAGCCCAAATGCTATATAGCCACATGAATCAACCTTAGCATGAAGTTAAGAAATGAATTTCTCAAGTAATTCCTTGGATGAGTCACGGCATAAAAGGCTAGTGAACAATTCAATTGTATCAACATCAGCTTCAAAACCCTTACTAACCATTATGTCACGATAGAGCAAAGCATTTGCTATGTCATTATCAAGAATAAATCCTCTAATAACTGTATTGTATGTGTAATCATTGGGGAAACAATCATTTTCCTCCATTTTTCTGAGCAAATCAGCCATTTCTTGCAGAATCCCTTCATCAGTATTGTGTATGTTATGCAATTCGGTTGTAATCCCTTGGATTGGAGAATAGAGAAGATATGTGCTGCTTCTTTAAGTTGTTCAGCTCCAGACATAGCATCCATTATTACATTGTATACGAAAACATCTGGGACCACTCCTGTACTCTCCATCTCCTTAAATACCCCCATTGCCTCATTGAGGCGACCAATCCTACATAAGCCATTAATCAGTGGACCATACGTAAAAACATAAAACATTAGGGGCCAATCCCTTCAGTGGCAATTCTTGAAACAAGCCAAGCGCTTTGTTGATGTTTTTTGCCTTACAATATCCGTTGATCAAAGAGCTCAAACGCACAAGATTTGGCTTGCAGCCTTTTTCAACCATCAACTCCATTAGCTTTGATGCCTCATCCATTCTACCACATAGACAATATCCATCCAACAGAGCAGTATAGGTAACAATATTTGGAGTCTCACCTCTCTCGATCATTAAATGGAGTATATCTTGTGCTTGATCAACCATCCCTTCTTTGCATAGCATGTCAACCAAGGTGGTGTATGTGATAACATTAGGAGCTAGTGAGCTACATTGTTCTCCAGCATCTCAGACAATAACCCCGTGGCTTCTTTCCATATTGACACACATTCCTCGGATCAAGGCACTATAAGTGGCGACACTCGGTGAAAGGCCCTTGCTTTTCATGTGGGAGAATAGCTGGAGGGCCAGAGACAATAACCTGTCTTTACAGAGGCTATCAATGATAGTGCTATAAGTGATAACATCAGGCTTGCAAAAGCCACGCTGCATTTTCCTGAGCAACTTAAGAGCACCCACATTGTCCCCCCTTCTGCAAAGACCCTTAACCATGGAATTGTGAGTAACAACACTAGGCTGGAAACCCAGATTGACAATTTTCTCCAACAATTTAACAGCTTGGTCCAATAAGACCATTGATGAGGGTATTGAAGACAACATCATTTAGGAGATAGCCCAGCTTAAGACGTTTGCCCAGAAGAGAGAAGCCAAAATCAACATGACCCAAGTTGCAGTAGCAATTGGCAAGAATGCCAATGGAGTGCATGTTAGGGCGGAGATCAGACAGCTCCAATTGTCTATAGAGAGAAATGATGGTGTCGAAATTTTGTTGGGGTCCGATCTTAATCATTGCAGTAAGTAGCCGATTGAAGTCGATAATACAAGGAAGAGGACGTAAAGAGGTCAATTGATGGAAGAGAGAGAGGGGAAGTTCAATGTTGGAGAACCCTAGCTTGCATTGTTCTCTTACAGAATTGAGGAACAATTGGGGATCATCAACGTAATAATCCCTAACCTTTGCATAGTTGAAATTAGAACTCGAAATGTGAAAACTACCATGAAATCGAACCCTAGCTTTCGAAACAATTGATGCTCCAGCACTAGCAGCAACTCTGCTCTTACTCTTCATCTTCTGTGTTTTCTCCGCAACCGGCGCATGAAAGAAACAGAAATAGAGGGAACAACACTTTAAGAACATTCCCTGCGGCCCCTACCGGAGTTTGGAGCATTTGGAACTCTGACCTATCACGTCATCAAAAATTTTACATTTTAAAATTTATATTTTATTACTTTTCTAGTCTATTGATTTCAATTTTAATCATTTAATAAAAATATTTATCATAGATCTACCTTATAACACATAACTTATTTTTTTTTTAATAATTTAAAAATTATACAGTTACCTTAAAAAAACAAAAAATATATTTAAAAAACTACAAAAGGACAAAAAAGGGAGGAACAAGAGGAGGAACGCCTAAGCAAGGCACCCCGCATGCCCCCCACATTTTCCTCTTGCTGCCAGCAAGCATCTGATACACCATGTACCTCACGGTGTACCTCGCATGGCACTCACTATTAATGCTCTAAATAGAGGCCCAACTAAATAACATATCTACAAAGTATTTATTTGAATATACTCCGTGCAAAGCACGAGTCCAAACTAGTTAATTAAAAAGAGCCCCGTAGGTTTTTTTAAGGGGAAAATTGACGTGACCTTTAATACATCTTTAATAAGCATACTAATAAAGAGTTTAGATAAGCTTAATTCAACAGTATTTTGATATAATTGTTTTCAGATCAGATTATTTTCAAAAAATAAAGCTAAAAGTAAGACTATTTGATGTGATTTTTTTTTTATGTTAGATTATTCGTGTTGAGATTCTGATAATTTACACTATTGGCGTTAATTTTTCCTTTTTAACATAAAAAACCTATTTATGAGAGAAGCGCTCGTGGTCCCCCTCTTTGGGATTTTTTAATTCCGGTTCCAGCATTCTCGTTGAGCTTCAATGCTGCTTGGCTAAAGCTGGAAACTTGTGAGATGTTCATGGCGAAATTCTTGTAATTCTCTCTCTTTCTCTCTCTCCCCCCCTCTCCCCCCCCCCGGGGGGGGGGGCCAAATTAGCTTCTTAGATTGATTGTGTCATGCTGTTTGTTTGGCTATTTTGTTGGAGTGATTTTACGAGATTGTGATCTGTGATTACTGGAATTGTGTGTTGAAACTGGAAGATTTTTTTGGTGTAGATTTTGTTGATGAACATATATTTCCTTCTTTATGTTTAATATCATCGAATTGCGAAGTATTTCGTCACTTTGAAGGGAGAATTTGCTGAACTTTTTTCCTTCCATCATATCCTAATGATGATTTGAATAAGTTAAAATGAATTTGACAAGGCAAGTGCAGTACATCTCTTGCTTCTTCTGCTTATGTTCGAAACTTGACGCATGTTTTGTACAATTTGCTTGAGTCTTGTTCTCGTCTTCGCAAATGGGGGTGTGCTGTTAAATTTTTATATCAATTGGACTATAAACAAAAAATATCGTATATAAGATCAAATGAGGTTCGAACCCAAAATTAATTAGCAATGAGTGGAGTAACTCATAAGCGTGTATTTCAAACCCTTTAATTTTATCAATGTGAGACAACACTCACTTTCATACTCCAACGTGTACTCCAATGTTATTGGGTGACATCTTCCTCCTACATATCACAGATCAGTTGACCCCTTGCCCTGTCTTGCTTTTCCTTCGCATGTACTATTCTTGGAAATCGTTATGATAATTTGATTTCTAAGATGTTATCCGTGCGTATAAGAACTATCCTTTCTGCTTGAGCCTTCTCCTTCTCTTTTTGGCGATGTGCTCCAATGCTATAGGATGACATTTTATCCCCTTTCACAAAAGAACAGTTGCGCAGATGTGTTAGTCCTTGTTGTGATTCTCATGTTCTATCTGTAGAAATCCTAGTAGTGTTTTGATTTCTAAGGCATTACTGATGCATATATGAATCTTCAGTTGCTGCTTGAACCTTCTTCTTCTTGTAGCAGGGAAGTGCTCCAATGTTGTATGACATCACAACCCCCCCCCCCCTCTTGTATATCCAGATCAGTTGCCTAATTGCCCTTGTGATCTTGTCATATGCACGTACTTTTCGTGGAATCTTTTCTAATGATTCGATTTCGGAGATGTTATCCGTGCGTACGTCGATCTATATAGCCTTTCTGCTTGAGCCTTTCCCGCTCTGTATCAACGGGGATATGCTCCAATGTTATTGGATGACATTTTTTTTTTGTCTTCTGTATATTAAAATAAAGTTTGTTTGTTTTATTCATATCTATCGCATGTGCTATTCCTAGAAATTGCTCTAATAATTTTATTTCTAGGATGTTATCCATGCGTATAAGAATATATCCTTTATTTTGAGACATCTTCTTCTCTTTCTAAAATGGCGATGTCTTCCACTGTTATTGGATGACATTTTGTGTTTGTTCGGCAGCAGTCGTCCTTCCCCATCTTGCTGATGTCTTGTGCCTGGCTCCAGCTTGAACAAAATATTACAGATGGTTTCTCAAATTTGGCGGGTTCTTTAACAGTAATATTTTTTCACTGATGAAGAGGCTTTGTTTAAAGTAATTAACATTGAAGGGTGCAAATTCTATATTTGTCAGGTGGCAAATCAGGTATATAGTTAGGAGAATGCAGTTTTGTGTTGCTGAAGGGTGTTGGTAAGATTTGCATCTTTATCTGTGGGACTTGCATGTGAACTGTCTGTTCTGTTTAGGAAGCTTTTAGTCTTTTTGATTTTGATTTGTGAAAGTTTATATTTATTGCTACGAGCTCTAAATCCAGGAATGTGGCTTGTTGTGTGTGCTGTAACAATATGTACATGGTTCTTTTAAGGAATTACTTTTCCTTAAATGTTCTTAGGACAAAACATGAGGAAGTCGGTGAAGACAAACTATCTCATTAGAGCCAATTCGTGCTGATGGACAGCATCAAAATCAAAGGTTTAAAAGTTAAAAGGAAGATAGAAAAGACTTCACTGGATCACTCTGAGGCTAAGCACGCCAAGAATTAGCCTACCAGGGAGAGGAGGATTGCAATAAGGGATGAGCTAGTAGCACAGGGAGATACCATCATGACTTGAAGACACTCTTTATTGCTGATATCAACTCGCATTAACACCCCCCGCCCCCCCCCCCCCCCCGCCCCCCCAGGCGAAGATGTGCTTTTGTTGCTCATGGCTGACTGCCGATGTTGTTTTGCACCCTTGTAAAGGGGAAAGCTAACTTGACAGAGAGGGGAAACTTCCATGAGAGATATCAATCAAGTTTCCATTTTTCTGTTCACCCCAAAACTTCATGCTTCGGGTAATGCCCTACTGTCCTGTTTAGTGCCAGCAGCACTGGCACCGAATTGGTGGGGTGCTGACATGGTAAATTCGTCTTATTGCCCTCGAGAAACCTTTTACTTTTCTGTATATCTATCCGAATGTTCACACTGTCAAGAACATGTATTGCACTCTGGGTCAGTTGTGGAAGAAGATCTGCTAAATTTTTTCTAATTCTTTTGCCCTCTTAGTTCTATTTAAGTACAGTCAAATAGTAATTATTGTCTTTACTGAAGAACTTTGGAATGTAAGATTGAATATTAATTTGTGCATGAGGTTTGAACTTAATTATCCACTTCTTCCAACTAGCTCCAAGGGATGTATACAAGTTAATTAGCTTAATTGCAGCCCTTTTCTGTTTTAATTGGCTATGTGGCAATGCTTGAATTGTTGATTGTATTAACCTGATTTGGGTTAAATATAATGGTGGTAATTGCTCATGGTAGGATCCAAGTCGAAGCCAGAACCAGTTATTCATGCAAGGAATCCTATATGGGTCTCTGCATTTACAGTGAGGAATATTATGATCATTTGTTCTAGAAAGGGCTATTTGTTTTTAGCATATTGAACCTATACATGCTTCAATCTTGTTCAACCTGCTGCAATCTGCTCCTACCAGCTACGATCCGCTCCAATCTATTCCAACATGAGCCAACCTGCTAATGCTTACCCAAACTATTGTAAACGATCAGGCCCCAAGTATGTGTTCACCATGGAGGTTGGCATAAGAGAACTGACTGATGAATTTTTCACTTCAACCTAAGTATATTTATTGACCATTAGAAGAATTTTAGTTGGCCAGAAACTATGATCAAGATGTCACAGGCGCATGACTGTCGCTAGTTTTAGGGTTGTTTTTTAAATAGGACTCCATGATTTGGTAAGAAAGCAGCTCCAGGTGGTTTTTGCCAGATGAATGTACAGTTGTACAGGTATTTGGACTGATTACTTGAAGTAAAGCACGATGTTGCAGTTTTGCTGTGTGATCTATGAGCATTTGAACTCAACTCATCTTGATAGAAAGAGCTCCTACATAATCTTATATCTGAACCTGTAGGAAGAGTTCTTACAGTATGTTTCTACCATTTTTTATGTCCTGTTGTATTAAATGATACTTGCTATTATTATATTTGATGTGTTATTTTCTACATAAGGGTTTAACCCGTGAAATTGTTTTTTTGCAAAATCTTTTTTTTTTCCAAATATCTTTGAAAAGGTCTTTTTGTTTGCATAAGTGAAGTTGTTCATATTTGAATCTCCTAATACTTCACTAGAGTAGAATCCGCATTAGAAATTATTAAATTAATTTTTCTTCGTCTATGAACACTCAGTTAACTCTATTGAAGTTTTTTGTTGGGGAGTATTGTCTCATACATATTTCACTGTGAAAATTAATAAGTTTAGGATTATTAGTTTTATAATCCAAGAATACATATAAGTTATATTGATTTTTCCCAAGTTGAATTGGAATGCATGGAAACATGTTGCACGCTCGTATACTAGAACACAAAGTCTATATCATACTCCGAGACGGGACATACACTGCGACAAGTCACATTAGCGCTACATATTAAAAATTATTTATATGACAAATATACATGAAATATATATATGTATATGTGTGAAAAGTGAAAGTACACATTCTTAAATGTATGATATACACTATAATTGGAACAACTTACTTAGGTTGATGTCACTTTTAGTTTGCCAAGTAGCACAAGACAAGCCATATGATATGTAACTTGCAAGGTACAAACTAGATGCCAACTTACGCAAGCAGCAAAGTTTTGTTCAATCTTGTCTCCTTCCTCCTTTGGTTTATCTGTTCCTTTGACAACTTGGTCAAGTGGGTCGATCTTATTGCAATAATTAACTAAAGTAAGGCAATGAGTCCATGACCAACTCAAAATTTAAAGTAGTATCAGTCAACTTTGATCGTCAATGGAATCATATATACTAATTTTATGTGTAATTTCACAAAATTTATGTTTTTATACTCTTTTATACAGCTTTATGCGACGACAATTTTACTAATATAGGTAGAAGAATAAAAAGTTGTGAATTTTAAATTAATTAGGAAAAACACTTTATAATTTTAAGTTAATTAGGAAAAATAATGTATTCTTTTTCTTTGTTATTATACAATAGTTTAAATTTAAATAAACACAAGTACTATATTATCTAAAAGTTTGGTAAGCACTTGAAACAACCAAGGCATTTATATCACATGTATATAATGGCATCTGGCTATTATGACAACTACGTTTTCTCAATAGAACACGAGAAGTTAGTTGCAAAATTTGTCAAATTTATATTTCGTATTCTCCATGATACTAAAATTTGAAAAATTCTTCTAATTCAAATCCTAATTCCTTCAAATCTACAAATTTAACCAAAAATTTTGATGTAAAAAAATCTTAACTGAAATTATCTAATATAATTTTTCATTATGAAAAACTAGAAAGATTGAACTAAAATTGTGAACACGGATAAAAAGTCAGGTCTAGACCACAACCACAAGTACGTAATGCAATATTCACAAAATGGAGAAGAAACTAAACAACAATTTACAAAAATGGGCCCTTTTTTGTTTTGGGTTAATAATTTACAAAAATGTGCCTTCAAATTTTTTTTAAAAGGGTTTTGGTTTCGTGAGCGAAATGACCAGGTGACACGGCAAGACTACCCAGTATATTTATTTGCTTGTGGAACTCAGCAAACAAATACGACATTAATATTAATTAACAGCTCTAAAAATAAAATATCCCTGAATTTTTGGTCAAAGTAAGAAAATACCTCTTAATATTAAAAGTGAGGTGAATACCCTTTTACTTATATTATTTGTTCACATTAATTTATGACATGTGTTTGCCTAAATGATGTGGCAAGATTATGAAAAAAATAAATTCCACATACATAAGCGCATTGCTACCTCTATAAATAATGTAATTTATTACAAAAATTGCATAATCTAATTACTTCATGCATTTTAGGTAAAACAGTCCCATAATTTTTTTAGAAAATAATAATTTTACATTAACCCAAAACTTATCAGAAGACGACCTATAATCAAATGTCATATTAGAGCATCTCACAATAATTTAATTTATTAAACAAACATTTCCTCAAACTTGATCCACAAAAATGAAGGAGCCAAAATTTAATTTATCTAAACCAACTTTTGGAAATAATTACACAGCAAAAAAGAGAAAAAAAAATAGTGTTATGGTGATCATGTTTCTTAATTCAAGTACCAAAGCATGAACTTGTCAAAATGGACCAAAGAAACAAAAACCGATGAAAATGGTTGTTTGAATATGTAGGTGAATTACAAGGTATAAATTTATTTATTTTACATTACAGTAAAATATTTTACAAATAGTAAAATATTTGATAAATTAAATTGTGTAAATTTTTGGGTAAGAGCCTTATAATAAATGATTATAGGGTAGTCAATTTGGCGTTAACTATAAATAGTTTGACAAGTTATGAGCTAATGTAAGATTATTATTTCCCCCAAAAAAATATCAAAAAGTTTCACTCAAGATAAAGTAATATATATATAATTTTTTTCCTAATATATATATATATATTTTTCCATCAAACTGTATTATTTTATATATAAAATAATGCACTTATGTGTCCTATAAAAAAGTAATGTGCTTATGTGGCTTTTCTTTTTCTTCCTTGTCACATTATTTAAGTAAAAACACATCATTAATTAGTATAAATATTAAAAAATAACTTAAATAAATCAAAGGATATTTACCCCACTTTAAAAGTTAAGGGGTATTTTGACTATTTTCTAAACTTGACCAAAAGTTCAAGAGTCTTTAATTTTTAGAACTCATATTAATTAACGTTTGGGACATCAATTATTATGTGGAGTAGGCCTACTGAGCATATTCGTATTTAGTGAAAGAATAAAAGATCTGGATATTCTCAACAGCCGATCCCAGCCGTTGGTATATGCCCTGTCTTATGCCGCAGCCATTCTCGCACCTGAACATTAGATTGTCCCATTTGATGAGAAGCCACTCTTTGGAATTTGGATCATATGTAATGCGGGACACCAGCAAAAAACAGCTAAACCTTGTATCTTTTTTTTTTCCTTTTTTTGGGGGGCAAAACTTTGTCTAAATACGAAGGATCAAATATATGTATGTCCAATGACATTACATTATATGAATGTTTAAATATGATCTGAAGATGTCAGTCAGTTTGAATAATAAAATCTTTGTGATTGTTATCAAGATTTGAATGAAAACTCTAATTATATTGCCTTTATATTTCTTTATCGCCCCAAAAAAACTAAGTATGACTTGAATTTCCTTCTAAAAAATAATGATTATAAGTACACTCAGTTAAACACTTGCCAAATTAAGCTCAGTCTAGTTAGAGAACTGTTGAGATTGCTCAACTATTATCGAAGAATTTGCTACAAAACAACCTTAACCATTGTCAATGACTATTATTGAAATGCTTGTGCCGTATTAATGTAAAGCTAAAATTTGAGTCACTTACAGGAAATTTTATGCACAAACTTGCAAATGCTATATTTTAGAAAAATGGGAAGAACTTGTAAGTATCTATCTTGCCCTCATCCATTATCATGATTTAGAGAACAATTACTTCCTTTTTTCTCCCTTTTCGATAATTAAATATTAATTTAAGGTTCACCCACTAAACTTATAAATACAGCTAGATGTGTAAGGGATATTTTTTCCTTCCTAACAACTTTTTTTGGTTACATTTGTGATTGCATTTCATTGTAAGATCATACTAGTTGATCTATCTAAAAGAAGATGTGAGGATGGTCTTCTTATCTCATATAGTTATATATATTATTAAGTGATAAAAGATTTAGTAGGGAAAAAGAGGTTTAATGATCTATGCATTGACATAAGTATTCATTTAAGTATTATTTTAAGGTGCACCTGATAAAATTATAAAAAAAGCTAGAAGTGTAAGGGACATTTTTCCTTGCTAACAACTTTTTTTGGTTGGATTTTCTTTTTATTGCATTTCATTATAAGATCATACTATTTGATAGATTTTAGTAGGGGAAAAAGAGATCTAATGATCCATGCATTGACTTAAAAGAAAAAGAAAAAGAAAAAAGATCACGGAACAGCATAAGTACTAAGGAATATTCTTAGAAAGTCTTCCGAAAATCCCAATTATTTGAAACCAAAAATTATTCATTTCCAGATTCAAATTAAAAAACAACCCCAAAACCCACCACCAAATTACACGTGTAATCATTCAAAATTACACGTGTGAAATTGGTCCCACCACCCCAAAACCAGAACTACAAAACCACGCCAAAATCTCGTTGGGCTCGCACCAAAAATTCATCCGCCAACTCGGCAATTTCAACGTTTCTTCCGCTTCGAAATTCTACGCAATCCAAACAGCCACCAAATTGAAGTTGATGATTGCATGACACTTCGCCGAATCTTGGTGACTAAGGCGGAGAGAGAAGAGTAAGTTGTTGTGAGAGTATTAATCGGCATTTTTCACTGTTCCGATGACTTCATCCTCGGTGACGGAGCACTTGCTCGCCGGAAAAAGGTACTACAAGGCATTGTCGTCGGCGGAGAAGACGGCGTCGTTCCGGCACAGCACGGAGAACATGGCGGCGTCCACGGCGGAGAGAATCTTCGATGAACTTCCAAAGGCCACCATTGTTGCGGTTTCAAGGCCTGATGTTGGTGATATTACTCCTCTGCTTCTTTCTTACACTATCGAGGTTCAGTACAAACAGGCAAGCTCTTTCTCTCTCTTCTTTTGTCTGTGTTTGTTAAATTTGTAGTGGCTTGAAAGTTTGATGGATTGATTAGTTGATTTGATGAAGTAGTATGTTCGTTGTGTTTTACCACTGTGATCGATGAGTAGTTCATACTTTTGTTGTGTTCTATCATATTTGACGGATGCATAATTCTGAAATTGACGTTGAATTGTTTCTAATTTTGTGAAGTTTTGACTCATGGTCAAATTCATTTTGTATATTTTTAGTTCAATTTGAGTACTAATTCATTTTTCAGGTTGATTTATCTCTTCTTTTTGTTGTTGTTGTTGTTGTAGTGTTTGTTTTTGAGGAATAAGGAGAATTGAGTAGGAATTCGGAGGAATTGATAATCGTAAAATTTTAGGTGCGATTTTATTGTCAATCTGCAAGTACGTTTTTCATCCAATAGATTAGTATATAAATGCTTGTGGTTAGTGTATTTTACTTTAAGCTGGGTAGGTGGGGTTTGATGTTTTTGTCTATGCTGCACTTGTGACCTGCAATTTTTGAGAATATCTGGATTTACCAAATTTCGATTATAACTTAGAAAGGATAACACTGCTTACATCTAGATTTCCTCATATTTCAATTAGGTGGGATTTAAACAGCCGAGCAGTGTCATCGCCATTGTACCAAAATTTTGTTATGGATTCTTGCTTTTCCCCCTAGAAACGTGACCACTTGATTGCAAGAGATTCTCTTCTGCAATGCAAACCTCAGTTGGTTTTTTTAGGACTTGATATTTCTAGTTATGCTCCTTTTCCCCTCCAAGTTATTGCTACGTTCTCTTTCGATTCCTGGTAGTACATTGTGCTTATGTCCAAAGGAATGATTAATGAAGTGTCCATTTCCGCTGTATACACGTAACATTTAGCACTGTTGAAGGCTTGAAGCTGATTAAAGTTTGTAATTATCAGTTCAAGTGGCAGTTACAGAAGAAAGCTACCCAAGTTCTCTATTTGCACCTCTCCTTGAAGAGACGTGCACTTAGTGAGGAATTCCATGAGAAGCAAGAGCAGGTATTTTTAATTCTATTATTTAAGCTAAATGATTATTAATTTTTGTCATTAGTACCATCTCTATGATATATTAATGTATTATTGCATTTATTTCTGTTTAGCATGTTTTATCTCACTTTGGTCAATTCTGAAGTGATCAATGAGTAAAAAATGTACTGCTATGATGATAGGTGATGGACTGGCTCCACAACTTGGGAATCCTAGATCATGCAGCAGTTGTTCATGATGATGATGATTTCTATGATGATGCTGTTCGTCTTCGACAGGAAGGAAGTTCACGAGACAGGTGACCGTTGCTTAGTTTCCCTTTCTTCTTTGGGGATTTAAAACTTGCAGAACATCTTACAATGGATGACTTTTATTCTGGTATACTCCCTTATGCAGATACGTACCATCTAAGGCTGCTTTGTCTATCATATGTCCATCACTCGGAAGACAGCAATCTGTTGCAGACAAAGCAAAAGTTGCTATGCAAGAATATTTGAATCTTTTTCTAGGCAACTTGAACATTGTAAATTCTCGACAGGTGAGTACGACCTACAGATTTTGCTCTTATTGTTCTAAAAGTGGATATCTCATTTCGTTTCATCTTTCTAATGATTAGTGCTCCCATTACCCCATGCCCTGTGCCCCCCTACACTTGGATAACTCCCATGATGTTCTGTTTTCTCATGTGATGAAGCTTTGTGGATGACAGGTCTACAAATTTTTGGAGGTCTCAAAGTTATCCTTTCAACAAGAGTATGGGCCGAAGTTGAAAGAGGAGTATGTATTGGTGAAGCATATACGGAAGAAATATGCTGACAGGCAATGTTTACCATGCCAGTGGTTAGGTTGTCGCAACTGGCAAAAGGTAGTTCGTGTTTTACATCTCTATCAATATTCTATGTCATCTTTCTATAGCTAATTAAGATTCAGTTTACCTTCGCATAGGTATGGGCTGTTCTTAAACCTGGATTTTTGGCCTTCCTAGAAGATCCTTTGGATACGAAACCGTTGGACATAATAATTTTTGATATATTACCACCATCAATAAATGAAGGTGAAAAACCATGTCTAGCTCAGGAGATAAAGAGTCACAAACCTCTACATTATGTGTTCGAGGTACGTTTCCCATCATTTTATCTCTCACTCAAGAATCTACATCATCTTTTGTTTGACTGTAAAAGTTCCTGGATTGAGCTGCACAACGTTACTTCCCTGAGAGCAGCTGGTGCTTCAGTGGTGAAAGGCAGTGTTTCACGAGCTCATAAAGTACAAGGGATGAGAGGATTTGCAGGATTGATGCTTTTTGGCCCATTACCTTTCTGAAAGCACATGGTCCAACCATAGTTCTTGGCTACTTGTACCTAAATTTCTATGCTTAGGACAAAATGGAGATGAGACAGAAAGGATACTTCGAGACATGAATTGACCTGATAGGGACTGACATTGCGGACAAAATATACTTTTGGTCTTTGAGAATCATTCTGCCCTTGTCAGGGTTTCTGCTCATAATTAGTTTAGTTGCTCAGCCCTGTTAATGGTTGCAAGGCCTGTAACTGGTCTTTGACTTGCAGTGAGATTGACATGAGAAGGCAGTGAGAGATTGTTATTGGACCCTCCATTTTTAATAGTTTTACTCTAAGGGGTCTGACACTTGGGATCCACCCATACTGTGGAAGTTATGAAGTAGACGTGTCTATTCAGCATATATTTACTTTTGGGCTCATCTGCATGCTTGTGGAATCTCGTGGGACATGTGCTCACCCCGATTTGGCTTATTCCTTGGACTTGCTATTGATTTGTGTTGCTTAATGATAGCAGTATAGTTAAGGTAACAAGATAGCTAGATGTGCTCCTTCTCCCCCCCCCCCCCCAAAAAAAAAGAGGATATCTAGACATGCTATCCAGGCTTATAGATGAGAGGAAACATTATTAATACCTGTGAGACAAAATTGCTTTTCCCGTGAAAAGCCAAGTGCAAGTTTGATCTGTGCTTAATGTTATTGTCACCCTTACTGACATGTACTCATGAAATATAAATATGTGCGCGTCTTTAGTCTTTACCTTTTAATGTTGTTTGAGAAATATTTGCCAGTGTTTTTCTGACTTCCACATTGTAATGTGTCATTGGTAAATGTAGGTTCTAGCATGCAGATACCATGGATTTGCATAATTCTGACATTTTGATGCCAAGAATTGTAAATATGCTGTAGTAATAAGCTACTGTGTGTTCCTTGTCTTTTGAATCATCGCAGATCTCATGTGAAAACCAGAGTTTAAAGTTGAGAACTTCCTCCAGTAACAAAGTGAAAGAATGGGTTGTTGCAATTAATGAAGCTGTTCATAGGCCACCTGAGGGGTGGTCTCGTCCTCATCGGTTCGGATCATTTGCACCCCCAAGGAAGAGTGACGATGGAAGTAAAGCTCAATGGTTCATTGATGGGCAGTCGGCCTTTGATGCTATTGCTACAGCTATAGAGAATGCTAACTCGGAGGTTATTTTGTTTTGGCAGTGACACTACTTCTTTAGTGGCTACTGGTTAGTTTTCAATAATCAATATCCGTTTTATTTTTTTGGCTGCAGATATTTGTTACTGGTTGGTGGCTATGTCCAGAGCTGTATCTGAGGCGCCCTTTTCACAGTCATGAGGGTTCTCGGCTGGATGCCTTGCTTAAAGCAAAGGCAAAAGAAGGGGTCCAGGTGCTTGTGTGATTTGATAGAATGGTTCTGACTTGTTTTTTTTTCCCCCCAGTCCATTCAGCAATTTGACTTGCATGGTAACATTATGACATGCTATTGAAAGAGCTTAGCATTGCCCTGTTAATCCTTGCATTGCTTCTCACTTTGTTCTTAGAGGATGGGGAAAAAAACTCTAAACACTCAACTAGATTTATTAGGCCTTTATGGCGCTTCAGCTATAAGTTGCCATAGACGTTGACTTTGAAATTTGGCCTAAGTTGCCCTTATAACTCCCTCTGCACCAAAAAAAAAAGAAAAAAAAAAGCTATCATAAGGCATCTGCTAGCAAGTGAAGATCTTTTACCTCAGCTGATCCTTGCAAGATTATTGAGACAAACATGGAGATTTTTTCGATTTGTTTTTGCAAGTTTCATTGAGGTGGAATTGTTATTTCTAGTGGTTTACCTTGTTTTATTAGCGGACTTGAATTCTAGTCAGTTCTATGTGCCTCTGGCTTCTATGCTTGCTTATCATTTATTCTCAAGTAGACAACTAGCTTCTCCTACATCTGGTTTTTGGTTCAGACCATGCTTCTTAAGTCATCTGGGGAGACTGATAAAATTTCAAAATACACAATTTAAAGTACCTAAAAATAATCCAAACGATATGATAAGTCGTGGCTTAGAGCCTTGAAATACATGCCTGGTAAAATTTTGAATAAAAAATAGGTGTTCATGCACTTTTTACTGGTCTTTGCATGATATGGTTTCTGACTCACACTGTAATTGTCCTGCAGATCTACATTCTTCTTTACAAGGAGGTTTCTATAGCCCTGAAAATTAATAGCCAATATAGTAAGAGAAGACTCCTTGACATTCATGAGAATGTGAGAGTTTTACGCTATCCTGACCATTTGGCAGCTCGAATTTATTACTGGTATGTAGACAACAAATAGTGCTGGGTTCTTCTAAGAAATCCGGAATTGAAGTTTTTATGATTCAGAAGTTCATAAATTTTCGTTGTCTTGTAGCCAAATTATTTATGCTCTCAATCCTTGTTCCTTCTTTTCAGGTCTCATCATGAAAAAATTGTTTTAGTTGATTACCAAATATGCTTTATCGGAGGCCTTGATTTGTGCTTTGGACGTTATGACACAGTTGAACACACAGTGGGCGATTTTCCTCCTCAAATTTGGGCCGGAAAAGACTATTATAATCCAAGGTCAGTTGCTTTCCTCTCTTGTCCACTGTTTTGGTGAAAATGGTTAGTAAAATAGTTTAAATCCAAATTTTCAACTGGAATGTTTTTTAGTTTTACTTGCATTGGCAATTCATCTTGCCACAACATACTACGTACTGAAGTTTTGAACCAATCGGAGCCTGAAATGCTTTGTAACAATTGTGCTGAAGTTAGCAGTTTGAAGGGTTTTTGTTCCCTTTGACATAGAAAAGGGGAATGAATATATATATATATATATATATATATATATATATATATATATATATATGTATATATATATATATATATATATATATATATTTGTGCGTGCGTGCGTGTGTGTGTGTGTGTATCATTCGAAGCAAAATCTCATTTCTGGTTTGATTTGGGTGTCTTAATTTCATTAGCTTCTCAAGCGTTTCAAATTTTCTTGCCCCCTTGTAATAGAGAATCCGAGCCAAATTCTTGGGAAGACATGATGAAAGATGAATTGGATCGTCAAAGATATCCTCGTATGCCATGGCATGATGTCCATTGTGCTCTTTGGGGACCGCCTTGTCGTGATGTCGCCAGGCACTTTGTACAGAGATGGAACTACGCCAAGGTTGGTCTTTAGTTGTTTTTACATCTGGTAGACAGGTTGTTCAGGTTGGATAATTTCAGGCCAGGTCATGAATGGGTTGATGAAGTTTGGGATAGTGGATAGAGCTGTGTTGTTGGGGGTTTTACATCTACCATAGGCTGGTTTAAAAACAATATTTCTCCCTCCAAAAAATTAAGGCCAAGTGAATTCAGGTTCGATTGAAATTCATGTTGCCCTATGTTGGGTCTCAGAACATGTGTGGTTGGAGGCCTTGGGCAGGGTAATAGGGTACTGGCCGTTGCTTATGTCTAGTCATTTTATGTTTTTTTTTTAATTAAAAGCTCTTTCTTGCCATGATTGTTGCAATGCCAGAAAAGTAAAGCTCCACATCAACGAGCAATACCACTACTCATTCCTCATCAGCACAAGGTGCTTCCTCACTACTTGGGAAGAGGTGCAGAGATGGACATCCCAACTAATGAGAAAAGAAAGGATGTGCATAGACAAGATTCCTTTTCCTCCCAGTCACCGGAACTAGACGTTCCGCTGCTCTTGCCTCAAGATTCAGACATTGCAGATGCATCTAAAAGTAATAATATTCTGGGAAAAGACCAGAGTGTTGCTGATTATGCAAACAAAGGTGGAAGGGGTTCGTGTTTTACAGACTCTAAAGTTGATTCTGTAGCACAATGTACAACAGATGTGATTGTAGATCCTGTTGTCTCCACAGAGGTTGAAAGTGATAACACATTTGACCAAATGTCACTATTGCACACTCAGAGTTCAGTTGATTGGTGGGAAACACAAGAGCGAGGTGACCGGATTGATTTTTGTAATGAACCTTCGCAAGTCGGCCCTCGTACATCATGTAATTGTCAGGTATCTTCTAGTTGAAATATATTGTAACTTTCCTACAGAATAACTGACTTGGCTCTAGTTGTTTTTGAAATCTCTTTTCTATTGCCTATTGGCCACAACCTATAGCAACTTAATCACACCATGCGTCTTTTTGCCAGCTTCTTTCCAGCCTCATGTGGCCTGTGCCATCTAAAGATGCATTTGTCTGATGTATAAATCTCTTTCGTAAACCAATTTTTCTGTTAGCTTGTAAATTTGGGGGGACTCCTGATCCTGTGCTTTTGATGTTTGTTTAACTAACAGACTGAAACAAGCTAGCTCAAGTTAAGGGGATCTAAGTTCAAAAACATATTGCCAGTTCTTACATGGGTTCGTACGCAACCATGTCAAAAGCCTGATCCTTCCAACACTGTTATTGCAAGACCATTTTCTTGAAAAGCCACCTAGACAAAGTGATTCATATTGAAGATCATAAAAGTTTCCTAGATCTTCCAATTTGAATTTTGAAAGGTTTCTAATTCATCTGTTGTGATGACTCCTGATGACATTTCCTAGAAATGAAGATTTAGCATATTGACTAGACAAAACCTCACATGAAGTATAGCGATGGGTATCTGAGGGGGTCTCCTATATCGAAGTCAGCTTTTGTATGCCGTGTTATTGTCCTCTAGATTTATTTAACTATTCAGTCCTTTGACTGGTTTTTGTTTGTAATTCATATCTCAAATTAGAGTACTTAAATGTTCTCTGAAATCTGAATGCAAATCGCCAACGAAGGAAGTGTGCAAAAGCTTGCTTGCATCAGATTTCTTTAAACACAGAAACTTCAATATTGCCTTAAAATGATTGAGAAAGACAAATTCTTTGTCATTTTATTCACCATATGGGATTTGAAATCATTTTATGAAGTTATATTGCCCTTTTATATATTGACAAGTTCAGTCTTTCATTAACTTGACTTCACTTTGGAATTCGTGATGCTTAGATTATCAGAAGTGTCAGTCAGTGGTCTGCTGGAACAAGTCAAGCTGAAGAAAGCATTCACAGAGCATACTGTTCCCTTATTGAGCAATCCGAGCATTTTATTTATATCGAGGTAAACCAACGGATCTTGTTAATTGGGGGTTATTCACGTTTACGGTTTGAATACTCTAGGGGGTTGCTGGCTTGCTACTCTAGAACAATATTTACTGATTAAAATTTTAGGTGGAAAAGGTTTATGTAGAAAGGTAGGGAGTTTGGTGCTATTTCTTTCTGATCTGAAGCTGAACTAGCCGTACAATTAATTTCAAATATGTGCTCTGCATTTTTCATGACCTTGACAGCAGCTGGCTGCACTAGAGTTTATTTTCTTTCTTTTGTCATGTGATTCATTTTCTAGGGGTTGGGTTATATTAATTTCAGTTGGAGATGCAAAAAAAAATTGAAGCATCCATTGCATGGTGAATGGTTTTTCTAGATCAGCCTTTTTGCCTCTTACATTAACTTACTAGGCATGATGATCATAGTGAAGCTGAAACAAATCATGATAGACTCTCATTGTTTTTTACTTCATTTTGCCTATCCAGAATCAATTTTTTATATCAGGCCTCGAAGGAGATGATATAATTCAGAATCGAGTCATGGAGGCACTATATAGGCGTATATTATTGGCAGCCAGAGAACAGAAATGTTTCAGAGTTATCATAGTGATTCCTCTGCTTCCCGGATTTCAGGTGAACCCTGTCAATTATTCATTTCATGTTCTTGGAATGGGAAAAAAAGTGAGGAGTCATTCTCACCACTGGGTTTGATTACAACAACACAGGGCGGTATGGATGATAATGGTGCAGCAACGGTTAGAGCTCTGATGCATTGGCAATATCGAACCCTTTGCAGAGGAGAAAACTCGATATTACATAAACTCAGGGCTGACCTTGGTTCAAAGATGCATGATTACATTTCATTCTATGGCCTCAGAACGTATGGTAGGGCTTTTGAAGGTGGACCTCTCGTTACCAGTCAGGTAATTCCCTGGGATGCCTTCCCTTTTTTCCTCCCTTTTTTGGGTCCAGTTCATGGTGCAGTCAATACGTTTTGGAAAGTTCATTTTCAACCTTCAGGAAATATTTACATCTAGGGTAGATATAACTAATAATTACTGTCCTTTAAGGCACTCAATAACTCAGTCAACATTTGTCAACAGGAATGTCCAGAGCATATCCGCTCACCTCTTGTTCTTGTTCCTGACTTGTGCTTCAAATGTCTTCAGGTTTATGTTCACAGCAAGCTCATGATAATTGATGACCGCATTACTTTAGTTGGATCCTCAAACATCAATGACAGAAGCTTGCTTGGTTCAAGAGACTCTGAGGTGCCTTTCCTGCCTCACATTGTTGCTTCCCAATAATATGTATTTGAAGGAATAGCCTAGAACTCGGAGAATGCAAGGCTTTTACTGTGAAATGTCTCTATAACAGGAAGGTGGGAAGTTATTCTGAGATAACAATGCTAAGAGCTCAGTTTGGCGAGCAAAAATATCTAGTCTTAATAGACCATTACTGCCCTCCCAGTGTCCCACTATCTAGAGAGCTGTAGTTTGGTTTCCTAAAATCATGTGGTGCACAAAGACTGATCAATTCTGTGGAAGCAATAGTGTTACTACTCTTAGTCCAGGAGGAAATTCATTGACAGTGAAGCGTGGTTCTCCATGATGGGGTGACACTTCCTTGTTTTTGGTATCCTTTTGTTCGTATAAATGTGGCTAATACCATAGGCAAGAATCTGCAATAATCTCAGCAGCCCTCCACCCATGGAACTCCATTCACTTATGAGTGGTAATGTGGACTGCTTTGATTTTTCTCTTCACTTTGTACTCGTCAAAAATATGAAGCTCCTGGGATTTCTTTTGACCATTTATTTTGATAAAACCACCATTTTCGGACAGCATCGTGTAAGTTTATTAGTATTAGGGCTGTCAAAGTCTGACCTGATCTGATAACCCGACCCGAATTTACTGAGAGAAACACGAACCCGACCCAACCCGAACCGATTTCGACACGATTTGACTGTTTAGTGTAAAAACTTGTTATTTTTCAGTTTTGAGCAGATCTAAGCTATTTTCAAGGCCGACACGAAATTGACCCGTTTATTAAATGGGTCGACCCGACCCGACCTGTTTGACAGCCCTAATTAGTATTACTTACTGCGGGCATCAAATATAGAATGCTAACTTGATTGTTGTCTCATAGATTGCAGTGGTTATTGAAGATAAGGATTTCCTGGAATCATCTATGAATGGAAAGCCTTGGATGGCTGGGAAATTTGCATCGAGTCTCCGGCTATCTCTTTGGGCTGAGCATCTTGGTCTTAGTGCTGGAGAGGTTAGTTTATATTTCTCTTCGCAATGCTCTGTTTTACCACTGCAGTTTACTGAACAACCTTTCCCATTGAACTCAGCATACGATTAATACTGAGATTGCACTTTGCAGATGAATCAGATCGAAGATCCAGTGGCTGACGAAACATATAAAAATCTTTGGATGGAAACTGCCAAGGTGTGAGAACATTATAATTCAATGAGACATCATTTTTATATGGCTATGAAATGAAAATATTCTTGGCATACAAGAGTGATGTAATCCAAAGCAAGCATTAATAGTATAGCTGAACCAAGACTACAAACTGATAAAGATTACAAAGATTAATAAAATGACCTGCGAATTTGCACTGTGTGACTATAATAGGCAGGCAGAGCTAAGGCACAACAAGAAGGTCTTCTAACCAACTTTGGACTTCGAATTCGAGATTGCAACTGAGTTTGCCATTTAATTCCTTAAGCATTGATATGTCCATAGGGAGCCTAATTTCACAACCAATACGCTCTAGCAAGAGATGCACTATTGGTAATTCGCTGGTATGGTTTGAGAAGTATCCTAACTCCATCCATGATGTTCTAAGTGTGATATGAATGAAGCTTGGTTTGTCTTTCCTTAGGAAAGAAAGAAAAATGGGGAAAATTTGCTGAGTAATGAACATTGCCGATTAGCAGAGACAAAAATCTCCAAGCTAGAATATTCTCTTATCAAATTTCATCCTAAGGCCTTCTGGTTCTGGTTCATCCATATCAGTTTTGACTGCTGAATTTACTGGTACCTTCACGCATGGTGAATTTAGCGTGACATATGAACTATATGGTAATACTATAAAACCATCAATAGTGACACTTGCATTGGCTGTTGATTTGCTTCTCTGCTTGTATGTTGTTATATGTAACATGTGTTCCCTCTTATTGAATCTCTCAATCTCTCATAGTCTCATTATCTGTATTCTATTTTTAGGAAAATACCAAAATCTATCATGATGTCTTTCAATGCACGCCAAATGATGACATACACTCCAAGTAAGATATATATCTGTTCTGTTTAAAGAAATTACAGGTGTGGTGACCTTAACATTGCCTTGTTACATATATGGCATGCATTCTTCCTCCTGCACAGGAATGCATTTAGGCTAAAGATGTTACAGTTGAGAGAGAAGATCGGGTATACAACCATTGATTTTGGGGTAGCTCCTCGGCTCCTGACATCCCATGAAGATGGATGCATCAAGGAACAATGCCCGTTAGAGGTGTTGAAGTCCGTGCAGGGGCATGTTGTTTGCTTTCCCTTGGAGTTCATGAGGGATGAAGATCTGAGGCCTATGTTCCATGAAGGAGAGTTTTACACCTCTCCTGAGGTGTTCCACTAGATTATCCCCCCCCCCCCCTCCCCCCCCCTTTTTTATGTGGACCTGTAGGTATAGTTTCGTTCCTAGTTTGGTTAGATTTCATGGTCGAAAATCTATTGTGCAAGGTTAGATTTCGCGGTCGATAATCGATAATCTATTGTGCAAGGTTAGATTTCGTGGTCGATAATCTATTGTGCAACTTCAAATTCGGAGTGTCAGATCTAGATTGTAATGCTAGTAGGAATTTTAGGGGAAGATTGTAATGCTATTCGGAGATTTTAGGGAAGAGAATTGTGTAAATGAACTTTTCTCTGTTTCTTTAATTTCTTCCCATTTCAATTCTTTTAAGTCAGGTTCCTTGTACGATGTATTAATGAATGTAACATGTATCCCTTGATTTGTACATAAAAAATTGAGTATTGTATGATGTCAAATGCTCATATATAGCGCCTCATCGTTGCCCCAACATGTTATGATGTGATGTCCAACTCACTTATGTATCTTGTCCATGTACTTTATTTTACGTGTTACGATTTATTCATGAGGCACATTTTGAATTTAGATACTCTTATTTTCTCTGAATATCATAAACATATCTCTCGCTTTTTCATAAAATTTGCTTAAACTTTTTATGTCTAACCTAACATTATCTAAAATGATCAAATATTAAATCAAATATGTTGGAAATTGACTAAAAATATTCTAAGGTATTGTGCAAATATACACAGTATTTGTACTATTTGAATAAAACTTCTAAGCTATTTACACAATACATGCCTACACTAGACATCAAATTCCATCACTAAATTTGTTATTACATCACGTTGACAAGTGAAACCCCACTCAACTCCTATGAAAATTCCACTGCCTCCAAAGTATATGTTGCCTTAATTACTTGCCTGAAATTTCCCCTCTATTTTTTTTTTGGGGGGGGGGGGGTGTTTGCAAGCTCCACTTGATGAATAAGACCTGTCTCGTACTCATTCTACTTTAGAAAACACACACACAGAGGGATAATGGCATGCTTTCGATCTTTTATTATGGGAGGAATGAGTGTGACAATGAACGCAAAGTGGGCAATCGATACTTAGGTTGATCTTACGTTTCTTGGGTTTTTGTACGGTCTCACAATCTTTCTCTTTCCCGTGCCTATTTCCTTGATATGTGGTTCAAAAATTAAGGAAAATTATTTTTAGCTTTTTGTTTCTAATCAAACTCATTTTTTAGAAAGTTCATTTTTTCTTTGACCAAACAACTGAAAACATGACCTACAAATTATTTTATATGAAAATTTATTTTAGATGAAAATTTATTTTTTAGGAAAATAGTTTTCAACCAGCCAAACACACCACTAGTTAACTCAAAGTTGGATGTTAGAAGGAGCTGATATGAGCTGGACAGCGTGCAAACGAGTTGGAATTAAGTTAAACGGAGTTAAAAGACGTTTAGGAGTGGAATTAAGGACGTTGTCCAATCAAACTTCACTTTCCATGAGGAGCAGCAAATTGGACCATTTGGCCCAGAAATTGGACGAATATCATGTGCTGTGGCCCATCATTTTCGGCCCATTGGCATCTCCTGTAGTCACGCACCCATGTGCTTTCATTTCCTTATCTCAATTTCTTCTGTGAGATTTGTCATTTGTCCACCTTATGATTGTTTTAAAGTTCAAAAGTCATTTTCGATAAATTTTTCAGTTGATCATGGTAAATTAAGACAAAATATCTCACAGTAAAAAAAAAAAAAAAACCTACATAAAATTCTTCTAGACTTTTTTGAAGGGTTGCTGATTTGCTGGCAATCAACGGCCTTTAATTTTTTCCTTTTTTGGGATACTTTTATAGTTTTCACCAAGACTATGTTCTCTTCAATTTATTTTTATTTCATAATAAATTTAGTTTAGTTCAATTCAATTCAATTCTAGTTTAGTGCAAGAACATTAGGTTCAGTTCAGATAAATAAATATATTCATAATTCAATCGAAGTAAATCTAGTTCAGTTTAGCAAAAATGGTTTCAGTTCAGTTCATTTCGAATAAGTTTAGCAAAAGAAAGTTGAAAACATCAAGACCTAATAAAAAAGAAATGAAACTAAAAACCCGGTTAATTAAGAGGATAGAAAATATGACATGACACGTAAGATTATGAGACAACTAACATAACTAGGATACTAAAGTCTTGAATCTTGATTGAGTTGCTTTGTGCCAATTCAAACTTGCCCCAACACAAAACTAAAGTACCATTGCTACGAGTTCATTAAGAACATGAATAGAGATAGACATCTTTGTTTATGGTTAAGAGCTAGGCTAGTACTGTTACTCCAAGGTGTGGATTTGCATTTGGTTTCATAAATCTTTACGTGAATGAATTTTATATATGGAGGTCAAGTTATAATTTCTTTGTACTTCGATTGGACATCTAAGATAGTTCTATCTTAAAAATCCTTCTTGTAATATGACTTTTGTGACTATTAGTCATATAATATCAACAAGCCCGTGAAGATGCTGCCATGGCATCACTCTCATTTTGCTAAACATGCAAGTGTGTTTTATTATTCCCAAGAAAGCATCTACGTACCATGAGTTGCATGCATTTTGCACGCCACAAAACTTTCTGCGATCATAAGTTCTTGACATTATGCATACTAATTTTATTTCCTTGTTTTTAAAGATGCATTGAGATTGTGTAAAATGTCCGAAATTGAGTTTCTTTTACCCTTGTGCAGCACAAGAGAAGCTTAATTTGCAAACATTCAAGAGACGGTTGGTTCAATATCGAGCCTCGATCTAGTCTTTAAGTCATAGAGAAAATAGAATAGCATATAAATATACCACTAATAAATAAGAGCATCTGAGGTAAAGTCAGGTCGTATTCTAAAAACAAATCTTCAGTCAAATCCATTGTGGGGGATGAGGGGGAACTCACTAGTTGGACCCACCGCAGTGGTTATGTCCCAAAATTAAACAGAGTGGTTTTTTTTTGGGCATAAATCATTTAAAGCAATTATTGTCCTTTGAATAAAAACTATGCTCCAACCCTACCACATGAAAGAAGAACAGTGTAAAACAAGCATGTTATAACGGATGCGAGAAAGTATGAACAAATTGACAATTACACATAGATTTAACGTCGTTTACTAACAATGTGTTAGCTATGTCCACAGGCAGAAGAGATGAATAGTTTTATTGATGATAGGAATACAGATATACGCATTACATATATATAGGGTTTAGGTTTTAGGGTCTGCAAAGGGGTTACAGAAAACAAATTCAATACATTCTAACAAGGCAGAAAGTAGGAGGACAAAGTATGGATCAAATTTAATTCAGAGTCCTCAACTAACAAGAGAACAACATTTTAACACGTCAAAAACCAATCAGTTTCCACTTTTTTGGATATATTTCACATTTGAGGATAACTTTTTCCCCTTTTTTTCTTTTTCCTGGTGCAACTACCAATGTCGGCCCCTAAAATTCAATAAGCATGTTCTGTGGTGGTCCGAGGGGAGTAGCTATACAACAACAACAACAACAACAACAACAACAACAATTCTCAATATGGATTCCGCTTTCGCGGGATCTGGGCGGGGAGCGACTATAGTGATGATTATTATGTAGAAACCATCTTCCAAAATTCAGACTAATGTGACAATTACCAAAATCATAAATATTTTGCAGGTTATTAGGGTAGGCTAATCTAAATGATTTGATATTAATATATACTTCTCAAATGTAAAATTATCGAATTTGAATATTATAAATAGAGAAAACTTATGATTAGAGAGCTTCACTCCTTCTAAGTCAATAGTAATTAACCTCTAATTAAAAAGAGGGTTAAAGGCGAAAAGAAAATATACTGTTATATTAGGTTATAAATCATATAGTCACACCACATGAAAAAATATACTTTTTTTTATAAAAAAAAAATGTAGGAACCTTTAACATAAATGGACATTATTTAAGTACAAGGATGTAAGTCTAGCTAGTAAAATATATGGGGGTTAGTATTAGGTAATTGAAACCAATTAAAACTTATTTAGGTTAAATTTTATGAGTCATTATACAAAATAATAACTATGACATCAACCTCAACCACTGATTAATAGGCAAATTATTGTTAAAGATCTGAGTTCATATGAGACTCTTAATTAGTACTTCTCTCAAGTAAACTAAAAACTCTCTTAACATATTTATAGGTTAATTACAGCAAATCCAAAGAGAGGAGTGAAAAGTTAAAATAAAAATTTTGACAGATTCCAAATATGGTTGTGCACCAAGCTAGGCTAGCTAGTTATGAGCTGAAACACTTTCTATGTTTAGTCAAAATG
This sequence comes from Selenicereus undatus, assembly GCA_017589665.1. Lineage (NCBI taxonomy): Eukaryota > Viridiplantae > Streptophyta > Magnoliopsida > Caryophyllales > Cactaceae > Selenicereus > Selenicereus undatus. The sequence goes on from JACYFF010031959.1 coordinate 9,747,057, forward strand.
ATGCAACACTTAACTATGAAGTTATATAGTAATGCAAGCATAGTAGCTCATCTATGTTTGGAAAAGGCAAATTGAAGTCGAAAATGAGGTTTTATGGTCAGAATAATACTGCAAGTATAGAGTCAGACGTAAGTATAATAATTATAAGTAACTTTGTTGAAATAGAATCTATTTTGATACTCTAGATTTATTTATGATAGAAAATTATTGTTTTAGATATTGTATGACTTTTTATTAATAAATTTTTTTCATCATAAAAAAAAGACATTACAGTACTTGATAAGAGTATACTACTATTGCAACCCCATGATTTTATCATCTTTTTTAAGAACAAAAAATAGATAATGCAGCATAATACTATTTAGTCAAAATGATTTTTTTAGAGCATTTATTCAAAATGATGCAACACCATGATTTTGCAATCTTTTTTAAAGGGAAAAAAAAGTAGATAATGCAGATATAGCAGTAATTGAATATTTGATAATTTAAGTGCCCCTTGGTGAAGGGAATTAAGTGGCCTTCTGAGTGAGGACAACTTCAAACTTCTTGGAACGTTCAGGGCTTTCCTTTATTACAAAAACGATAGGCACTGTCAGTGAATTATTGCTACATTATTTCACTCTTAAATGATTGCCCTATTTTTTAATTAATTGAAGGGATGACTGTAATTATATACTTGAAGCGATTACTGTAATTGTATAATTTGTTTTTCATCAGTTGAATTTTTTTTATAGCAAATTTCTTTTATTAGTGATGATAAAATTATGTCACCATGTAAAAATGGTAAAATATTTAACAACTTAAAATCTCAAATATTAAATAGGTGGATTTTTAAAATTACAATTCCCCTGTAATTACATAGGGTCCTTCTTTGAAAAATTTGGGAGATTATTATATATTGATGTGATGATCCTATTTTTCAACTCAAAGCATAGTTGAAAAAATGTGACCATGTTATGTTATGTATTGCATCCTCTAATTCTTAACCCTTCCTTTTTCATGTCATCTCCTCCTTTGATTTCTCCGTCACACCTTCTTTGGAATTCAACAGTTTAATTAAGTTATGTGTGACTATTTCGTTTGTTTTTAAAAACTTAAATCTAAATCCTCATTTGTAATTTTTAGGATTAAGATATTAGGATTTTTAAATTCAAAAAAGGTGAAATTGTTAAAAAAAAAAAAGGAATCAGATGGACTCTCCTACTACAAATCCGGTCAGACCAAAGTTGGATTTGGATCATTTTTTATCAGATTTAGATCAAATCATTTTTCCGAAATTCAGTCGGTTACCTTGAATCAGATTGGGTCGGATCAACATCAGCGTCGAATTTAGACTACAATGTCTTTCCTAATCTAGAATAAGACTTGACATATATTTCATTTCGTTCATTTGGATTAGTTAATGTTTGATCTAATTAATACGTACAATAAGAATGTCTTCTAAAGAAAAGCAACTTTCTGGAAAAAAAAAAAGATTATCTTGAGATCAATTCGACCCAAATAAATTCGATTTCAATTCTAAATCGAATCTATCCATCTTGTGCATAGAATTGAGAATAGGCCTAAAAAGTCATTATGTTCCAACCTCAACTTTCGAATCAGTCTTATCAGGATTACTTTATGTCCATATATGTTAAATTAAAACAGGCTAAAAACTCAAATTACCAAAGGTTATTGGGAATGCCATTAGCGTCATATTAACGTAGATGCTCTTGCATGTAAAACGAGCCTTTAGGGGGGAGTCGTCATCAATCAGAAATGACTACTTCATTGCTTTCACTTCTCACAAACTACCACTCAAAAACAAAAACCAAGTAAAAATAAATACATAAATAATTGCCGCCCCACATGAGGTTGTTTCGTAATCATAGTTACGTGGCGTTTTAGTCGCTTTAATTAATTAACCACTTTTTTTTGTGGAGTGTTTATTCTTCTGGTAATTAGTGGCGTAATCCTAAAAGTGGGGCCCTACATGATGTAATTATAATTAAGGGAGCTAGTGTTGTATTTAGAATTTAGTTAACCAAATTGTGATATTTTTCACCACCGGCCATTGCCAGCCGTGTGATGTGATGTGATGTGATGTGATGTGAATTCAACCGGGTACGTTACACATGTGTATCACACTCACACCCACGGAACAGTTCGTAATTTTGCCCTTTTGTTGCATCTAAACATGTATAGGCCCCCTTCTCGATCTCATCAAATCTACTCTTTGATTCGTCTGGGTATTTTGTAAAACGTTTATAAACAAGTGATTCATGTACTACATGTGTGATATGATATTCACCATGAAAAACTTTAATTCAAAATTAGGGCATGGTAATTTTATGATATTAACATATCATTTCTGACGTTACGTAAATTAAATAAACATTTTCAGTTCGCATATGCCGTTGGATAGGGGCATTGCCCAGATGCATGCATGCAATCTTGAAGTTTGTATACAAATCTGTAAATCTACATCCATCTTGTCAGTTAAATTTTGAAGATACATAATGTTGTACAAAGAAATAAGATTGAATCATGCAAGGAGAAATGTAAAGTAGAGAAAAGAAGGTCTCATAGTCAATGTCTCAATGAGTGAATCATGCAAGTCAAAAATATATATGCAGCTATGTGCTTTGAGGAGATCATATCATATGCATAGATGTGCAACTAATTGGTCCAATTATAATGTTTTCATCATGGGCAAATAATAATTCCCAACTGAACAGGTAGGGCAACATCTATCGTAGTTGTTCATCAACCTTGGTTTGAATTAAATGCCACCACTTCATAATTTAAAGGATGTTAAGATCCGATGTGAAATTTTAATTATATTGGTTGGCAGTGTTAAATATATTGAGCAATCTGATCAAATAATTCAAGAATCTACTTAACTAAAAGTTTAAACTAATGGTTGAAGCCTCATGAATAGATTTATATCTTATACTCTAACAGACCCATCACTGAAGCGTAGATGTTACAAATGTTTCCCCTGTCCTTGCATGATAAATAAATAAATAAAAATAATTGTGAGGGTCGCTGAGATTTCGATCTAAGACCTCTCCCTCAGAAAGACTCTGATACCATATTCAAGAACTAATTTAACAAAAAATTTAAGTTGATGATTAAGAGTTAGAACTATGCCTATACTCAAAAAATTATCAATTACACTTATTTATGAAAAAAAAAAATTGGACAGATAATTAAAAAGATTAGAATAGAAAGGTATTAGCTAGCCAAACAAATTAATAAAACTTATGGGCAGGGATGAGAGTATTACTCAAACCCAAAAATCTGATCAAAATTTGCCCCATTTTGCACCCAAGTGGGTGATGAAAATGGGTTTCAAGTTGGGTATGGGTATTGGGAATTGGTATGGGTATTGGGTTTAAAAATTGGTATGGATATGAGTATAGATTCTTAAAATTCGTACCCAAAAAATTCGTACCCAATTTGCCAGTAAAAGGCATGCAAAATAGAGTAAAATCCAAAAATAACTGCTAGACAGGAAACTCTAAGTGTATAATGTTTATTTATGTAGAAATAAAAAATTAAATTTTTTATAATTTTAACTTCCGTGAGTTCATCCAAACATGAATTTTAATTTGGTCACTTAAAATCGCTAATCAAATATATCATGTATACAAATATTAGGTTGAATACAGGCGACACTTTATGCACTCTATATATACTCTAATAAAATCCATAACCCGAAAAATTCGATAGGTATGGGTACAACTATTCAAAACCAAATAAGTATGAGTATGACTTTTGAAATATGTATGAGTGCAGGTGTAACTCAACCTGCTCCACGTCTATCCTTGCTGAGTTGATTATATAAAAACTCAAGTCCCCTCCCCCCCCACCCCCAAAAGCACCTCCACCTGGTACAGAGTGACCCTTCGCTTTAATCCCAAGGAGTTCCATCCTAAGTCCTAGCTAGCATAGTAACATATATATCTAAATCAACAACATCACAGGCACCAAGCCTTTCTCTCAACCTGAAATGGTTTAAATAAGAGAATTAGGACTTAATCTTACCCAATTACACAAGACTATTGATCATTTCTGCAATATAAAAACAGAAAAATTAAATGTAATTCTTTTAAAAAAGAAAAAGAAAAACCTAAGTGTTAATTAAACTTATAAACTACTCATTGTGGTTTACTATGGAATTCCAGTATCGCAGAGCCCACAATCACATTGAATTGAAGATCATGGAATTAAATTCCATAAATCACGCCTTCAACCAGTAAAAGTAATTATTAGTAATTATTAATTATTAATTAAAGCTACGTGGATTCAATTATTAAATTTTTACTATCAAAATATTGTTAAAAATCAATAATAATCAACTATGTTAAAAATCAACTAGACGATCAACAGTTGTGTTTATGGTTATGTACGTTGGATACACTCGAATTGATTGAGATCAACGCTCGCTACTAAAAAAGCACAAAATAACGACGGAATTCAGCGACAGACTGAAGTAACAACGGAATGAGCGATGGCAATGGCAACAGAAAAATTATATTAGAAATAACTCAGAACTAGCGATGGAATTGCGACGGATAAGTAATTCCATCACCAGTTTTCAATACTAGCGACAGAATATCCGTCACTAGATAAATAAAAATTTATTTTATTTTATATTGGCGACAAAAATTCCGTTGCTAGTAAAAAAAAACTTATTCCGTCACCATATTTAAAAAAAAAAATTCGCTGCAGGGCAACGGAATTTCCGACACTCGATCCGTCGCTCCCCCACTTAAAAGAACCAAATCTGGTTTTTCAAGCCATTCACTCCCGAAACATCCCAAGGAGAGAGAGAGAGTCGTCGCGAGAGCTGCCAACCCCCGCGACCGCCGCCGATCGGCCACCGCCGCCACCACCCTTCCTCGCCCATTGCCGGTTGCTTTGAGTGAAATTAAGGTAAATTTCTCACTTAAACCAGCTTTAATTTCTATAAATTTTTGTATTTCATTAATAGAGTTTCATAGTTAGTTCATACTTTTGTTGAAATGTGGTATTTGTGCAAAGTTATTGCTCTAATTTGTTTCAAGATTTTGCTCGATGTAATTTAGGGTTTAGGTTTGGTAATTTGAAGGTAAAATTTGATAAGTTGGTGGAATGAAATACTTTAGTTCATAATTTTGTTGAAATGTGATATTTGTATAAAGCTATTGCTGTAATTTGTTTCAAGAATTTGCCTAATGTAATTTAGGGTTAGGTTTGATAATTTGAGGTTGAAATTTGATTTATTGGGGGAATGAAATGCTTTAGTTTATAATTTTGTTGAAATGTGATATTTGTGTGAAGTTATTGCTCTAATTTGTTTCAACATTTTGCCCCATATAATTTAGTAATTTAGGCGTAGGTTTGATAATTTTAAGTTAAAATTTGATATGTTGGACTGAAATGCTCAAGTTTGGATGAATTATTAGTTTTCTGAAATTCGTAAGAATATAAATATATTTGTAGAAGTTTATAAGTAAATATATGTAATATATAATTGAGTAATTTATATAATTATTGTTATTTTAATTAAATTAATTCTTATTTATTAACTTATGTGGTTAACTGGTTATTGTTGTTTGAACATAATATGAATGGTCATTCACATCGTAAGTGAAGGTATAATAAATAATTGCCTCGAATTAATTGGGGTCAACGGTTTAGATAAAGTAGGCTATGGATTTATTCACTTGTCTTTCATTAATTAAAAAAAGATGATGACATTAACTTATGTTGTCAACATTTGTCAATCATGAAATTGAATTCTTATGCCAATTTTCTTCTTTTTTTTTAAAAAGACAATGATGTTATTGTAAGTTAGTAATCAACATTTGTGATTCATGAAACTAAATTCTTACACCCAAAAAAAGGGCATTAACCTATATTAAAAATCTACATCTGTCAATCATGGAATTGAACTCTTGCAACGACAACAACCAAAACCAAAAAAAAAAAGAAAGAACTGAATGCCATCAATCATGCCTTTTTCACACGTAAACACAACAGCCTGAATATTTTGAAAACATAAATAAATACCTTCAAATGTTGGAACACAAAGTAATCTAAAAGCTTATCTTGCACAGAAATTTCCAAATTATGAATGACTACTCGTGTGGTAGCCAAGGCATTGTACACCTTCCCAAAAGATTCCATTGAAATTCTTGGCAAATTGACAATGCCGTCTCTTGTCCATCTTATCTATCTTCATCAAATCGTGCCTTCAAGAGCCAACCATGCTACACGTACTCTGCCGTTGGCTCTGGGGCAAACTCATCATCAGACTCTACGTCTGTGATGTAAAGGATGGATTTCTTTGGCAAATGAATTAGTGGAACGCGAGTTTGCTGAAAGTTCGGGGTATCGATCTGAACTGACTAGGAATCATCAATTCCAAACATTGAATATACTCAATATATATCTCATGATATAAGTCACCATTAGACGATCTCACACAAGACTTACTGAAAAAGATAACAAAGATGTTAAAAGCTCAAGCTTGACTTGAATCACTAAATGAGCTCGGCTTGGGTCATTTTTAGGTTCAGCATGAGCTCGACTTGGCAATCCTTAAAACAAAGCTGACTTACAAGCCATCTTAGCTCTCCCATACTGATTTAAACCGAGAATTTTGAGAAAGCAAGGTTTCTTTAACTATGACTTCAATGTATATACTCAATATATATATAGTAGCAAAAATGCGAGGGAGAATGGATGACATAAATAAATAAACAAAAATCCATATCTCAAGATAAATTGCATTTTCGTTACATGTTCACAACCACAATTTTATCGAAATCAAAACACGAATAGACCAAAGAAGCTCTATAGCAATAAGGAGAAAACACACTCAATAGCTGGGACATTTTTCAAAGTACCACAAAACCAAAGCATGTAGCTTAGTTTTTTGTCTCTAATGACATTCAAAAGCCTATTTTAGATATTTCTCCTACTTCCTAGAATATTTAGATTCATAGTTAATTTGTAGCAAATATTTGGATTGATAGCAATTTATTTTTTTAAATTTAGTTCATTTAGCTAGTCAGTTTCGATGATCAATATATATGAATATTAATTTAGAGCACATACATGCTAATATCGCTACTCAAATTACAATTTGAAGAGATTTTTTTCCCTTCAATTCTACGATAAAATACATTTGATCCTGAAATAATAATAAATTTAAAATTCAGATATTAAAATGTCTAGGTTTTAAACTTTTTGATATTCCCTCAACTTTTATATATTAGTGTCCATTTTAAAAAAATCGATAGCGAGAATTTTATAAAAAATTTACACTTTTAGCCCCCTTAAGAATAGATACAATTAATGAGAATTTTTCTACATCACTCATTGCAATGGTGAACTTTTCAGTACTCCTTTACAAATACTCTTTTACAAATGATAGAAATAAAAGTCTACAATTAATTAGAATTTTTCTACATCTTGACCTATATATCAGCTAAACACCTGAAAAGTTTAATCAACTAAGTACTTCGCTAAATTCAGTATCAATCCAATAAGTATCATTTTCATAATAGAATATGGAGTTACGTGATTAACTACTATATATATATATATGTGAAAATTAATTGATTGGACGGGCATGTTTAATTATTTAAATGGTTAATCTTTCATTTGGCAAAAAGCTAGGATGTTTCATGCACATTGCGTAGCTCAAATAATGGTTTCTTAAATAAGGGTGAACTATTATATAATTACGTCAACATAAGTTTGTTCAAATGATTTCATATTTGCTTTCGTTAAATAAGGTCTTAAATTTGATTCATGTAAATCAATTAAAAAAAATTGTAATGAAAAGTTCTATCACTTATTAGACCAATAGTACCTCGACTTATTGTCCAAAATCCACGTCTTTTTAACAGGACAATATATAAATAAATAAATTTTAGGTATGAAATGTTCAATTATTAATCAATAGCATGTGCATCAATGATCTTATTTTCCAAAAGAAATCCTATTTGTTTATTAAAAACATGTCCCCGATCACCTTGTTTAAAAAAAAATATCGTGTGATTGATCATTATAGGATGATTCGAAGCACAAAATCTTTGATCCAAACTATTTTTCTTTTTCTTTTTTTTTCTTCAAGTATTTAGTCTCAAAACTTCGAAAAATATTGAATCTTTACTTAAAAGGGTTCCACACATATTATCATCAATTAAAATGCGAACCAAATTCAGGAGGGATGACAAAGTGGATACAAATTTTAAAATACATCCATATTTTGTAACCCAATCAACAACCATATTTTGGATCCTTTCTGTTTAATTCGGTCTCTTGTCTGTCTATTTTGTAGATTTTGTTTTTCTTTATAATGTGGTAACCATTGTAATATGGATCACTCTCTCACACTCTTCTTCTTTGCTTTCTGATTTGATTTTATTGATTACATCTTATGATTAGCTTAATACACGTTTATTCTCTAATTTTTCCTCAGATTAGGGCTCATTATTATTTATTTCTTTGTATTATATCTAATACTACATACTTATCTCTTGAGGCTTTTCATATTATGCTAAATTATATTAAAGAAATATATTCTTAGCCTATTAATTGAGACTGATCGAGACCTTAGGTACATTAAGTCTTATGTTCAATTTTCTTTTACCCATCGCACTGTGATTGTACCCTTTGTGAGTACTCCTCTGAATCCAAAAAAGAAATATATTAAATTATGCAATATTTTGTATAAATTTGAAATGAACATTAGAGTAGAGTTTGTGTATAATACAAACCTAAAGAACAAAATATATAAACAAAACGCTACAATATATGGGTTTAAAATTAGTATACGATCACTAATGCCCCGTAGAGCTGGTGACTAAGGCTTTTAACTTTATACCTAAAATTAAATGATCGAGTACTGATACGTACCTGCCTTTTCACAAACAAACAACTATTAAAAACTAGTATATGACCATATTATTTTTCCTTTTTACATGTGACTATGAGCAGTGAGAAAAACATTTACAAATCCAACTGAAACTATACAGTTTAAAGAGATTAATTATTAAATTAAAATGCCCATTGATTCCCGAAACGAGGAAGTAGACGGCATGTATATCATTAAAATGCCCTTTGATTTTTGTTGGCCAAGCCAAGCTCACCCACATGTTTACAGTCACGTTGATTACGCTAATTAATTAACTAATTAATTAATTAATCATTTCTATAATAAGGTGATAAAACTCATATAAAACATTTAAGTTATAAATAAATTTAGCAGGCTAATGCGTTGTTACGTACGCGGTTATTTTTAAGATGATAAGCCTTCGTACAGCATGATGATATTATTAGAGATAATATTGTTATACTTTCTATGATGATCATGACATGTACAGTAGTTAACATCCTAATACTACCATTAATTAATGCTAATTTTTGGTGGGAATTATGATCTTTTCAGGGAATATATATATATATATATATATATATATATATATATATGGATATGGTCGGCATTGGTCAATCACATCAGAAAACTTAATTTTTTGATAATAACTATTTGGTGAGAATTTGTTAACAATAGTTGACTCTATTAATTAATTGTATATTAGATGAAATTTTTTAGTGAATATCAGGTATACATTTTCAAATTATTCCAGCGATAATTAATGTAGGATAGGATGATAAGATAATTAAGTACTTTTCTTGGTGGGTAGTGACATGAAAGACGAATTAAGGAATATTTTTTATGTAGAGAATGTAGTAATATAAATACTCTTTTCTATTAAAACAAATACTTTAATTTTAACGATATGGTCAATGGGGTGAAAGAATTAACATGACCTAAGCGTACGATGTGAACTCAATATCTTGTTGACATCCGTCTTTTAATAATTTATAAGTTTATATTGAATGAAATCAGTTCACTAAATTTTGTTTTTGATAGAAAAAATAAATTTGATTAATAAAAAGTCATACGACATCTATATCAATAATTTTCTAACAAGAATAAATTTAAAATATCAAAACATATATCTTTTTCAACAAAGTTAATGTAAATATACGTCCGACCGGTTATATACTTGTAGCATTATTCCAGTCACAAACTGCATTCTTCAATTTCAGTTTGACTTTTCTGAACCTCAATCAGCTATTGTATAACTTTATAAAATATCTCCGTAAGATATAACAGATCTAGCTTGAAAGAAACATCATCTTGATCCACCTGTACAAACTTTCACTGTTGAGTCATTCTTAATCGAATCCAACAAAATAAACTAATAAGTCAGAAAATTAAAATACTCTAACTGACTCAATGACCCTGATAAAACTTCCACAAATAGCCCCCCCCCCCCCCCCAAAAAAAAAAAAACTCACACAAAAGGTGAGAAACAAAACCCTAGAAATTAGAAAGTGAACATCTAACTATCACAAAGAGGAGATCCCTAACTCTCACAAGGAGACAAACATAATCCTTATAAGGAGAGAAAATTTATTAGAATAAACTAACAGTGCCACTAGAAATTAAAATCAACTGAACGAATCTAAGTAAAAGAAACTTAATATTGGCTATACTTTGACCAGTAGCAACCTCAACAAACTAGATAAGAAGAGGGAGAAGGAACAGATACAAAACTACAGTTCAAGAAACTCTTTATTCACATAAAAAAAATTAGAAAAATCATGTTAATTTCAATAGATGAGAGCAAATAAGTAAATCAATAGTAATTAAGTTAATTCTAGTTAACACAATTAATAAAATTATTAAAAATTAAATTTAAAACTTTGATTTATTTTAAAGTACACTTATGTTAATCTTTACACCTTTCTTTACAATTTTTTTTTACTCGAGATTAATATATATATATATATATATATATATATATATATATATATATATATATATATTACTAAATGAACCTCAATAATGTTGCATTATCGACACTTGCAAGGACAACAGAAGGGCTAATTATGGGAGATTAATCAAAGTTTGTACCTGTTAATGCTTTGTTTAGCGGCATTTTAATACGTGTCACAACAAAGTTATATTGAAGATTAATTAAAGTTTGTACCTGTTAATTATATTAATAAACTAATCCCTGCGCCTCAAGAATGAAACTTTACTGATTCCAATTTCCAACGGTCCACGCGTCCAACATAGGGGCCTTAACCCTTTTAGTAGTCTAATACTCTAATTAGGATTTTGTAATTAATTAATGTTATTAAGATCACAACAGCTTCCAACACCTGGTTTTTCTTTTCCCTTTTTTTTCCCCTTCTTCATTCCCTCCCATGGGAAATGAAGCACGTTGATACGATTCTTTAACATTTTATTCCAAAAGAGAAGAGGGAAAAAAAAAAAAACTCTTTGACATTGAGCACAAAAGTATAAATTTGAGTGCATTAGTTTTAACAGTATAATTTATTTATTTTTTTGTGTGCAAAGAATACAATTTTGTAAAGTAGTAGTATATGTAAAATTATAAATGTCTAGTTACAGAATTTTTTTATTGGTTTAAAAATTATATTATCATATATTAGATTGAACAAAATTATACTCTTGCATATTGAAATTGTGTTAGTATTTATAGATTTGGTAAAATTACATTTTTAGTCTACTATTTTGTATAGTTATAAAATTACATGCATAATAATTCTTCATTGATAAGGTTTATTTTTGAAGTATTATTTACATCTGTCGATGAAGCATATAGATACTAAAATTTTATGATTAGTAATTAGTTGTAACTTATCAAAATTTGGCGATTTAGAAGTAAATGAACTAAACTTGAACCAAAGGGCACAACCACACAATAGAGATGGGATAATTAAGTTTAGATAAACATATGTTTTAAAAAAATTGTAAAATGTGCTCAATAAGAATCATATACTAATAAAGTTATCAATGTAAGTTAATTCAACTATTGTACCCTTATTTCTTTTAAATAAGATCTAGACTTAAATATTGTAAATGGAGATAATGAATTATTGAAAGCTTTATTCTTCATACATAAATAGTAACTCAACTTTGGTCTAATGAAAACTACTCTCAAAGACCCCAAATATATATATATATATATATATATATAAAACAGTAGCAAGAGGGCTATGAGTCGCAATTTAAATCCAAACTATAGTATAAATAAATAACTCATTGATCTCAAAAGACAGGAAAAAAGGGGGAAAAAAAAAAGAAGGGGAAAAAAAAAATCTAAATTGTTTACTGAAGTCCACGTTCATGGTGTACTCTTTTGTTTTTATTACAGAAAAATACTGCCCTTTTTGTTTCCTCCTATCTCTCTCCCTCCCTCCTCTGCCTGCCTCTCACAATAAAAACACACAGAGCAAAAACACAAGACAAGATATGGACTCCTGTGAATGTGATCCATTTCTTCCTTTATTTTCTGGAAATATCACCCTTGCCCACTTATTCCTCTTCAAATCCCACCTAGGATTTCTCCTTCTCCACCTTTGGCTGCAGTTTCTGGGCTTCTAATTTCAACGCGCACTTTATTTAATTTCTTGTACAATCCAGAAAAACAAAAGGAAGAGTCTTTCTACTCAGTTGCTCACTATTTGAATCGCCTGTTTTCTGGGTTCTTGCTGCGTTTATGTGAGTTTTTCTCTTCATATTGTAGTTTAAGAATTATGGGCTTTGGTTGTTTTTGGGTTTCATGGAATGTGATTTCTGAATTCTCTGAACTTTGGGGGAAGGTTTTTTTCAAAGGTTATTCGTTTGCTTTAATCAAAAATTAATGATATCATGTTTTGTGGATTGTCAGTGTGTCTTAGGAGCATGGATTGAATGGGGCCCTTTTGGAAATTGGGTATTGTTAATAAATAGAAAGAATGCTTAATGAAGCTTTTGCTTCACCTGTGTTCTAAGTTAATAACTTGATATTTATCCGTTGGGGCCAAATGGGTTTTATGAAGCATACAAGATTTAGCATTGATCCAACAAAATTTGGCTTTTTTGGTGTGTGTGGGAGAGGGGGTTTGATGAAAGAGCTCTTTGATCAGCCCCCGAAAAATTCAAGATTTGTTTGTCGAATGTCTTATGTGCTTTCTGGTGAATTTGCTGAAAATTCTAAGCAAACCAAGCGGTGATTTAAGGTTAAATATTCCCTACTTTTCTTAGCTAATTTTGTGCTACTTTTACACCTTCTGGGTTTATCCTTCTCCTAATTCCAAAAACAGAAACAAAAAAAAAAAGAAAAAGAAAAAACTATGATGAATGTTGTGTGATTCGTGTCTTTGTGAGCCAAGCTCATATGCCTTCCGTGATTTCAACTTTGAAGTCTAATCTCTCAAAAATCGATCATGCTTTGCTTGGTGATCATTTGCTTTAAATTTTTAGATTTGTATATAAAAGGCTGTAACCATTGAATTTCCTTACATGGCATAATTTGGTGTTGCAGAAGAAGCTAATGGGTCACTGGTCATCAATGTTTAATGGGTTGGCAAGGTCATTTTCAATCAAGAAAGTGAAGAATTCAGTGAATAGCGATGCAGCTAGGGAAACTGCAGAAGCCATGGCAAGAGATGCCAAGAAGAATGACTTGATATTGAAGTCTTCTGGAATTGTTAATATTGAAGGATCAAAGAATTTTGCCACGGTTTTCACAAAGAAAGGGCAGAAAGGTGTAAATCAAGATTGCTGCATAGTTTGGGAGGTATGCCTCATCATATTAAGACACAACTTAGTAGTAATTGGTTGAAGCTTGTGAGTTTGTAACAATTCTGTGTTCTTGAACTACTGTAGGTTAAACACATATAGCTTGTAATAACCTAAGTTATATACTATGGATTTTGATGTGTTAGATGTGTTCAGGCAAGAAGAGTTGAATTTTCATGAAGTTGTGAATAACTAAATTCATTGTGTAAATTGATATATTTTTCTTGGTTGATGGTTTGTGTCGTTGATAGGAATTTGGATGTCAACCCGACATGATTTTCTGCGGAGTTTTCGATGGGCATGGCCCCTGGGGCCATTTTGTTGCAAAGATGGTGAGGGAATCAATGCCTCCTTCATTGTTATGCAGCTGGCAAGAGACTCTTGCTCAAATGGCGCTTGACACAGATTTCAATCGGGACGGAGATAAAAAGATGCAATGGTTCAATATCTGGAAACATTCCTACTTGAAGACTTGTGCTGCTATTGATCAAGAACTTGAGCAGCATCGAAAAATTGATGCATTCTATAGCGGAACCACTGCCCTTTCGATTGTCAAACAGGTAACATATGCTGTTTACATCTTGTTCTGATTAGTCCCTGTAATGGATGAAACCATTTAATTGTTATTGTCTTACCAAGTAGGCAATAACTTGGCAGGGATAGAACACATTTATTTGATGGTTTATTCTGTTAACTTTTCCCCCTTGGAAGCAAATGGAGGCGATGCGGCAATTTGCTAATTGACGTTTTGATCGCTTGCCCTGTGTCACTTTGTGATTGTTTTAGGAATATGCTTATTAGGAACGGGCAGGTTTGTGTCTAAGATAGAGGTAGAGGAAAATTTTCTGTAGAAAGTTGTGATTATTCTTCTGTCTGGAATTCCAAATTTTTGTAGATGCATATGATCAATGCTTACGAAGTGTAAATAGTGGAAATACGCCAAACGAACAATGAGCAATGAACCTTTAAACCAAATAAGTCTCAATACCAAGAATTATGGTTGGCATATCAGTAAACCAACCTAACTTGAGAATCAGGCGAAACCCTTTCCTTACAATAAAAACATTATACGATCGCTTGGTTGTTCACGATAATGTTTTGTATGTTTGAAACCTTCCTTTCACAAAAGGTCACTTTCCTGAATCCGAACTCTTGTGGTCCTGCATTGGTGCTTTTATATGTGGTCTTATCTTTTCGGAGTGCCTAAGAATACTGTTCTAACACCCCCCCCCCCCCCAATGGAAAAGCTATGGAGGAACTTGTGTTGTGGGGGGTCCTACTAAAAAGCAAAAACACTCCTGGATATGATGCTTGGAAATTATTATGGTTTATGAGGTGCCCAATTCTTCTGAGCCTCATGTTAAGAAAAATTCAAGGATTTCGCTTTTGATATGATCTCTTTGCTCTCGGTAGAATTGGCGCATTGATTAGACATGGCATGTGCATTGCTTTTAGGTGAATCCAACTTCTAAATACATCATGGGCAATCATAATTGAAGGCCATATTTTCAAAAGATACATTGATTCCCATAACTAGTGGATTTGGAAGACTTTGTAATCTACTTTTAATTAGTGATGTTCATCGTGTTTCAAATAAACATGCGGCTTGGGTGACTAGGTTTCAACAATCTTTTTGTTGTATGCAGAATTTGGTGCAAATAATTGGTGCTGGCCACTGATGGCTTTCATTAAATTTGTCGGTCAATAGTTGTATATAGGTCATTGGAGGACAGACTGCTAATTCATTTTCCAATGGCTTTCTTTCATGAATGACTGACTAGCTGAATTGTTATTGGAGTAGGTGATTTCCTACTTCCAAGTACATTCCTTTTGTCTTGATTATATAAGGTGGGAAATGGGTTTAATAGCAAGTTGCCTTCATAAGTTCCATTAAAGTCTTGGACTTTCTACCCCATGAACTTGCTTATGTTAATTAGTTTGGTTGAGACGATGGAGAGTCCTGTAGTCTTGTCTTTGTGTATGGCTAGGAGCCAAAAGATGTTGTAGGACGGTGCTGTTGAGGACAAGTTGATTAATGTTGAAGAAACAAACTCTTCAGATAAAGTGGCCTAATGGGCTATGGCTATGCTGCTTGAACTCGAATAATAAGTTTTTAATATGGGCAAGTGGACAAATTCTGGGGTTGCTCATTTGTTTTGAATATTTTGCATGTCATAATCTAGAATGAAGACTCAAATTTCCATACGCATATCAGATTGTCGGGTGCCTAACACGTGTACTTTAGTTTTGAGTTGTATAGCTTTGTCCTTGGGGCTTGAAATTCTGGGATCCGTGAACTTAACAGAGCTAGTAAGGATATGGACTGTCGTAACCAGCTATATAATCCTGGTTCCTTCCTCCGGCCCCCCTACCCCCCCCCCCCCCCCCCCCCGGGGGGGGGGGGGGGGGGAAGGAATAATACGCATTGTGATGAGAACTATTTATTTTGTTTCTGATTTATTTTTTTTCAACATTGCTGTGTTTTGCCAGGGTGAAAGAATCATCATTGCAAACGTTGGGGACTCTCGTGCAGTTTTGGCTACCACATCAGATAATGGGGACTTGCTGGCTGTGCAACTTACTATTGATTTCAAGCCCGATTTGCCGCGTGAGTTTTCTGTGTTCCCCTTTCTTCTCTCCTCATATTCAAGTTGAGTGATAAAATTTAAGTACATGAAGAACAAAAACCTTTAAGTAGAACTTCTAATTATGACTGCTTTAGCAGAATTTTCAGTCTTACATTCTGTTGACTTATTGACAGAGGAGGCTGAGCGAATAACAGAGTGTAATGGGCGAGTATTCTGTCTAGATGATGAGCCGGGAGTCCATCGGGTGTGGCTTCCAGATGAGGAGTTGCCAGGGCTTGCAATGTCTAGAGCTTTCGGGGATTATTGCATCAAGGATTATGGCCTTATTTCTGTGCCGGAAGTGACACACAGGAATATTAGCAGCAAAGACCAGTTCATTGTGCTGGCGACTGATGGGGTTAGTAGTCTATCTTCTGGTTATTTATATTCCACCTGCACATTAGAATACGGCAATGTACATTTTTGTGGTTATTTTAACTCCACTTGCTCACTGTCATGATGCAAGCAGTATTTGTTATTTGCTTCCAGATTCTGAATCTTTGGTACGCGAATATTAGAGTTTGCGTAAGCGAACACATTCGTAGTAAAGCCGGAGATTGTGGGCGTAGTTGATTGTGTTAAGTGCTTTAGTTTAAAAGGGTTCATTATTTAAGCTGTAAAGCGACTTAGTTGAGTTGGGAAAGTTATTACCATCTAGAGTCCGGCGTCCAGACTGAGATTATCTTCTAGTTGTACGTAGGTCATGGGTTTATGGTCCGAGTACTCTTGTTGTCACCCCTTACCCTAGGGCATCAGGAATCCGAGATGAAATGCTAGTGGGGTCCGATTTGCCCTAACCAAAAGGAAGAGTTTGTTCATTCTTGATATGTAGTTTATGATAAGTACATGACAGACAAATAGACAATGGAGACTCTAAAAAGACGGATTTTATTAGGTAGACGTTAAGGGGGCATGGGATTGTGAACCATCCCTCGTTTCAAACTTGTTAATCATATGTTAAAGTTTGTTTCGACATTTTCATGTAAGCCTGTGAAATTAGAATGATCTATATTCATTTGATCCTAGTACGAGGTAAATTCAGACTTGTTGCAATGGTTTGGTGCTAGAAATGAACAAATTTCATGTGTTGTGTTTCAGGTGTGGGATGTGATCTCGAACCAAGAGGCAGTGGAGATAGTATCTTCGACTCCAGATCGAGCAAAGGCCGCTAAACGGCTGGTAGATCATGCAGCCCAAGCATGGAAGAGAGAGCGAAGAGGGATAGCAATGGATGACATGTCTGCGATTTGCCTGTTTTTCCACTCTTGTTCAACACAGCAACCCCAATTCCAACCTGATTTGTTGGCCAAATAGCAAATAGATTGAGAGGGGGGGGGGGGGGGAGAACCTAAGCTGAGAAATTATTCAGCTTTGCATTGTAATCTAAAGCCCTAATCCTTAATTTATGCAGTGCTTAATCCAGTAAATATTCAACTCATGCGGTCATGCCCCCATTTCCAGTTCTTTTTGGTCATAGCCTCTTGATTTCTTTCCTATGCCTTCTTAGAGTTCTATTTCAGGGCCTACTCTTGTGTCCACTTTTTAAAAAAAAAAAAAAAATGCATGCTGGAATTGACATCGAGCAAGGAAATTAAGCTTAGTTTGGGATAACCTTATGGGCCTTTGGGTCATTGTAAATCTCTCCCCCAAGCACCAGCTCCATCTGTTGACGGCCCAGTTTGGATGTGGCTATGAGGCCCACTTTTTTCATCATAAAAACAGGCCTGGCTCTTGAGATCCGACTGTATGTATATTAATAATTATTTTCAGAATAACCTTGTTTTTGGGATCAGTCATTTTTTTTTTTGCGTTAAAAAAGTTACAAATTAAAATAAAGAAAGCCTACTTTAATTTATAGGGTGCCTAATTTTCATGACTCTTTCTGTACGTTAATTGCCTGTTTAAGTCTATCTAAAATGTTTACCAGTTAAAATGAGGTTATTTTGGTCTAAAGTTTATTAAACTTTCTAATCTAAGAGACCCCACTCAATTTAGAAAAATATATAATCAACTCGTGGTCATCTTTAATTAATAAAATAGAAATGAAAATGACCTTGCCGATTGATATAAACTTGGTCATGAGTCAGGGTTTTGACGTGGGTCAAGGGACAAGATAGTCATTACAATTTTCAAGATGATGATGTGGTTGAGAGATAAGTATAACGACTAGTAACATCATTTTCACAGCTTATGTAGCCTTTCCAAACACCAAAGTTTTAGTTGTAATTCGTGTCAAAAATATGATGGATTGAAATGTACAAATAATCTCATTTCTGAGGGGGCCCATTGAGCCTCTTTTGATTTTTATGTCGCGTAAATCTTGGATCGTCCATTTTACTCTGGAGTCAAATTATTGTTGACCCAATAAGGGATAGAATTCTCCCATTACAGATTTTCTCTATTCACAATACTCGAACCTAAGATCTTAATTGAGAAAGAATAAATGTCAAACCACTACTTAAACCAACCTGTGTTGGTTAAATTATCATTGTTATCATGGCAAAGACAAATACTTCCCATGGAAAATGCATGGAATATGGATAAGAAATTAATGGTAAATACGTAGAGTGGTTGTTGTTAGTTGATGTTGAAATTTAATAACCTCCCTCCTCCCAACCCCCTCCCCCCAAAAAGGATAAAAATATGGGTTACTTAGAATTTAAAATTTCTCTCCTTTCTAATAATATAAGACAAGAAATAGTTTGGTAGAAATTTCAGCTGCACCTGGGGGAGGGTATTCAATAAATTTTATAATAAAGAGGGATGTTTGGAGTATGATAAGTCTAAAAAATAAGTTTGAATGATAAAATAATACAAAATAATTGTCGTGAAAGAAAATTAATTTGAACCGGATTAAATCTGACTCCACTTCGCTTCGAGGCGGATTAGATTCAGATCAATTGAATTTTTAGATCCAAAACTTTTGATTTTCAAGTTTGAATGTTCCAATATTAGATCTGAATTTGATCCATGATGTTCTCTAGTCACGTAGGACGGTAGGAGTCTAAAAATTCAATGGAAAGTGATGTTTAACATTTTTAACATACAAAAATAAAAGATGGTAAGAAATAGAAAAGGAAAAGATAAAGGAGAAAGAAAATTCTCTTTCTACTTCTCCATGACGATACTTTATGGAGAACGACATGCGGTCCATACGTTACTACGTTAGTACGTAACTTTTTGATTTTTCCAATATGGCCCCGAGGCATAGATACAGCCACCCAATCACGCGCGTGTGATTACCACTAGGATGAGTCGATGATAGATGAAGTAATGTCCCCTCAACTGCAATGAATAGGGTAGATCAGTAGGGCTTGCCAAATTTTATATGATTTATTATTCAGAGTTGTACGATCCGAAAAACTCGGATACAACTATAAATCTTTCTATGAAGTTTGTGTTTGTTTTCCCCCGATTTTATTGTTTGAATTTGATTTGATTAGAATTTAAGCTGTTTGATTTATGTGACTTGAAATAAATTATATATATTTATAAAATATTTTGTTCATATTTAAGATGTTATCTAATTTATCTTATTCAAATTATATATCAAATTTTGTGCCATTTCTGAAAGATGCATGTAGGAGTGTTCAGTTGTCCAAATCCAGGTTAGACTCAATTGGATTGAAAATCGATTGAAGGAAAAAAGGATAGATTGAGGATTGGACTAAATAAGAGTTAGATCGGGCCGGCACTGAACCCAAAAAATTGGATTAGATTGGGACGGCCTAAAGTATACCAAATTGATTTTCAAGTGGGGCTGGAACAAAGTTTATTAGACTCAATTAATTTTGCCCAAAATATACTATTATTGGTTTTGTTTGCTAATTTTAAAGAGTATGAGTTGACACTTAGTAGTAGCCTTTGACCAAAAATATCAAAACGAAGTCTCAAACTCATAACAAATTGAAAACCGAATACCTAAAATCTTATATCACAAATTGTAAAATATCGAAGCGTAGAGAGGGGTTATAAAGATCTAAGTTTAGAATGATGGAAAGAGATACGACTAAGCATGTGATGAAATGAAAGAAGCAAATCAAGAGCCGATTTTTTTAAGAAAAAATAGTCGGTCCTTGGTTTGGACCGGTAGGCGAATAAGGAATTTTTTTTTTTTACGAATGACCGGATCGAATGCACTCAGGCTTCAGTCCAATCCGAATTTGGACCAAATAATGCACACTCCTGCAATCAACTAACTCAACTGAGCATGCACTCGATTGCATAAACTTAATAGGGAATTGTAACAACAAACCTATAACAAACACCCATAAATTATTCTTGGCGAGCTTCTTTGAGCAGCCCAGTGCATAAGCATCCCGCGTTTACGCAAGATCTGGAAAAGAGCCGCACCCCAATGGATGAATTGTAGGCAGCCTAACCTGATTTTGTCAGTAGCTGATTCCACGACTCGAGTCCGTGACATTTTTGTCACACAGAGACAACCTTACCGTTGCTCCAAGATTCCCCTTCACTTATCAAGCTTCTTTCTAAATTTCAATTTGATACAAAAAGTTTTCACAAAACATTTTTGTATGAGTCTCATAGAATCAATTTCATTGTGTGCAAAAATATATGTAGGAAAAAGACTACTCATAACTGAATCTTTCTGGACTCCCATAAGTACTAGAATCCATATGAAAAGTCATTGTTGTAAATTGCAATTGTATGTCAAAAGTATTGACACTAAATTAGGCTTTTGGTTGGCAATGACATGTACCTATTATAGCTTAGGGATGTTAGTTGACATTAATTTTTGCTTGAGAATTAGCTCCCATCTGTCCGTTCTTTGGGGACACACACTTACAATAATATGTTATAGATTTTTATTTTTATTTTGGTTGCTCTGATTACAATTCATCACTAGCCATTTTTTTTTTTTATACAGATTATTATTAGTAATGCCCTCAAATAAACACTGGTGGGTGGTAACTAATTTCTAAGTATAGATTAATTAAACAAATATCCCAAAATACACCTTATTATAGTCCAAAAAACCTTATTTAAAAGCTACGGGTCATTAGAGGATGATTGGAATGGACCAAATGAATTTGAGGATAGGTGTATATCCTAGTTCTCATGCTTGTTGAGACTTGAACTTGATTGAATAACGTGTCTTTTTCCAAAATTAACTATCTATAGCTTTAAAAATTTGTGATTTTAATGATAAAAGATAGATGATTTTTTTTAGGAATGACTAAATAAAACACATAAATTTTATATTAAGTCAAACATCTAGGATAGGTTGATTTTTTTTTATGTACTATTTGGTTTGGAGGAAAATGGTTTTCTCGGAAAATCATTTTCTGTGAAAAATGGTTTTCCAACGAAAATTGATTTTCATGTCACATGTTTCGTTGTTTGGTACAAGATAAATCATTGTCCATGAAAAAGAAGAAAACGTCAACTGAATGGTCGTAGTTGATATAAATATTGACCAAATAAAGGAATTTTGAGTTTAAAATTCACATTAAAGTTTATTTCAATACTTCCTCTCGAATAATGAAGTTTCGATCTAAACCGTTGAAATTATTTTAGTGACGAAAAACATCAATTGAATTTTTTAAGTTGTGAAAAATATCGATTGAATTATCGGGACGGAGAAAAATGTTGACCAAATGAAATAATGTTGTGCTCAAAATCCGAATTTTAGCATATTTTAATAATTCATATCCAATGATCAAGTTTCGATCCAAGCTATTGAAATTATTCTAATGGTAAAAAATATTGACTGCACTGTGTAAGGGGTGAAAAATATTAATTGAATTGTCATTGTGAAAAAAATGTTGAGCAGATGTAAGATTATCAAGCTCAAAATATGAATATGAGCATGTTTTAATATTTCCTATGTGATGATCAAGTTTTGATCTAATCCGTTGAAATTGTTTTACTGGTGAGTCGACTGAATTGTTTTAGTGGCAAAAAATGTCGATTAAGTTGTTGTAGTAAAGATAAATGTCGATCAAATGAAATAAATTTGAGGTGAAAATTTTGATTTGAGTTTATTTTTTTAATATTTTCTATTGGATAGTCAAATTTTGATTCAAATTGTTGAAATTGAATTTTTCATCTAAATTCAGCTGATCATCTCATCAAAGAGTTGAAGGAGAACAATCAACTTCCTACCTTCTCAAAAAGAAAATTATTTTCCTCCATTTGGGGAGGGGGAATTATTTTCCATGGAAAATAGTTTTCTATTCTTTATAATGTCAAACAACAAAAAAGTGAAAAATTATTTTTCCATCAACCAAACACTAACGTAGTGAAATTTTTCTAGTTCATCATGGAACCAGCTAACAAAATTCCTAAACGAGCTTGGCACATACTCATGGGGTAATGATGTGATAACTCTCTTGTAGCTTCAAACAAGGGGTTCTAATTTGCATGACACACAAGCATTTAATTATGAGTAGCGAGTGTCCACTAATCCGTCCAATAAAGGGCTTGTGAACTATTATGATATGCCACAAGTTCAAATTCCATCCAATCAATGACACTTGTGAATTTATTCACACGGCCATTAAAAAAAATTGGCTATGTGAATTGTTTCTTGTTGTCAAGACCTCAACTTCGATCTAATATACACGTCAAAAATGTCCGTAATATTCTTGTTAATATTTATTGGCGTAGGGTAGGTAGAGATTACATATATTATCTATTAAGAACAATGAAGGAAAAAACATAAAATATACCCATTTATCCCATATTCATTATCAAAAATATCATTTTCTCTTGTTTTATAATATTATCAAATTTTACTCTTCTAAAAAGTTAACGTTCTTATTGGTTGAAAATTTATTACAACAATATGAATGCATCTAATGTTTATTTTTACATATTTTTGAAATTTAGCTTTCAATATGTGACCGAATAAGTAAATTCTAGTAATTTATAGTCAATTTTTTTTATTATAATTAGAAAAAAAGGCGAAAAATTAAAATTGTACCCTATTACATGGAATATCTTATCCCATATTATGTAATATTATTAAAGAAAAAAATATATCGGTTGTTGATCATTCAGCATCATGTTGGCTGTTTCTTTAAGAGGGTGATGTAACCATGACAATAATTATGACGTTGACGACGACAAGGG
>JACYFF010031959.1:9770523-9880905 GCA_017589665.1 Selenicereus undatus
CCCCCCCCCCCCCCCCCAAATTTTCCTTTTTTTGAAATCTCCAAATGTAGGGAAAAAGCCTACCATTCATTCATTCATTCATCCTTTGAAAACGACCCGCACCAAAACAAAAAAAGGCGCCTGCAACTCACACGCTGAAGCAATTACTAGTGTGCAGACACATCGTACATCTAACACCACTTGGGTGGGACCCACCGACATGACAGCTGGCACTCGTTTGTCTGTCTGGATCAGGAGAGAGAAGCCGAAGTGACACACACTCATGCCCCTTAAAACCCCAAAAAAAAAAAAAAACCAGAGGATAAGAGAAGATACGTGCATGTGCGTTTAAATGAGATGATAAAATGAATAGTCGGGAAATTATCGTCATGGATGATCAATGAGGATAATTTGAATTGGTCATGAGGATTAGGCTTTTTCTAACTAACCAATCAGGCATTTAACTGATGGCTTAGCCAGTTAGATTTGACTCTCTTCTCTCTCTTGGTTTTTGTTTTTTTTGGTTGGGTTTGGTGATGGGCATTTTTGTTTCATTAAGATTTCACGCCAATTGCCAGGAATTTTCTTCATTTATTAATAGAAATGAAGACTTGTATATTGAGGGTATCTTTATTATACTACAATAACGTGTAATTCCTCCCATCGTATAAATTGTAGAGGTAATATATATCAATATAAATAAATTAAAGATATTGCACCAAAAACACTTGATGTAATCATTAATACTCATACACGCTTGCAAATGCTCCTAACAACTCTACTATACTTCCAATCGCTGAAAATTACTAAATGTTTGTTATAAGATGTCATGACAAACATGCCTTAAGCATTGTGGAGTGGTTGTAGCTGTTATGTTCAGCAATTAGCCTTTTAGAGTAGTTAAGAACATTTGAGATTATTTTGGAGCGTTTATGATTATCGATGACTTGCGGGAGGGGGCAAGGGTTGTTGAGAAAATAACGTATGACATTAGCGTGTATGGTCTCTGTAAACACAAATTTCGTACCTAAAGTAAATTAGACAAGAAATTAATAAACAAATTGAATTTTGTATTAATATTGCATGTATGGGTACAAACTCTAAATTTAATACAATGATATGATCATCTGATTCAATCTCCTAATGACTTGAATTGTTTCGAGAGCGTGACCGCTTGATTTCAATTGATGCAAATCAGTTGAAGAACTTTGAAGATTGTTCTTGATTTTGATCTGCAAGTGGCTGATTGTAGTTCCTGAAGCTCACAAGTTTTAACCCTTATCGCTTGGTAGGTGGATACTGCTTGCAGTTTGAGTTTCTGAATTCTATAATGTTGAATGTTGAATGTAGTTGACCAGATTAATCGATACGAGGACGAGGTTGCTTGATCTCGGTCGATGAACTGGATGAAGAACTCTGAAGTGGACTTTAATTTGAGGTTGCAAAAGATGTTGAGCTAGCTGGTTTTGATCCTTGTTGCTTGGAAGCTGGATGTCGTCTGTAGTCTGAGCTCTGAATTTTGTACGATGCTGAATGCTTAGCTCCCCCCAAAATGAAGGGAGCTGACCCCTATTTATAGGCTCGAAAACTAGGGTTTGAATTGAACGTTGGGCCTCGTCCCATATCTTAGTAATTATTCCCTCAATTTTAAAAAGAAAATTACTGATTTCTGCATCATCAATGACACATGGCATCTTTTAACTGGCTGAATTTTAGCCACATTTAATTTTGACAAAGTGGGTCCACCAAAGTCAACGTGACACATGACAATTTGCGATTGATCATTTTTTTTACACGTGGCATCATCCGATTTGTCGTAAAATTTTTGTCTTATACAAATGCCCCCTTCGAGAGTCAGTCGCGTACACGAATTTTTGAGTGTTTGGAGCGGTTGAGTCTCGAAAACTTGAAAGATGCTGAAAATTGGAGCTTTTTTTTTGTGGGTCGCCTCCCCTTTTTTAGTCAAATAACTCGCCAACTTGGTAGATAATCCATGTTGATTTTTTTTTTGAAGATAAATCTGCTTGTAAAGTTGTGATAAAATTTTATTAACAATTTCTGATAAAATCTATCAACAATTTCAGGGATAGAATTTTATCAACAATTTGTGATAAAGTCTATCAACAATTTGAAAGGATAAAATTCTATCAACAATTAGTGATAGACTTTATCAACAATCTAAAAGGATAGAATTTTATCAATAATTTTTCTGACAACTATTATAAACTGGCCTTTCGGGTTGCCGTCAATTCATAGTCTCCTCTTCCTTCTTCTTTTTTTTTCGATTCTTCGTCTTCAAGCCACCAACCTCCATTTTTGACATCTGAAATCTTTTGCTTTGGGTACTAAGCAACTTCATGTCCAGCCAAGAGAAAATCAAATTCTTGAATTGGGTTGTTCTGGGAATTCTATGGGGTTGGAATTTATTTTTTTTTTGTAGCTTTTTTTTCATAATTTCTTGGGCCAGTCTCAGCGCAGCTGGGGCTGTCAAAAGTTGACCCGACACGATTACCGACCCGAACCGAACACGAAATTAGACGGGTTTGGGTAAAAATTTTCAACCCGTTTAATTAAATGGGTTGACACGATTAACCCGTTTAATTAAACGGGTTAGGTTCAGGTTGAAATTTTCGACACGAAAAAATACCTATTTAACTCGTTTAAATAAACAGGTTAAACAGGTCAACCCGTTTACCCATTTATTGTAACTCATTTAACCCGTCTATCGGTATATAATTATGTGTAGTTTTTTTGAACATTTTTGGGGGCCATTAAAATTTTAATTTTCAGATTTTTGGCTAGGGGTTGAGGAGTTCAAATTTTATATTTTTCACATTTTTTGTTCCTAAGCCCATAGAGCCCACCCTATCAAGTGAAAACCCTAGATATAAAAGGCTTATTGCCTTCTTCAGTTCTTCATTCATAATACCACTCCTCCTCACAGAGTTAGAGCTTGTTTGAGTTGCTTCAGCCTTCAGTCGCCCCTCTCTTATCCTCTCTACTGATCCGATCTCCCCATGTCCTCTCCACTCCCCTCGCCCCATCTCCTCGCTACTGATCTCTAGGACTTACTGATCTCCTCAGAAGCCGGTTCATTCAGTAGTTGGTATACCAAGAATTCATGTAATCATGTATCGTTTATAAAGTGTCCAGCTGCAGTCTCAGACTCACACACATGTTCATTTAAAGTTTGAAACTTAAGTGGGTTAAACAGGTTAAACAGGTAAGTGGTACCTGATTCTAACCCGTTTAACTTAAACGGGTTAAACAGGTCAAAATCAGGTTGACCCGTTTAAATGTTAAACGGTTTCAGGTTGGATTTTTCAACCCGTTTATTAAACAGGTCAGGTTCAGGTCGGGGGGTTTTCAACCCGTTTAACTTCGACCCGAACACGAACTCGACCCGACCTGACCTATTTGACAGCCCTAACTGCGCAGCAACCATGGCGCTCTTCGGGAAAAATAGAAAAGGAGGAAGAAAGTTGGTGTTTCCTGAAGCTGCATACTCTTTTTTTTTTTCCGTAATTTGTTGGCCAACGGTCCCAAAGTCTTTGTCTAAATGAGACCAACACTTCATCATAATTTCACATGTTTCTTCCTTCATGAGAGAACCCCACGTTGGGCAATCCGTTCCTTAGTTAACTTTCTGATTTTTCCTTTTTTTGGGAATTTTTTTTTTTGGAATTTTGAAGCTGCCCTTTTTTCGAAAAACTCCTTTTGCTTTCCCCCCCTTTTTTAAGGACTCTTTTGCCTTTTTTTTTTGGATTTCCCTTTTTTCTTTTTAGTTCCTCTTCTTAAAAAACTTAAATTAATACTTTTTTTTAAGAAGTTACTGAATTGACTACTCTCTCATTAGATCGTAAGTGATGTTAACTTTTAAAACGAGGAATCGTTTCTCCCTATATATTCGATTCTTCGCAGGAGACTCTCTCACTTGATCTAGTTATGATCGACTGAAATTTCTTCATTTCAACCGCGACTTTTCTAATTTGATCGCGAAGTAAGGGCGAATTTTAAAACGATGAATCGTTTCTCCCCGTATATTCGATTCTTCGGAGGAGACTCACTCACTTAATCTAGTTATGGTCGACTTAAATTTCTTCCTTTCAGCCGCAACTCCTCTAATTAGATTGGGAAGTGAGGTCGATTTTTAAAATGAGGAATCGTTTCTCCTCGTAGATTTGGTTCTTCGCAGAAGACTCCCTCACTTAATCTAATTGAAGTCGACTTGAATTTTCCTCTTCCAGCTGCAACTCCTCCAATTAGATTGAGAAGTAAGGTCGACTTTTAAGATGAGGAATCGTTTCTCCCCGTAAATTCGATTCTTCGCATGAGATTCCCTCTTTTAATCTAATTGCCCCCAACTTGAAGGCGTTCTAAAAGTTTGTAACAAGTTGGTGACTGTTTGAAGCATATCTATATGATTTGGAAATGTACTGAGTGACTTATGAGTGAACACCTTTGACAAAATGACTTGACAGTCTTTTACTTTGATGGTTGAGCGTCTTGGACTTGATGACTTGTGAGTCTTTAAGTTTGTTAATTTCGAGCTTAGAACTTTCTTGATTTTTGAGCCTAAAGCTTTGATGACTTGGTAGTTTTTTAATTTCGATGTCTTGAAAAACTTGAAATTTGACGACTTGATAATCCACTTGGTGACTTGGAAGTTAGTAATTTCGTTGACTTAGGAGTCTGGAAGAAACAATTTTGAAGTCTTAAAAAAAATTGACTTAGAAATCTATAAGATTTGTGACTTGGGAGTCTGTTAGGATTAATTTGGAAGTTAGAAAGTTTTACGACTTGGGAGTCTTTGCGATTTGATGACTTAGAAGTCTTACATTTTACCGACTTGACTGTCTGTTTTTTTGGTATCTTTGATTTTGAAGACTTAAGCATCTATTATATCAATGATTTGAGGGTGTGTAAAGATGACTTGAAAGTCAACAACTCGGTTTGACTTGTGAGTCTACAGCTTAGATAACTTAAGAATCTTTAAACTTTATTTGAAAGCTTATGTCATTTATGACTTGAGAGTTTACAATGTTGATTACTTGAGAGTCGTTGAATTCACTTCAAAGTTTACAATTTTGTCGACTTGATAGTCTTCAGGCGACTTGAAAGTCTTTGATTTTGATGGCTTAAGCATCCTATATGTGACTTGATAGTCTTTGTTGACTTGAGAGTCTAGAAGTTTGGAATTGGAAGTCCTAAGGGTGACTTGAGAGTCATTTTCTTGTAACTTAGTAGTCATTAGGAGTGATGTGAGAGTCTTCATCAAGCAAACAGTTACATTGACTTGGAGTCCGTTGACTTGAAGGTCTTCACCAAGCATATAGTTACGTTGATTTTGAAGTCTTGAAATTTGTTGACTTAGAAGTTTAATACAAATGACTTGAAGATCTTTTAATGTGACAATTTAGGAGTTGACAAGAGTTGATGACTTGGGAGTCTTGAATGTGAATGACTTGATAGTCTCTTACTTTGCTGACTTAGGAGTCTGAAACTTTGATGACTTGGTAGTCTATGAGAGTTTGCCGACTTGGTAGTCTGTGAGAGTTTGACGATTTAGGAGTCTACGAAATTCAATGACTTAGGAGTCTTAAAAGTTTGACTTAGATCTCTTAGAGCTTATCAACTCAAAAGCTTAGTAGGGGTAACTTAAAAATCTTAGAGGTTGGATGGCTTGAGAGTCTAACATGAGTGACTTGAGAGTCTAACATGAGTGACTTGAGAGTCTTCAAGTCTTTACAAGAAGTGACTTGAAAGTCTGTAAATTCTTTGATGACTTAAGAGTCTACAGAGGTTGACTTGGAAGTCTATCCCCTAAACACCAATTTTGGGTCCCTTTATTTTGAAGCACTTTCCAATATGATCTTTAATTGACGATCAATCAGATTCTTCAGCATCTTCTGCCGCATTAGACTCAAAATAAGGACATTCTTTCTTTTCGGAGTCACTAAGCATGGAGCTTTTATTTCTTGATGATGTCATTGACTCATCATCATTGAGTCGTCTGTCATAGTAGGCAATTGTAAGCCCCATTTCATGCGCTCGTGTTGCCAAATCTTGGAATGCTTTGGGCTTATTTACTTGCAAGGCATAAAGTATATCCCAATCCATCCCTAGGGCACACATCTCAACAGCCGAAGATTCAGATAAATGGTCTTTACACTTCAGAGAAAGAGTACGCCAACGATTAATATAATCGATAACTGGTTCGTTGTTCCATTGCCTTGTGTTAGCCGACTTTGTTATGCTGACTATGCAGCACGTGCTATAAAAGTGATTCAAGAACTCACTTTCCATTTGCCCCCAGCTATCAATGGACTCAGAGACAAGGTTTGTATACTAGTCGAATGCAATTCCTTTAAGGGACCGTACGAATTGTTTCACCAACCGATCTCCTTCAGTGCCAGCATCACTGCAAGTTTCGACGAAGTGAGTAATGTGCTGCTTGGGATTGCCCTTACCGTCAAATTAGTTGAATTTGGGAGGTTGATAACCATGAGGCATACGAAGTGCATCGATCCTATTTGTATAAGGCTTTGCATACAAGTGAGTCTTGTGAGACTCTCCCAACTGAGCCTTGATTGCTTTCGCTATCAAATTTTGAATTTGCTCAACTGACATTCAGATAAAGGATGAATCGTTCTTTGGTTCAGACTCCTTGCTGTGATTAGACTCTTGGTCAGAATTTTCACTGCTTGAGCATTTGTTGAAAGTTTTAGACGTTTGCCTCCCTAACTTCTTTGTCAAATGAGCAATCTGTTTACTTTGACGCTTGATTTGAGCATCTTTTTTCGCATTTTCCTTTGAGAGTCTATTGAACGTGACTTTCATATCTGCTAGTTGTTCCTCCAAGTTGATAGTCTTTGTCACCATGACTGGCATGATAACAGTATCAAAGGATTCGACTTCAACCTGTGAGAAAATTGAATCCCTTGAAAATGTTGGTGAAGAATAGCTGCTACTATAGTCATCATCCTCCTCACTGATAGGTTGGAAGACAGGATTGATGTAGATTTGGAATTTTTCCAGTCCACATAGTAGAGCCTTCTTTATATTGAAGATAGAAAGAGTCTTTAGTTTTAAATTAGGGAGACAAGCAGTTTGATTGACTCCATCAGCAGACAAGTTGAAGCCAAAGTTCTGAGTTTTGCATGACTACAAAGTTGGAGCCACCGTTTGTTGCTTTAAGGCGATGAAGGCATCAACTTTAGACGTGCTCCTAGTCATCACCCTGGGGCTTCGATTGCCATATGCAATACTAGCCTTTGTGGATCCTTCATATGCGGATCCAATAGTCTTTTTCCTTGATGGTTGAAGGATGACATTCTTGGGAGTCATATCTTATTCAAAGAAGTGAAGTTGTTTGCTTGGAGAAAGAGATGAGAGGTAAGGATGTCTCACCGGGCGTGCCAAATTTGTAAACACAAATTTCACGCCTAAAATAAATTAGACAGGAAATTGATATAAACAAATTTAATCTTGTACTGATATAATATGTAGGTACAACTTCTGAATTGAATACTATAAAATAATCAGCTAATCCAATCCCCTAATGACTTGAATTGTTTCGAGGGCGTGACCGCTTGATCTCAATTGATGCAAATCAGTTGAAGAACTTTGAAGACTGTTCTCGATTTTGATCTGCAAGTGGCTGATTGTAGTTCCTGAAGCTCACAAGTTTTGATTATTCTCGCTTGGTAGTTGGATACTGCTTGCAGTTTGAGCATCTGAATTGTGCAATATTGAATGTTAAATGTAGTTGACCAGATTAATCAATACGAGGGCGAGGTTGCTTGATCTCGATCGATGAACTGAATGAAGAACTTTGAAGTGGACTTCAATTTGAGGTTGTAGAAGATGTTGAGTTAGATCACTTTGATCCTTGTTACTTGGTAGCTGGATGTCGCCTATAGTCTGAGCTCTGGAGCTTGTAAGATGCTGAATGCTGAGCTCTCCCCAAAATGAGGGGAGAGGACCCCTATTTATAAGCTCAAAGGCTAGGGTTTGAATTGGACGTTGTGCCTCGTTCCATATCTTAGTAATTATTCCTTCAATTTTAAAAAGAAAATAATTACTAATTTATGCATCATCAATAACACGTGACATCTTTTAACTGGCTAAATTTTAGCCACATTCAATTTTGACCAAGTGGATCCACCAAAGTCAACGTGACACATAACAATTTGCGATTGGTCATTTTTTTTACACTTGGCATCGTCCGATTTGTCGTAGAATTTTTGCCTTCTACAGTCTCCACTCCCGACTTCAAATTGTAAGATGGGTTTCCATTCATAAATTATAATTTTGCGTTTGCTTATTGATGTTATAGTAATGAAAATGAAGGGTAAATATGTCAATCTCACATTCTAAAAATGTGTTTGATGATTACCCATTTAATCCAGGATTAAATTGACCGACAGCCAAATACCATTACTCAAACGATAAAAATCTTTTTTTAAAAAAAATTCTCATTCATAACCAAAAAAATTTAATTACAATAAACCACTCATATTTGATAAACGGTTACCAATATTAAAACAAACAATTAGCAGCATTTTGAAATAGTTAAAAGTAATTTGTAGTATTTAAAGTTAGCATTTTAGGGTTATTCGTTATGAACACATTGAATTTACTACTAGCTTCAATCTACTCCAATATGCTCTATCTTACTTAAACCTGCTAATTACTAGTCAAATATGTTTTAATGTGTTCAAACCTGCTAACTGCTAGTTATACTTGCTCTAATATTCTCCTAATTAAACCTACTCTAATTTGTTCAAATATGTTGTCTGCTTGTCTAATTTGCTCATAACGAATAAGCTCTTAAAGTAATCAAGAGCGCTTAAAAGCGTATAATATTTATAAAATATTTGAAAATACTATGCATGAATAGAATTAGAAAAGTCTGACCTAACACAATAACACAACATAAATCCGATCCAAAATTACTGAGAGTAACACAAACTTGATTTGAACCAAATCAATTTTAGTTCAAAGCCAACATGATTTAACCGTTTAATATAAGAATTTATTATTTTTTAATTTTAAATAAATCTAAATTATTTTTTACATCGATGTAAACTTAATGCATTTATTAAATGAACCGACTCGATTGGTTTTCTAATTCTATCTACAACGAAGGGGCCCTCGGCCTGGGATTTCGTTGGAAAGTGGCAGCCACTGACAATCCGTCCTTGTGAAAATCAATTCAAAGTCGCAACGCCTATCCCACGCTGTCCGCGATTATGTACGTACTCGGCGAGTCAAATCGTTTTCAAAAGGTTTGAATGAAACAAACACAAAAGCGTTAACTCCAAGAAAAGATATACACGAAAAAATGAACGAAAAAATCGCGAGATAGTGGTGTGCCACTCATGGGAAATCGGACGTTAAGTGCGAATATTCAACTCCATTTGAGTCAGTGATTTGGATTCCGCATCTGCTTTTTCTATTACCACACGCAATCATAGCTCTTATCACTGGGCCTATCGACTTATCATGATAAGTGCGTGTCCTTATCAAGGGCCTCTGCAAGGAAATATGTGAGCGGTCCCTCTTTTTCTCTCTCCTCTTCTCTCTCACCTTTATCTACCTTCCCTTCTCTCTCCTCCTCTCGCTCTCGGTCCGCAGCCTTCAATTTCAAGCTTTTGAAACCCTAGAAATCCTCGAAATCCGCGCCCCCCCCCCCCCCCCCCTTTTTTTTTTCTCATCCTCCTGATTACCTCGCAAACCCTAGAAATTTAGAGCTGTTAGTGCTACCCGTTTCGCTATTTGGAGTTGGATTGGTTGCCTGATTGGACTCTATTGTTCTGATTTGTGAACCTAATTCAAGTTTTGATCTGGTTGTTAGAGCTCATTCTTAGGGGTTTTGTGAGGTGGGTTTTCTGGGGTTGTTGGTTTCTTGTACACCGGATATGTCGTCTTTGAGCAGAGAATTGGTGTTTCTTATACTTCAGTTTCTTGAAGAAGAGAAGTTTAAGGAGTCGGTTCATAAGTAAGTCCCTCAAAATATATGCTCTGTTTTTTTCCTTTAATTTTTAATTCTAGTTGTTCCGCTGGATTTGGCCGCTAAAAATCGACGGAGAAGGAGGACATGTAAAGAAATTCTTACATGCGATTTTATTTTTTAAAGAATGATGATTTTGCTTAGATTTGATGCTGTGTTTGACTTAATTGCCCTTTTTTTCGTTTTTTTTTTGGGGGGAGGGGGGCGTTAAAGGGCCGTTTTTGGATAAATTTATTACGATTGGTTTTGAAAATTTTGGAATGATTTTGAATTTGTTTTTTTGTTGGGGGTAGGTTGGAGCAAGAATCGGGGTTTTTCTTCAATATGAAGTACTTCGAAGAGAAAGTTCAGGCAGGGGAATGGGACGAAGTTGAAAAGTACTTATCTGGGTTTACCAAAGTGGATGACAACAGATATTCGATGAAGATATTCTTCGAAATTAGGAAACAAAAGTATCTTGAAGCCCTGGATCGGTATGATTCTATGTCCCTGATGATCTGGGTACATTGTCTGCGTTCATATTTGGAGATGAATTTAGTGTTAACTGAAGCTTTCTTATTCATTTTGATTAGGCAAGACAAGGCAAAGGCGGTGGAGATACTTGTCGGCGACTTGAAAGTCTTCTCAACCTTCAATGAGGAGCTGTATAAGGAAATCACTCAGCTTCTAACTCTTAACAATTTCAGGTATGCTTTATTATTTTCCTTAGCTTTCATGCATTTTTGATATGTTCATATATAGAATATGTAAAGTAATGGAGGACTAGAAGGAGATCAATTTGGATAATTTGCATGGAGTATGGATCACTTGCAATTTCCAGTTGGAAAGTGATGTTCAAATGAAACATTTGCTGCGGTATGAATGTCAGCGTTGTTGTCTGTCTAGGTAAAGGCAAAGTTTTGATGATTCATCGCAGTTAAGTTGTACACGTATCTTAGCAATTACTTTCACATAAGTTGGAATCTTATCATGCCTTTGTGATTTTACGCATAATATGTATTTGCCTCCATGTTTTGCTGTCAAGTGGTGTGAACCAACTTGTAATGAATAATTTTAGATTGAAGGGAGTAGAATGACCAGGGAGAAATTGACCTGTGCCTTTAGCTGCAAATGATTGCTTAGGCTATTAGGATGGTGGAAAGATGTTCGTTGGTTGGTCTTTATTGAGGCTAATTTACCGTCCAGATGTATATGTTTTCTGAGATTATCTTCATAATGCATCACGCGACTCAATGCCTTTTTCTGGGTGTTTCAGGGAAAATGAGCAACTCTCAAAGTACGGTGATACCAAAACAGCTCGTAACATCATGTTAGTGGAGCTTAAAAAACTGATAGAAGCGAATCCACTTTTCCGTGACAAGCTTGTGTTTCCTACCTTGAGATCATCAAGACTGCGCACTCTAATCAATCAGAGGTAAAAATTGTTGAATGATGGACTCCACGTTGCTTGGAAATGAGAGAATGTAAAGGTGACTTATGATAGTGCGCTTTCTCTTCCAAGTAGCCAAGGAATTTTAATCGAATTTTGATGGTATATTACTTATGATGGCTACGTTGGCAACATGGTCCATTCTGAAAATAGCTGTAGCTTATTTTCTGTACAAAGTTCGCTTTGGCATTGTTCATGATCTAACTTCTAGATTTCTTTGTATTAAATATATTAATGAGAAGAAGTCCCTGAAAATGAAGTGTGTCTTGGAAACTTGCCAAGAAAAAGAATGTTATCCACCTGGTCAGATTACTGCTCGAAGGCTTGGTCAGTGCTTATTAAACTTGTTTTAGCCATTATCTCTATTCCGTCTTGAAATTATTAGAGTCTAGTTTCAGGTACATGTTTCATGCCTGGGGAGTTGTCAAAAGTTGGGCTTCACTTCCAGTTCCTTTTGCTCTTGATTGCGCATTATCTTTGAACCAGCTAATTCATCAGGCCCTTGTTCAAATTGGCTGTTCTTCAATCTAGCAAATTACTCCTTTTCATCTTACTTTGCGCTAGTAATCTTGCACAAGCATGTTTATGTTTGGTAACTGATCTATTGAGTTTTTGATTCTTGTAGCTTGAATTGGCAGCATCAACTCTGTAAGAATCCTAGACCAAACCCAGACATTAAGACATTGTTCACTGATCATACATGCACGCCTCCAAATGGTGCTGTTGCACCTCCACCTGTAACTCTTCCAGTTGCAGCTGTTGCAAAGCCTGCTGGTTATACACCGCTTGGACCTCATGGTGTATGTTGCCTACAATCTTTTGCCGTACCATTGGCTGGTTGATAGCCTGTTAACTGTTGCTGTGCATTCGTTTATAGCATCATGATATCTTACTCCTATTATCCTGTGCAGCCCTTTCAACCTGCTGCAGCAGCAGCTAGTGCTAATGCTTTGGCTGGTTGGATGACAAATGCTGCCCCATCTTCATCCGTCCAGGCAGCTGTTGTGACTGCATCATCCATTCCTGTACCCCCAAATCAAGGTGAGTGTTAAATTAAGTTTCATGTCCTTCCCCTAGTTATAATTGAGATTGTAATGGAGGATAGTTGGTTGTGGTTGAAAGAGCTTCTTTATTGCCCAGCATATTCAATTGAGGGTATCTTATAGAGAGGTTCTTAACGTTAAAGAACTGTATTTCACAACATAGTGAAATTTATTAACTCCTTTTTCCAGTGTGAGGACGACACTATGCTTTGAAGTTCTCAAAATTTCAATTACCATGCTTTGTGAATACTTTTTTGCCTCTTCGAGGTTTCGATTGCACGCTTCTGCTCTAATGCTGCAAGTGCTGCATTGGTCGGAAAATTACAATAGAACAAATTCATTAGCTTGATTTTCCCTGTTCACATGTTTTTCACTCATTGTAAGTTGTAACAATGTTCTTTGCTATTTAACAGTCCCAATAGTTAAACGTCCAAGAACACCTCCTACACTTGGGATGCTTGATTATCAGAACCCTGATCATGAACAACTGATGAAGCGCCTGCGGCCTGGACAATCTGTTGAGGAGGTAATTTTGAACTCTATTGTTGTTTGGAGAATATATCGTGGGCAGTCAACGTCTTTTGTGCAAATTTGAGTACCTTTCTTGTCAGTGTATTTATTGTTGACATTGTTTTTGCTTGTTCGGCTTCGTTTCCAGGTTAGCTTTGCAAAACCTCGCCATCAAGCTTCTTGGTCACAGGATGACTTGCCACGAACTGTGGCTCTTACTTTGCACCAAGGCTCTGCTGTCACAAGCATGGATTTCCATCCCTCACATCATACACTGCTTCTTGGTATCAAGTGTTCTTCATGGTGTTGCTCTATAGGCAAATCTTTGTGGTTCGTTTTCTAACTTTGACTTTTAACAGTTGGTTCGGCTAGTGGCGATATCACACTTTGGGAGGTTGGATTGCGTGAGAAGTTGGTCTCAAGGCCGTTCAAAATTCGGGACATGTCCACGTGTTCTTTACAATTCCAGGTCATTACATCAGCTTCGAAGATCTTTTGTTGTGACATTTGTTGCCTGTGCACAATCCGTGTCTGATCCTTGAGACATTGGTCTATTAATGTGTTCATATTATTTATTGATCCTGAAAATCTTCAGGAACAGGGGAGAAATAAGGAATGTGTAAAAGACCCATAGGGTTCACCG
The DNA here is from genome assembly GCA_017589665.1 of Selenicereus undatus. NCBI lineage: Eukaryota > Viridiplantae > Streptophyta > Magnoliopsida > Caryophyllales > Cactaceae > Selenicereus > Selenicereus undatus. Next base: position 9,784,143 of record JACYFF010031959.1, read on the forward strand.
CTCCTTTACAATTAATTATTCATGATCTTGTGCTCAGGATTTGGACGAGTACCATCCCTAGAGCTTAATGATTATAAATTCTTCGCAGGCAGCCTATGCGAAAGATGTAATATCAGTCAGTCGTGTAGCATGGAGCCCAGATGGAAATTATGTGGGTATGTTTTCTAGAACGAACTTTGCTGAGTATCTGGATATGTGCTGTATGCATTCTTCATTTGTGTCTGGTTGGTGCAGGAGCTGCATTCAAAAAGCATTTGATTCACATATATGCTTATTCTGGACCCAATGATCTCCGACAACACCTGGAGGTGACGGAGAGCCTTGCTGCTTGTTTTTGCGAAATTTAAATGTGAATAGCTTCTAAATTCTAACATCAATCTTCACAATTGATTGTACTGGCAGGTTGATGCCCATGCTGGTGCAGTGAATGATATAGCTTTTGCTTACCCTAATAAGCAGCTCTGTGTTCTAACATGTGGAGATGATAAGTTGATTAAGGTGAGGAGGATCCCCCCCCCCCCCCCAATTCTGAAATATGCAATACTTCTGATATTTGATAGAAAGTCCTTCAACCTAATACTTATTAATTATAACAGGTGTGGGATCTATCAGGGAGAAAGTTATATACTCTTGAAGGTCATGAAGCAGCTGTTTATTCCATATGCCCTCATCACAAGGAGAACATCCAGGTATCTACTGAGAATCTATGCAACATTTTTCAAATGAAAATGGTGTTTGAGTAGACGGGTACATGTCTAAAGCATTAGCTGCTGTTGGATTTTCAGAGTGCGTTATCTGGAGATAAAATATAGACATCGAATTCTTCTCCTTTTTCCTGTTCTCTGACAAACTGTTAAAAGATTCTGTCCACTTCTACTAATATTACAGTGTTATGCTTTCATTTCGTCACAGTTCATCTTCTCAACGGCAACTGATGGGAAGATCAAAGCCTGGTTGTATGATAATTCGGGCTCTAAGGTAGACTATGATGCTCCTGGACACTACTGCACTACAATGCTTTACAGTGCAGATGGTAGCAGGTAAGTTGTGTCAGAAGTTTATAACTAAACAAATTTTGTAGTATTTGATCTTTGTTCTTGTTAGCAAGTTATATATAGTTCTGTTGTTCAGCATGATGTTTAGATATGACTGCATATGTTATTGCAGATTATTTTCCTGTGGAACCAGTAAAGAGGGAGAATCTTTCCTAGTCGAGTGGAATGAAAGTGAAGGTGCAATCAAGAGGACATATACTGGATTCAGGAGGAAGTCAATTGGTGTTGTGCAATTTGACACTACTCAGAACCACTTTTTGGCAGCAGGGGAGGACCATCAGATAAAGTTTTGGGACATGGATAATGTCAATCTTCTTATGAGCACAGATGCAGACGGAGGGCTTCCGGTTAGTGTATTTGAATAAACAATGCAGAAAGAAACTTCAACCCTCCCCCAGTCCAAAGCTAGCTGCTTATCTTTTCACTTGTGTTTCAGAGTCTTCCCCGGTTGAGATTCAACAAGGAAGGGAATCTTCTAGCTGTATCTACCACAGATAATGGATTCAAAATACTTGCAACTCCTGCTGGACTCAGATCTCTGAGAACAGTGGAAGCCTCATCCTTTGAAGCGCTAAGGCCTCCTATAGAAGCTGCTGCTATTAAGGTCAAATTTTATGGAACTCCCACAGATAATGGGTTTATTTGCCTTTGTTTAACTGTTTTCTTTATAAGCCTGTCAGCTGGTTTTTTTTTTGGGGGGGGGGGGGGGGGGGTGACCCCCCCCCCCCCCCCCAAAAGAAAAGAAGGTCCGTTAAAAAAAAGGTTGTGGTGTTATCATGTTGTGTATTGCTACAGCGCTTATTTAGCTACAGTGCTACACTTTAGTCACGTATGCTTGAGAATCTTAAGTGTTGAGCAAAACCATAGTCATGGCTGTTTGACTTTGCCTGTGCTTGTTATTGTCATTGGGACATTTGGGGTATTTTCGGTTTATAAACTTACCGTGTCCTATTTATAACGAGGTTCAGCTCATTGATGCAAACCTCTGTTCTTTATATGGGACTAAACGATTTTCTGAGTATGGTAAATCTGGAACATATTTGCCTATTGTAATTTTGCTGTTCCAACACCCGAAATTTTGCTCCAATTATGTATTTGTATCCTCCTTCTTCTGTTGATATCTTCTGAAGGAAGTGCATAATGATTTAACTGCTTCCTTTTCTGCAGAATGGAGTTGATATAGTGCCTAGAAACATGGAAAAGGCTAGGATGATTGAGGATGCAACTGAGAAAATCAAACCGTGGCAGTTGGCTGAAATTGTTGAGCCTGTACAATGCAGGCTAGTGACTTTACCAGAAAGCACTGACAGTTCGAATAAGGTTTGTTGAAGGATCCTCTGCCAGCAATGGCCGTCTCATTTAACCTCCTCTATCTAATAAGCTGTTCAATGCCTCTAGGTTGCCCGACTTCTTTACACCAACAATGGTGTTGGTATTTTGGCACTTGGGGCAAATGGGATCCAAAAGTTATGGAAGTGGAGTAGAAATGAGCAAAACCCTAGTGGAAAGGTAATGGGTTTGGAAAGCTTTGTCAATTTATCTTTATGTAAGATTTTGTTTGGGCTCGAGTGTTCTGAAATTGTGATTTGTCAATAGGCCACTGCCAATGTTGTCCCTCAGCATTGGCAACCGAATAGTGGTCTTCTTATGACTAATGATGTCTCAGGTGTGAACCTTGAGGAGGCCGTACCATGCATTGCACTTTCAAAGAATGACTCTTATGTAATGTCAGCTGCTGGTGGAAAGGTGTCACTGTTTAACATGATGACATTCAAGGTACTGATACGGCAATTTGCTAATTGTGCCAAATGTTCTGTTTCTGGAGATATTTATCATGGGCCATCCAACTATGTTTAATCCAGGTCATGACAACATTCATGCCTCCACCACCCGCATCAACTTTCCTTGCATTCCATCCCCTGGACAACAATATCATAGCAATTGGAATGGAGGACTCAACGATCCACATTTACAATGTTAGGGTAGATGAGGCAAGTATTTATGATGTAGACCTACTCTTTCTTTATCCGTCTTTTCCTGGATCCTTTAAATTTATCTAAGTCATTTCTCTTCAGGTGAAATCAAAGCTGAAAGGGCACCAGAAGCGCATAAGTGGTTTAGCCTTTTCAACTGTTCATAACATCCTGGTTTCATCAGGCGCTGATGCTCAAGTATGATACACTTGTCCTTATTTTGGAGAATGATACGACTTTTCGATACTTCCTTTGCAATAAGATTTTGAATGATGAGTGTGGAAGTGGGGAATGGCTGCTTCCATTTTTTTGGTTGGTAGATTGTCTAATTATGGCCGTACTTTTTAACCACTATTGCCCCTTTTCCTGGGTTTGGGTTGCAAGGCAGTTGGTTCTTTTCCTTGGGTCTTGAGCCAAAGTATCTGTATCATGAACTGGGAAAATAGTGGGCAAATTGGAAGTCAGAAGGTTCATGAAGTCCTTTCAAGTTTTCTTTTTTGGGGGGGGGGGGGGTTCAATCCTACATGCTTAGTGGTATACTTACATTCAGCCGAAAGCTGCCCCAAGCACAATGTGGTTTTTGTTTACCTGAATGATATTCTGATGGCCATTTCTAATGGAGGAGGTTTCTGCAGCTGTGTGTCTGGAGCATTGACACATGGGAGAAGCGGAGATCGGTTACAATACAACTTCCAGCTGGAAAGGCAGCTGCAGGTGATACTCGAGTCCAATTTCACTCAGATCAGACCCGCTTGCTGGTCTTCCATGAAACGCAGTTAGCAATATATGATGCCTCTAAGATGGAATGCATTCGACAGGTATGGCAATATTCTTTTATTGTATCTAGCCTCAAAATGGGTATGGTTTTGATAATCCGTTGTAATCCTCATCTGCATTCCTGCATTGCAGTGGGTTCCTCAAGATGTGCTGTCTGCACCAATATCCTATGCAGCATACTCATGCAATAGTATGCTAATCTATGCTAGCTTTGTTGATGGGAATATTGGAGTCTTTGATGCGGACACATTGAAACTCAGATGCCGGATTGCACCCTCAGCACACCTGTCACAGGCTCAGTTGAATGGGTGAGTTAAGGCGTATATAACGTAGCTTTCAGTTTCATGCTGTCAGTTACGCATATTTAAGTTCATGTCCAGGCATGGATATGGTACTTGGATGCTTTGAATTAATCCAAAAAACAACAATTTACCTTGAACTTTGCAATTCTGCCGTCTGACACTGATGTAGGTTTTTTTTTTTTTTTTGGAAGAGCCAACTACCTTTAAGTTGTTAAGATGGATGATACGTTGGTAGTTACTACTGTTGTCTAACATCTTATCTCTTCCATATCACAGGAGCCAGCCCGTACACCCACTAGTTGTAGCTGCCCACCCGCAGGAGCCAAACCAGTTTGCGGTGGGGTTGAGTGATGGAACCGTTAAGGTGATAGAGCCAACAGAGTCAGAAGGGAAGTGGGGAGTGACTCCACCCGTCGATAATGGAATGCTAAATGGCAGGACAGCCTCTTCATCTGCCACTAGCTGAAGTAGCAGTCCCAATCAGATTTAATGATAGTTGTTCATCTCAATGCTTTGTCTGTACATGATTTGTCCAAAATTCTTTAATTCTGTGTATTACGTCAGTTTAAACTTGTTTAGGTTTTGCGATCTCCAGATATGTTTTCTGAGGAACACTGGACGGACTCCTAGTCTTTAGACACAAATACGGTTAGAGGGGTTGCATTCTATTTGGTACCTTTAGCTTAGTTGAAATTGTACTTAAAGATGTGTAACCTCAAATTAGTGTAAATTACTAGGACTTTCACTTTGTTCACCTGTGTTCTGACCACATTGTCTTCGAGGAGATGAATGTAACAGTACTGTATCCCCATTCCCTGAACAATTTGCTAAGAACTTGCCTTTATGATGATGTTCAATTGGCTGGAGGATTGAACAGCTTAAAAAGCGTGACGGATGAGTTTCCAATTATCAATTTAGGGGTTCTCGTGTACGAATTGTTCTTCAGGTTTCTGATGCTTACAGAAAATGGTAATGAAACTTCTGGCATTTGAATTGTCTGATATATAACATGAACAAATCTTTTACATTCTTGACAACCATTAAGGCCCTGTTCTTTTCATGGGTCTTTTTAGATTTACTAATTTTAACTCACTTCAATTTACTTCAATCTACTTCAACCAACTTCAATCTACCTGGAAAAAAAAATACCAACCTCAACCTACCTCAACTTACCTCAACTCACTTCAACTCACCCTTTCATAAATTTAATAATTTGTAACCCAAATCGTTAAAAGTAATTGACAAGTTGTACCGGCCTCCAACTTTCAGAAAAATAGTTACAAAATTGTGAAATTACCATTCAACGAAAAAATGCACTAAAAATTACAATAACTTAAATCCTGTTCTTTTCAGTGAGAAATGAGAGGTGTAGGATGGGTGAGTATGGGAAAGGGAGGGAAGGAGTGGGTGAGTGGTATCTTTTTTTAAGAGTTGGAAGGAGTGGGTGAGTGTTGGTAAAAGTTGAATGTAGTTGAATGAAGTTGAAGTATTGGTTATTAATATTTTTTTGTTTTATAATGTAATAATTTTATTGTGATAGCAATTAATGATGATGATTTTTTTTAATTTTGTTTATTCTTTTTTGCGCTTTTTTATTTTGTTTATTTTGTTTATTTTTGTATTTTTATTATTTTATTACTTATTTTTTATTATTTTATTTTTTATTGTTTACTTTTTAAATTTTTAATTTTAATTTTTGTATTTTTATTATTTTATTATTCTATTATTTATTTTTCATTTTTCATTTTTATTTTATATATTTTTATATTTTTATATTTTATATTTTTTATTTTCAGTTTTTTAATTTTTTTGAATTTTTATTTTTATTTTTTATTTTTATTAAAATTTTCAAATTTGTTAGTTTTAAATTTTTTACTTTTTTGTATTTTTTTTTTATTTTTTTATTTTTTTGTATTTATTTTTTTATTTTTTATTTTTTTGGATTTTTCGTTGGTTATTTTTCTGGAATAAAAAAATGAAAAATAAAAAATAAATAAATACAATTAAATAAAAAAATAAATACAAAAAAATAAAAAATAAAAATAAATACAACAAAATAAAAAATAAAAATAAATACAACAAAATTAAAAAGTAAAAAATTAAAAAGAAAAAAATAAAAAGAAAATACAAAAAAATAAAAGTTAAAAACTAAAAAATTAAAAAATTAAAAAATACAAAATACAAAATAGAAATAAAAAATAAAAATACAAAAAAATACAAAAAATAAAAAATATAAATACAAAAAAAAAATGATAAAAAAAATAAAAAATAAAAAATAAAAAATAAAAAATAGAAATAAAAATAAAAAATAAAAAATAAAAAAATAATGAAAAATTAAAAAAATAATGAAAAACAAAAAAATAGAACTGTTCCATAACATCCGAAAAATTAAAAATGCTTATAATTGCTATCAGATTATTCGTACAAACAATTACATAAATTATAAAAATTTTCAAAATATGAGAAATTGCTGTTTTATGTAGGTGTGGGAAGGAGTGGGTGAGTGTGGGAAGGAGTGGTATTTTTTTTTTAAGTGTGGGAAGGAGTGAGAAGAGGGGGGAAAGAGTGAGTGAGTGTGGGTTGAGTTGATTTCCTAACGAAAAGAACAGGGCCTTAATAAATTATCACATATTCTCATTATTTTAACCCACTTCAACCCAAAAAAAAAAAAAATACCAACTTCAACCCACCTCAACCAACCTCAACCCCCTTCAACCTTTTATTCACCCCCATTTACCCACGAAAAGAACATGCTCTAAGGGTGGGCAAAGGGTCGGATACCTATTAGGTCAAGCAGGTCTGTCCGTTTAAAAGAGGGACAATAAGGGATTGGGCCAATAATATATCAGATAATATCATAATAATAGGCCGGTTCATTAAAGCATATTAATGGGTCATGCTAGGTCACGGACTACTAACGGTTCGTTTGGTGACTTATTACTTTTTCAATCTATTTACCACACTAACTTATACCCCGCAATTAGTTAAATTTATTTCGAACACTTTATGCATGAAAATAATTATTATAAACCTTTTTTTTTTTTTGCAAGTTTGTTTCATTTTAAACAAATACGGGTCAGCCATGGGCTGACCGAACACCGACCCATACATTTACATAAAAGATCCAACCCGGTCCAAATCATTAACGGATCAACCATGACCCAACCTGACTCACTTGACAAACGGACCAGCCCTAACCCTGCCCACCCCTATCCACCCTAACAACCACCAAAATATGCATCGGCTGTATTATTTTTCAGGTTCCTGTGCTAACCATAGAACAGTGACAATGTATTATACATTGTCCAAAGCCTTTGTCACATGTTTTTCAGAAGGCTGTGTGCATTTTGACATTCCTTAGTCGCGCCATGGTGAAATTCGCTTTGGATTTGGGTTCGAAGTTATAGGGTAGTAGCTCCATCTCTGCGGCTATGTACTTTTACATTGCCCAAAGAGGCCTCCTGTTGCATGGATTTGAGTTAATGGGGTTGGCCAACCTACATTGTCACTTTTTCAGGGACTCACAGCATAAGTCATGGCACTATAGGATCAGAGCTAGCCAAGCATGCAGATGGAGGTCTTGTACTCTTGCCATTAGCCACAAGACCGACTCAAGGCTCATGGTTTACGGTTTGGTCTCTTCGGCCTGTCTAGTCATTAATAGTCCCTCAATGTCAGGCGAAGCTTTTGGGAGCGAACTATTGCCTATAGGGCTCTCCTTTCCTGTCTTTATTTGGTCCTAAGGGCGGTTCATTAGGTCCTATTGCCGCAGGTCGTATTGACATGCCTTCCCCTACTAGGGCCAAGTAGACAGGACTACGATACTGCCTAGTCATGGCCGTACAACTGCAGGCTACTTTGGCCTCAAGTCCCTGTCATAGCCTCCGTTGGCCTCTAGTCCCTCAAGTCCCCCAGGGTGGAACTCTAAATGGCCTTGTCTCCAGGAAGGTCAATTCAAAGGGCACGAGTCACCTTGGATAAGCCTCGGGTGAGATGGTGGACATTGAACCACTGTTTATGGGAGACCCTCCTGTGGTTGATTTTGGCCCTAAACAGCTCATTGGGGTCCCCAATAATCTTTGGATGGTGTCAGCCTACACAGAGATGATCTGGGCACAGCCAAGCGACTAGCATACTGTTAGCCATAAGAGACAAAACGAACTGCAAGCAAAACCATTAACAATATTACTGCATAACAATGAACAAATCATTCTCACTCACCTATTTACTTTCCAGATGAAAGCTGTTAGAAACCAATCTAATGTATTGCGTACAAGATATGATCACAGAATCACGTCTGTCTGTCAGTGGGTTCAAACTGCAAGCAGGAATTTATAATTCTGACACCCAAAGAGCTGTTAACCGACAAAACGAACCCAGGGGGAATTTCTTGCATTCACTACCTTCATTTTTCTTACACATCTACAGCACACACACTGCCACACTCACACACAACCCAGACAAGGAAAAAAAGAATATATTGACAATTGATTATATCACCGGATAAAATTGTTAGGTAGAAATAGTGGGCCTGCTCGGCCTCTTTCCTTCCATGGCGTCTTTCTTCCTACGACAGTTGGCACAAAGGAAGGGCCCTTCCCATGGCTTTGATGAGGGGGAGAAAAAAGGCCCCGAGTTCACTGAGAGACCATCACTCGGTGGCTGATCAACTTGGCAGATTGCACATCTGAAAAGACCTGAATCAGGGTTCATAGGAAAGTCCTTGCCTAGCCTGCATTTCCATGAGGTATATTTGAAAAAAGAAACATCAGATATTGCAACAAACCTTTTTAAGTACGATCATTGTCAAAATAAGTCAAACACGACAGAGGTTGAGACTGTGAACCATTTAAAATGCTTATGATGCATAAAAGAAAATCAAACCAAGTCATGCAAGAGATCACAAAGGAACTTCCAAATCTCCAGTTATTTCTCAAACCGGCGGGGGGGGGGGGGGGGGGCAGTTAAAAAAACCCACACTACTACTAGATTCAATGGACCATGCCCACTGGTTTCCCCCTTTTATCCCAAGACAAAGACATTCAAACAAAGGATGTAGTGATAGTTTTGCTACCACATTCCACCACAATTTAGAACAATAAAATATATATCCTAGGTTGGGGGACCTCTAAGTTTTTGTCTTTATACACAGAAAAGATGAATGATTATAACCCTAGATCATTAAAACCTAACATTTTTGACTAAATTGCAGAATCACTTTCACCTAACCATTGATATATGTGGTAGTTTTACTTTGCCTAGACATGAAACTAAATATGTCATATACATGTCAAAATCATGAAATGATGTTAAGCGCACTGAAGCAAAAGAATCAACCTTTTGAAGTCAGAACCAAATGTTGATCCAAAATCAAATTCATGATTTCTCTCTTGGGATAGAGCTAAACAAACACTAATCATAATTTCCAAAATGCAATAAGACCAAAACTAGTCATAATTACTAAAATTGGCTCTCATGCAACACAAGCATAAAGACAGCAGAAGATTGCCAACTCCTCTCCACTTACAGTTAGTCGGATGAAATGGAAAAAAAATGGAATTTAGTCATTGGGATCTTCTTTGAGATGCATAACATAGCGCTTGAAGAATTATGGGAAGCACAAAGGGATGAAATAATTACTCCTGTGTCAGTTTTAGCTATAATAGAAAGGCAGCACATAAAGTGGAATAACATGTATAAATTCCCTTGCGAAGCTAATTTGCTTACAAGTTACAACATGGCCATCCATCCACATAGCAAATCCCAAGGTCCTCAACTTTGGGGGTTTCATGATGGAACGTAATTTGCAACACATGTCTGATTTTGATTATCATAGCTGAGAGCTCTTGGATGATTATTGTAACAAAAAACAAAGGGCAAGCTTGCATAAAAACTGAGTGGAATCTCCACATTCTATAGTAAAGAAAATCACTAGAGTATGTGAATATGGAAGATACAAACAAAGTGTATAAGACCAATACGAGACAAACCTTTCTGCAAGCATAGCAGAACCCTCTTCAAACAACTCCTCCACAGCTCCAACTGCAGAAAGCTTTTTGCTTGATGAATTTTGAGATCTCTTCCCAAATAGTGAACCCAACACATTGTGCTTCTTCCGAGGTGTAGGACTAGGAGGTAAGAGAGGATGGACAGAGGGAATAATGTCAACAACTAAGCAGGTTGTATCATCCTTAAGACCCCTTGATCTCAAAGCTTCCTGTTCAGTGTTCCAAGAAAGTCAGCGAAAATTGTCTCCACTGACTTAGTCAAAAAATTTACCTCTATAACTGGCTCACCTTCACAACAAGTTTTGCGGCAAGATCAGCTGGAAGACCTCGACAAGCTTTTGCAGCAGCCTCAGATGATAAAGCGTCCCAGATACCATCAGAAGCAATAATAAGTCTCCCTCCAGCATCAGAGAGCTGAAAACACTCATAGTCAACTCTCTCTCATGAAATTTTCTGATTAGATGTCAGTCATGACACACTACTGAACAATGACTTACCTTCACTTGCTTAACATGTGGCACGGGGACAATAAACTCTCCTACATCAGTATCACCGATAGACCTAGACAGGCATAATCCTCCTGGCCAACAGCGCAGTGGACCAACCTGAAAAACGGAGTACATCATCATCAGTTATGTCATTTCAAATAGTCTCCTCAATCTTTACTGGCTTATGATTGTCAAAGACGAAATCAATTGTTCTACCTCATTTCCCCCAAAAACATTTAGCCGTCCAACCTCACCCCCGCTTGCTGTCACACGTTCTCTCTCTTCGGCATTTTCCTCTAAGCGGTGATCTACAGTCAAGAGAGAAACTATACCACCCTGTGTGTCCAGTATGCATCTAGAATCCCCAACAGATGCAACAGTAACTGTCCACCCATCGATCACAACAAAAGTGACAGTTGTTCCAGAACTTTCACCTGTAAATCGTAATCAAATAGGTTAGATAATTTACAACATTAAAACAGATTTCTTTAGTGTCTAACATAAGAACACAGTCAAGACAGCCGAACAAACCTTTTTGCTGAAACTCAATATCAGTTTTCACAAACCCAGCAACGAGGGCCCTGGGAAGTGCCTGAAGCCACTCATCCCGACTAGCACCTTGTGGGATTGCACTTAAAACATTATTCAACAAATTCTCCTTTGCAAATATAGCCGCTGATATGCCATTATGGCCATCAAAAATCTACAAAGAAAATTCAATGTTTAGACTATCTGCAAGCATTGAAACTGTAACTACCAAATTCCAAATGCAAATAATTACCGCGAAAACAGAAAAAGATGTCGAAGGATCCCCAGGAATTCTCTGGCAGTCAGGCTTTATCAGGAAGTAATCCTCCCCTTTCTTGGCCAATGCCGCTTGCCCATACCTAATTATCGGTTTCTCGACCTTCTCAGACCTAAGTTCACGGCCAATCAACGTCCCAAGAGGGACAAGAGCCGGCTTAACCCTCGTTACTTCCGTCTGACTCATGTTAGGCTAGATTTCAACATCTCTTAACTCTTCATTTCATAACCTAATCATACAGAAAACAACAATGCACCTTTCAATCAAATCAGGACTTTCTTCACCAAATCTCGATAGAAAGCACCAATCGCAGGCACGTATGAATCATTAAAGAGGAGGATGGATAGCAATTACACAAAATCGTCTCTAATGAAGCATGAATTACACAAAGAACAGCATTTAGCATAAAAATAAATCAACTAAATAAAATTTGTCAAAAGAACCAACCCAGACTTGAGCGATTGGGAATCGAAGTAACAGTACGCCCTAATGTCACCACAGAAAAACTAATTCCTCCAAATCCGACCAAGAATCTCAAATTTCATCCGAAAACGCAATTAGCACTACAAAAATTTAGCCCAAGTAAAGAATGTAGGAAAGAAGCACAAACCCCAAGGCTCCAAAGATCGAAATCGACACTACACTTTTATGACAACCAAAATTAACCAAAATTCCAACTTTCAATCAAATATCCCAATTTTAAACAGTACCCAGAACTGCAATTGCCTAGAAAACGCAATCAACAGCCAAAATACTTGAGCCAAACAATGAACGAAACAAAACCCAATAATGTGGAAGAAGAGGGAATTTGAAGTAGAAACAGAAAGCGAAAACTTACAGATCGAAGAGTGAGAGGGTAGCATTGAAGAAAGATTTGGGAATCTGGGGTTCTACGGAAAAGGGGTCATTGTGAAAGCAGAGAAGTGAAATGGGTGTGAAGAAATAGAGCGAGATCAACGAGGAAAGAAAGCCCTAGATACAGTGCGACATTGCCAGACACGCACACACTCAGAGAGAGAGAGAGAGACTGCTGTGATTTGGTTGGGAGAGCAAAAAATCTAGGGAGAGAAGGAGAGAGGGGGTTGGGGTAGGGAAGACGCGGGTGTGGTTTTAGAGAGAGAAAAAAGAGAGAGAGTGTGTGTGCTGAGAGTAAAAGTCAATTGATTAAGACGTGTTTAAGGTCCTAAGATTAGTTTTTTTAAAATAGAATTAAGATTAGTTGTAATCAGCTACAGATAATAATTAAATAAATAAAAATTAAAGGAAAAAAAGGGGGCTATCTTCCAAAAATAAAATTGACCTAATATAAATATGTCATCTATTCTCCTTTAATGAGAAGTCATTCTTACATAATTATGTCCACAAATTTCAATTTCAATTTCAACATACACAAGAATTTTAATAGTAATGCTTGGATGTTGATGGCATTGGTCAAGTGATCATCATAATCTTCATGCTAGCTGTTGCCTACACCTTGTGAAAACTATGGGTTATGTAGATTTATCTATACTTGTTTTTATTAATCAATTAAAACGTAATTTTTGGCATTTCATCATCTATTTAATTGGAGTTGAATTGAATAATTATTTTTAGATAGAGTTTTTTTCATTACATATTGTTTTATTTACAATACTCAAACTTATAATTAGACATATAATCTATGATGAAATAGCTAGGACGAATGATATTTGTTTGATATTAATATACTGCTTAAATTCTATTTTATTTTAATGTTGCCAATATTTATATTTTCAAATATTATTATTTCTCAATTGATTGAATATATTCTCACTAGTTATGGGCGAAATGAATAAAAATAGGTTTATTGGATGCAATTAATCCAATTTAACTTTGGGAGATTTAGTATTGAATTATCTGAACTCTAAAGCAGCTCTCAATGCACCGAACTTTACAATATATGTTTTGAGTAGTTAAGAGGTCACTTTTGATTATATGTTTTAGTCGATTTTAAATGATCTTATCCCTAAAGTAATACAAATATGTGAAATTTTAAGTTACTTATATTCATTTTAAGTTCAAAATTGTCTAAAGATACAATTTAAAATGTTCCCTGAACTATTGAAAATAACTGTCCCAAAGTTTATAGTATTGATAGAATGGTCGTTATTTATTGTCACCTGGATTCTCAAATAATTTTAAAATTTTGAGATATACACAATAAATTTTACTTGTCAATATTTATTACACTCTGCCAATCAAATAAAACATTTGTCCTTTAAGAACAAATGAACAAGGGCAAGGACAGGAGGAGGAGGAGAACAAAAGGGAAGGGTAAAATCGTTATTTACAATATATATTGACGTAGTTTACCAAAATGACATGGAATTTATGTGTCTATTCCAATTGCCTGGATAGGAAATCTGCGAATCACTTGTTAAAAAGGGAAAATCGAAATTGAGATTTTTTTCTTTTAAAAAAAAGAAAAAAAAAACCAAAGAAGAAAAAGGCACAAATGTGATTGTTGGCTGGCAATTAGGTGAGGATTAGATGGATATCAAATGAAAAGAGGGTTCATAGGTTTTGACAATAATCCATTTTATTTCGGACAAATTTAAGGTGCCACTTTGCTTTTATTTATTGTGGTTCTACATATTTCTCGACTCTTTCTCTCCTTTTATTCATCAAATTAAATTCAATTTAAAAGTATCAGATTATGTCGATGCAAATGTTTTGGTACTAAATCAAAAATTTAGATTTGAATTTTATGAGTTAAGAAATCTACAACGAAAATTTTGCATTTTTGTACGTATTAATAATTATTGCACTGCAATTAGAAGAGGATAAACGCCACAAAATTGGCTTAAAATATTTTTAAAAAAAAAATGGCTTAAAATGTTGTACGAGCGACTAGTAATATGCTAAAGGAAACAAAAAGAAAAAAAAATTGGGTTTCATATGGGTTTTATCTTGCTTGTGTCTCCCTGAAACCTCAATGGTATCATTTAGAGCATTTGGAGTGGCGAGCCAAAATTTTGGCTCAGCAGTGGAGGCATACTTCTACCATATCAACTTGAGAGCCGATTTTTTGACTTACAATCCTCCCTTTTTCTAATGCAAGGGTCACAACTTTGGCTCACTAAATAAAATAATACACATGGACCCAATCTACAACACATAATTTCTTTTTAAAAAATCAAAAAAAGAAAAACACAATAAAAATTTAAAAAATAAACAAAAAAAGCAAGACAAAACTCACAAGGTGGTTCAGAGACACGAGCCTCCTCACAAGGCACTGCAATCAATTCCTTGCCTCCTCACAAGACACTGCAATCAATTCCTCGCCTCACCACTTTTCTCTCTCTTCTTGTTTGCCTCGCATGCCAACCGCTATAGAGGCTCTTAATCCATCTCATATTGCTCTAAATATAAGAATGGAATTGTTGAATTGCATGTACATAGAAGGTTTACCAACTTCAAGATATTGGTTTTCCTAAAACTTCATTCCATCTGGTTTAAACACATGCCTCTCGACTTGATCTTGTATATTTTATAAGGTGAGTTCATACCATATAGGTAGCTTTATTCCTATGTCTTTCCATTTCAATATGGCCGAGCAGGAAAAAAACAAACTCCAATTTGAACTAATTTCTCCTCCTTGGTATAATTAGATGTGTGCAGAGATAGTAGACTTGAGTTCTAATATACTTAGTCGTCTTAACAACTAAACAGTTAGATTAGAGACTTCACCGGTAATAGAATTCCTCTACTTTCTTTCTTTATTCTCGAAGCAAGAATTTTGACCATATATGTTACATCACTCTGTACATACCGTAAAATTTGTTAGTGTTTCAATAAATCATCCCTTAAATTATGGCGTTCTTATAAATGATGGTACTTTTATATGAGACATTTGTCAAAAAGACAAAGAACAAGGAGGGAAAAAAACCAACCCACAAAAACAAAACAATGTTGTTCATAAATCTATTTCAAATTGTGAATGGTAGGAATACCTTTCTCGTAATCGGGAATGCAAACTGTAACGCATGATGTTGACTCAGTGGATTCTTAGGTTATCAATATCATCAATCAATCAACCAACGTAACTTATGCCCAAAAAAAAACACAAAAAAAAAAGAGAAAAGGAAAAGACATCTATCTCCCTGTTTTCCACAATTATATTAATAAATTATAAAAAAGTGGGGGAAATTTCCAGGCTGCTAATTTTAATGGATGCAAATGAATACTATGCTCTTCTAATACTCATTTCAGGTGAATATTAATATTACTACTGTCTTCTCTTTTAATTAATTTAATAATTATGAATATTTATCTTATAAGATCCCCAAAAAAGCGAATTGATTAAAAAATGATACTCAAAACCAATAAAAATTACCAAATTGATATTAACGCCACTTGATGTAATGTAATTGAAAGTAGCACGATGAATATAAGGATTTTAGAGAATGAAATTAAGATAAACAAATCAAAATATATTGATATGAATGCTTACACGACGTGGTGAACATTCATGTGCATCCCATAAGAAAAAAATAAGAGTAAAATTCTCCCATAACAAGTATCATGAATACTGCATAACTATAATTTAATTGAAGCATGGTATTCACCCGGATAGTCAGTTAATATTGATTAATGTGCTCATAATGAGAAAAATGCTTTTTATTCTAAAGCTCAAGGTTACAAGCATTGTATCGATCAAGTTAATTAATAATTATATTATCATAATATAAAATAAAAAAGTATATAATGATATTGTTAAAACAAAAAAAAATTAATTATTCTAAAACTAAAAGTCTAACATATGATATACTCTCATTATACGTCAAAGCTATGAGTGGCAGGTTGGCTACACACAACACTTTCTACCCCCCACCCGGGTTCGAGCTTGGGGGACACAACTTTGACTTTGTGCCTTGCGAGTTGTATGTGGGCAGATGGTGTTCCTAGACCTTGGTCTAGGCTTTAACATCCCCTTATTCCTTGTCCGTTCAAGGCCCGCTAGGTACCCTTGCGATAAGGGTCCAGTGGGTTGACTTACCAAATATATATATATATATATATATATATATATTGAAAATAAAAATCATGCAAAAAGGAGTCGATGCTAACGTGGCCACGTGATTGGCGGACCCAAACACAACAAAAACAACAAAATACTACTCATAATAAAAATGATAATAAACAAATAAATATTAAAAATGGTTTGTTTAGGGATTAACCACTCAGTGTGCTTCCCAGCTGGCAGTTTCCAATATGTGTACGCAATTCAAAATAATATCCCTCTCCGGAAATGGGATTAGTGAATTTCCAATATGTTTCATTTTCAAAATTCTTCATACCCAACTGGCATCCGCATCACCTTTGTTTTTGCCACCCCAAAAATCAAAATCAAACAAGCCCTTTTCAAGTTTGACAATTATGCTGAGTGTGGAAGTGTATGAGACCTATAACTTCGCTATCTTCAGAAGTGCGCTGTTTTCAAATTATATTTCGAGTCTCAACTGAGATGCGATATATGCAACCTAGACACGATATATGCAGCCTAGACACGACATAATACAGTACAATACGTGCTTCTAAATTATATAGAGGAGTTGTAGAGAATGAACTGAACAAGTATAGCCATGGCATAAGAATAACATTTGCAAATGATAACAATAGACAAATATTTGAATAACATTTGCAAATGATAATAATAGACAAATATTTGAATAAATCTTGTATGCATGACAACTAATATCAAATAAACCAGTGAACACCAAAATTATAGTATAAAATGTACACCAATTTTCATTTTGCTTTCAAATCCATCATAATCTCTTGATATGTTGGCCTCAGCACAAGATGCAAAAGGGAGGACATGACATAATATGTTGGCTGTATTTACCTATTACTCACTTCCCCTTCTTGAGAGAAGAACAAACCAAACCCTCAATCAGACACCCATATGGACAAACAACAAAAGGCCATCAATTTAGTGGGGCCAAAAAATTTAACTTTCAAGATCACCACCACCATCAAAATGACACACATTCAGACAGCTGAAAGTGCCCATTCCACTCCATTTTACATTGGAAAAGAGCCTTTCCCTCCTCTTCTCCTCCCCCCTCTAGACACAACCACCATCTTAGGATGCCTTTGCTATGCAAATGCAAGATAGAGAGTGAAAATCAACTTCACTTTGTACTTGTAATCCCTGTTTTTCGCTTCACGTGCCCGGCTGGTACTCCATTCCTACTGGCATGCGGGTTCGTCCCATTAGTCACTTTCCGCGATGGTGCTGTGGGGATCATACTCCTGATCATACCAGAAATGAAAAGGGTGTTGTATTAATTGCATGGTGTGTTAAATATAAGAGCAACAAACAAATTGACATATCATGAAGCATACTTTTTCTCCATGTTCTGAGAAGTTTTCACCAGGGGTCTTCTGATCCTTGAACCCAACAAGCCATTTGGCGTGGATGAAACTTTAGGCACGTGATGCAAATGATGAATATCGGGCTCAGATGAGTCACTGGCTGCAGTCTCGAGCTCATCGATGACATCAGGGTGGGCTGGAGCATACCTACTAACCTGTACATTATCCCTATTGTTGGCTACCATGCTATGCGAAGACTGCTTTAAGGTATCCTGCCCTGAAGACCTAGGTCTACCAACTGTATCCTGCTTCTTCTCCATCGAATCAACTTGGCTGTTCTCTTCTCCCTTGAGGCCTGTCCGCTGACCATTTGGCAAGAGGTCAACGGGATCCAAGCTTCGCCGTCTTTCCTTCCTGGTCCCTGCGGTTTTCGCTTTGGCCTTGAAGATCACAATTTTTCAATTAGAAACTGATAATAAAATGCAATTTTGTTTCAAGATCTACGGTTTGGATACATAAAAATGAGAAGAAACAAATGCATTTTATTTCATGATCTATAGTTTGGATACATAAAAATAAGAAGAAACAAGAAATTTGATGATATTTATATGTTGGCCTCTTCTCCTCCCCCTTCTAGACAATGCAACCCCACCTAAAATACAAATTTCCATAACCTAATGTCTGGCAAGTCTATGAAGAACATATTGCCAAGTTCAGGTAAGAACGTTACAAGCTCCGGCACAGTTGGGTAATCAAGTGGAGGATGTTGTAGTCAACAATACAGTGGCTCAAGAATCCCATTACTAGCAGTCAGCTAGTTCAAATCTTGAAGAAATAATGCTTCTGTTGCACGTGCTATGGATCTCATGAAACTCGTTTCCTTACCTTGATGTTAGCAACATCCTCAGTAGAACTCCTACGACCACTTGAGATGTCTTTAGGTGCCCCCAAGGCAGGATGTACAGGTGAAGATGTTGTGCTTGCAGCAGACTTCACGCTGAGAGTTTCTGGGCTGCCTGTTAATGAGCGAGAAAGATGTTCCACCTCTTCTTCCTTTCTGGACAATGCTGCCTTGAGATTAGCAATCTGGCACAAAGAAAGAGCATATGTCAACAGTTCTTTCATAGAGAAACTAAGCTATAATCATATAAGACAAGGGCGCAACGAGTCAGAACCTGTTCTTTTAGTTCTTTGACATCTCCAGTCTCCTTGTTTGCCTTCGCAGCACCAAGCTCGATAGTGGAGACGCGCTCAGCAAACTTGAGTGTACTAATGGTCTCCGCAACGGCATCTGGTTCTGGGCTTATGTGAACAAACATCAACGTTTTTGCTTGTCCTCCTGACACAATTCATGAAACAGAAAATTAAGACAACAGAAAGCGAATCCTTATAATGTAATTTAAGAAAAGAAAGGTGTACCAAGTGAATCCTGAAGCAACTGGGTGAGTTTGCTATTCCTATAGGGAACGTGAGTGCTTTTTGAGGCAAGAGAAGCAATCACATCGCCCAATGCAGCCAGGGACTTGTTGATGTGTTGAGCTTCCTTCAATCTGTCCCCTGTCACCTCAGACTTGTCGACCCTTTCACTTCCAGCCAGGTCAACCAGATGCATACAACCTCGTAGAATGGCTCCTGATGTTAGGTCTTTCCCTTCAACATGTACTGTCATGCAGCTGAAAACATCCATTTTAAGTAGTTAGATATTACGATCTAATGCAAGATAAAAATCAAAGCCAGCGAGGACAAAATTGTACCTGTGCGAACGACTACTGCGGTCATTCATGGCAGTAGAACTCACTGCACGATTCTTGTGTCCCGTGTCCATCAGATTGATAACATCAGATGTTGTCGAGACAATTAATCTATTTGCATCCGGCACATTTATCCCATTCACAGAACCGTTCCGAATTTCTAATGTATTCACGAGTTAAAGAAAAATTGAATTTGATATGTGATTATGTCCTCAAGCACAGGAAATATCAGTTAATAGTAAACAACTAGCATAAGCGTGAAAGGATATCTTTTGTTTGAACCATTAGTGGCTAGGAGATCTCGAACTTGCTCATTGTAGATCTCCATCATCTGAACAGAAACCTCATAACTAATGGTTTCTTTTCTCTGTTGTGTGATACAGAACAAATCATTCAAGGCTCTGTAGTTCACACCATAGGTCTCCTCAGTGGGGTTGTTGGGCCCAGTCTGGATGAAACCCAAGGGTCACAATTTCCAGCATGATTTACACTTTACAGTATGGAATAGAAATGAAGAAAACAATCTGCTTTATGAAGTAAGCAGTCTGTTATTACCATGGTGTGAGTTTTCCCCGCTCCTGTTTGCCCATATGCAAAGATACAGACATTGTAACCATCAAGCACAGACCGAACAAGAGGTTGCATGTCCGCATATACCTCAGCTGCAGAAAAATGCAAGTACAGCATGAAACTTAGAATGATGTCCAAGTTGATTATATGTGATACTGTCTCTGAAGACTCATGAAAAAGCTCTATAGGAAGTTATTGTACAATGAAAGACTCATATGACCAACCTTGTGTTGCAGTAGGTCCAAACACTTTATTGAAAGTGAAGGCTTTCTTTGCGTCTTTGCCATTCTTTGATGGAGTCAAAATGGTAATGTTCCCCTCTTCTACACGGTCCACGGTGGTAGAACCGCTTGCCTGCCCAGGCAAGAATGGACGTACTCGACAGTACACTCTAATGTTCCCTGTGCACCAACGAACATCTCAGTTTTGCACATAACTGACAGATGTAACAGGGAAAATTTAAACTGGAATTAACGACAATACTGCATTTACCTTTGAGGTCTTGCAGTTGATTATATAACTTGCGATTTTCTTCTACAACTTTCTTGTATCCCGAGGCAGCATGAGTAAGACTCTGCAGTTGGTTACCTAGAGGGAAATGATAAGGACTGTCAGTATGGGTCAAAAGAATTTAATCTAGAATGCAGAAAATAGTGCATATGGTACCTAGATAGCCAAACTCCTCATAATACTTCATTTGCAGTAATTGCATACTTTCTTTTATGGTCTGGATAGTATGTTTCAGCGCCTGAAATCAACACTGTCAATTAAAAACTCCAAGAAAAAAGTTAAAAGTCAAAGCAGGGCCACAAATTTCCCCCTTACCTGGATGTCTCTCTTTTGTCGCTCAACAATCATTTCCTGCTTGTCGAGGTGGCTACTTGATGGTTCAGAAATGATATAGTCCTGGCTCTTGACTTCTTCTTCTCCTTCACTAGCTTGCCCTGCTTCACTGGCCTCGTCTGGGGCAGTGTTTCCAACACTCTAGAACATGTTTTTCAGATGTGAAATTGCCAGCAACTCAGAACCAAGGGCATCATTCATCAAGAAGAAATTCAAGCTAGATATCTGGTAATAGGAAACAAAAACTTTTACCTGTGACTCTGCCCTGGGAGATTCTGTAGGAGTTGTGTTCTGCCCTGAGACAGACATTGTTTCTGAAGTATTCTTCAGCTGCCATACATGAGAAATTAGGATCTCAGCTTTTGACATTGCAGTGAAAATACTAAAAGACCAGGGCAAACTTATGTTAGTCAAACTCAGCTTCAAATATCCAAATGGGTTTGTGTACAGGGGTTGGGCTTTCTTATTTTCCGAAGGTTTACATGTCTTTGCGATGGGCTTTCTAAACTTGAGACAGCCACTTACTGCTTCAATTTGATTGGCTAGTCGACGTTCATAATCCTCCAGAATTTTGCTCAGCGCAGATTCAACAATCTGAGACCAGTAGGGAGAGCATTTAGTCACTTTCATAGGATGTATCCAGCATGGTAAGGTCACTAGTAAACATGAGTATTAGCAAGGACCGGCAGGGGGGAAAAAGAGAAAAGGCATGTGAGAAAGTCAAATTGCTCATAACTTATGATGAAGTTTCCCAAGAATCAAATGTTAAACAACAAGGGCAAAGCACTTACACTTGGTATTTCTTCTGGTTTCTTATCCGTAATGAGTGAGCAAATCATATTGCTTACAGAACGCGAATTCCACTGTAGAAGCAGCACCGGGAAAAAAGAAAAAAAGAAGCAATTTTTACTTGTTACTGAAACCAACGATGCGAATGCCAAATAGTTCACATGAAAAAGGTTAGTTCTCTCACTATGTCACTAAGATCGAGACCAAGATCACTGAATTGCTCATGGCCAAAAGAGTCTAGGGACCGCTCGTTTCCAGAGGGAACCCTCGAAACTGCACTCAAGTAACGATCTACATTCTTTTTAAGAAACGTCTTCCCACTGCTAGGTGATTTTACACCTCCAGTAAGCTTCCATGATCCACTTCCACCAGCTACCTTCCAGTCACTAAAAGATTTCAATGCCAGGACACAATTCACTACCCTCGCAGTCTTGCCACCCTGGTCACATCATTCTCATACACATTGAAAACAAAACCCAAAAAAAAATGAAAAAGAAAATAGAGTTGATGTTTGGTTAAAAACAAATGCATTCATCATATCATATCATATCTGACAAGAATTCAGAAGTCACCAACCTGTTCCAAATCAGAGGCCTCAAAAGTGGGAAGCCCCATTTCTTCGACAGCAACCAAGAAGTTCCTCACATTCTCAAAGTATTGGTATGCCATTAAAGCCGCACCATCAGCGGCAATCACAGTGTCATTTGGAGCCTCAACCACCTACAAACACATACCAAATACACGTAATGAGCATCTAGCATAACAAAATGAACAGAAATTGACAATGCAGTTGGTCTAATCAGTCGTTTCCCTTTTTCTTTTCTCCTATATGAAAATGAGAATACCTTTGGGATAGTGCCAGGTTGAACCTTGTTGATAGCAGTGCAAAGGATTATCCCGCTCCTCAACCCAAGTCTGAAATCTTCTTCAGAAGGCTCAGAGGGTAAATCCCTAGCACCCACAACTCCAACCATCTTTCTTAACCACCCAGCAGCTTCATATCGCCTTAGTGCTACACAATGCAATATCTCTTATTAGATATTTGTATAAATTCCCTCTTGTATAAAACTGAAGATCACCCAAACCCCATCATCATAAGAGAATTTCATCTCCCCCCCCCCCCCCAAAAAAAACCAAAAAGAAGAAGAAGAAGAAGAAAGGGCCATTCATTCACATATCCTTGATGATGCCAGACTTGAACATCAAATTTCATACAGTCCAAATGCCCATAAACAAAAAATATCAAATCAAACACAAAATCCCCCCCCCCCCCACAAAAAAAAAAACTCTAGGGTAAAAGATGATCAGCCATTGAACAAGCATTATGTATGTAGTTAAAATCCCAGCATTCAAAGTCAATGTGAGCAAACAAGTAATTTCTCAGATTTTGAATAACTTTCATTAATTTCCCACATTATCAATGACATAATAAGTGCATGCTAATGTACAATCATACAGAGAAATTAAGAGAAAGAGGGTAGAATCAAACAAAAAGGGGGAATGGGGATCATACAAGCCTCCTCTGCCTTTCTTGAAGCCAAATCAATGTCGCTCAACCTCATTCCATTCGGTCTAACAACATCTTCAACTACCACAGAAGCAGTAGGAGATGACACCATTCCCTCCGCCGCCATTGGAAACCCTCAATGAAGAACTTAAAATCGACCGTTGGGATGGCAAGAAAAATGTGCCTAGTTCAAGAACTGGAGTTATTTGATCCAACCATTCAAATTTAAGGCAGACCCTGATGAATTCTTCAAAAACCCAATTCACAAAAACGAGAATTTCTTCAAATTTCTTCAAATGGGTTTTGGAGGAAACACAGAGATGAAGGTTTTTTTTTTCCCCCGGGGATGACGAGAGAGACAGGGGAATGGGGAAGGAGAAGATTATATATAAAGAAGGGCGAAAAGAGATGAAAGATTATTTCTTTTTTATTTATTTTTTTCTTAAAGTTGAACCCCAATTCGCCATTGTCAAACCTTTCTCTCTACTTTCTTCCTCTCTCCCTCTCTCTCTCCCTCTCTCGCTCTCTCTCTCTGTGTCTTCTCTCTATCTCTCTGTTTCTCTCTCTTCTTTCTCTCTCCAGTTTTCGCTGTCCCAAAATCAACTGCCTCCGACGCACCCGCTTCGGGTCACCTGAAGCTTTGCAAATATTTTGGATGCTTAAATATAAATTCCCCAAATGTCTATTTTTATCTCTTTCTTTCTCTCCTCTATCTGCCACGTGTCCTTTTTGTTTTTCGCATCATTTTTCTCTCTTTTTAAATTGCTATTTTATATCATCAAAACACCCCCCATAAGAACAGAGACCATATTTTTGCTTCGGTAATTAACCCCAAAAAATTTAAAAAAATATTTACATGATTTTGGAATTTTGTTATGAAGAGGTATAACTTTGATAAGAAAAAAAAGAATGCAGTAAATCAAAGGATGTGCCTTTAGGAAAAAAGACATGGGAAAAGTCATATTATTTGGGAAAAAATCTGTTCATGAACATATCTTTTCATGGAGGATACGTGTTTCCAGAAAAAGATGATTTTAATTAGGATTGTATCTCTATCTGAAAATTAAAAATAAAAATAAACATGGATCTTCTAGAACAAGAAAAATTTCTAACAGGTAAAATACGTAGATTTTTTTCTCCCAACTTTCATTTCTCTATTCAAAACCTCACTCCCTTATCAGTCAAGGATTTATGGTGATTTCCCTATATAGAGCTTTGATCAATGCAACTCTAATATTCCTAGTATACTTGTATTTATTTTTTTTTCAGATTTTGGATTTAGATTGGATTTTGAAGGCAAATTTGTGTTACAATATAGAGCATATCATGCTGAAAATAAACCCTAACGAAAAGAAAAATCGTCATCCTCAAGGAAATCTTATTACATCGTAGCTGTACATATTGGTATCATATGTTGATAAGTAAAAATCACAATAATGTGGAAAGTACTATGTATACATCACATGCATGATGTGTCTTTGGTTGGAGTAGCAAATATACCTAGTTCTTTACAACAATAATACCTCTCAGTGTGGGTTCCGCATTCATAGGGTTTGGAGAGATCCAGCTGTAGGCAACATTATCTATACCGGCATTTCTACCCATAGAGATGCTGATTCCAAGAAGCCCACAAAAAAAGGTTTTGTGAAAATGTTTTATAGAAGAAATATCTTGTGAAAAATATACCTAGTTCTTTAATTAGTAATATTTCTTATTATAGATTGTAATAGCAATAACTAGTTTTTTAATTATTAGTAATGAGTAATATTTTATTATTGCCTTCTCTTAGATGAAATATCTTATATTAAAAATTTATGAAAAATATACAAGAAATAACTACTTAAATATCAAAATTGAACAAAAGCAATTTTATTTTATAGAAATAATTGTCTAAGACCATTTTTTTAAATATCATCGAACCAAACCAAAAATTCTCGAACCAAACCAAAAAAAGAAAAAGAAAAAGAAAAAAAATCCCACTGACGTTTCAATATATTCAGAACCATGCATGATGCCGCCCTCTTTTATAAAAAGATCTTTCATTAATATTCCTACTAGCCTATAACAAACTATAGGCAATATTATTTTTTTTTCTAATTTAAGGAAAATTTTTAATTATGAAAAAAGGAAACTGTTTTAATGAAAAGTCATATAACATTAATTAGGTTTTTAAATTGTAACATTAATTAATTACTAATTATAAGGTTTCAACCAAACCTTCATTTAGTTATATTTGATTGAAGTGATGTTTTGGACTTCGCTAGATTGAATTGGTTAAATGCGAAGTAATTTAATGATCAAAATATCGTGTTTCTATAATTGGAACTCGCATAGTATCTGAAATAATAGATAATACAAAATCTAAAGATTAACAACATATTCTTTTGAATTTATAATCAATGTTTTTAGTATTACTAATTCAATCTCATTCACATGATTAAGGGTTTTTGTCAACTACAATTCAATATTATTTGGCTCTATTTGATAACTTTTATTACACTTTCCAATAACATCTGTACTTATTGAAAATATATTGTTAAACATTTTAGTACTTTTCAGTACCATTTACTACTGTCTAGTTTCTATGAGCACCATTTTATTTCTCCAACTACGAATCATTTCACTTAATACCACTTAATAATAAGTAACTTATATATTCATATTTTTAAAGAGCATCAGTTAAATAATTTTATTTATGATTATAAATAATAAATTAAGTTTATATTCGCTTTTACAACAAAAATAATAATTAATAAATTTAAAGACTCATATTATCATATAATAACACGATATTATAGCCTGAAATTCTACATATGTGACTAACCACCGAAGCTGGGAGGTTCGGATGATTAAACCCTCACCAGGCAATTTGGCTGTTCCCTTAAAGCCCACACCAAAAATTGATGGGAAAGAAGGAGAGACTAAAAAAAAATGAAAAAAAAAAGGAGGGGCCCCACAAAGTTGTCAGTTAATTGAACGTGCCAAAAAGCATGCCGGCGGGAGAGCTTAGACGTGCCCTCCAATGGGCCCAACTGCTCCGCCTTTACAAATTTTACTAATATTTTTCCCAAAAAAAAAAATCATTAAACATAAATAATGTGACATTTATGATGAACATAAAATCCGAACAGGTGTAATTGTAGTATACAAAAGAAATTTTAGTTATAAAATATTTAACTTAAAATATACAGAATATTCACCTTTTTATGTATATAATATTGTTGTCATTCAATATTGAGAAGAGATTTATGTGATACTTTTGTTAAAGTGTTGAACAATTGTTTTATTATTGAATTTTCTTTTTTGGGGAAGAAATATTATATTGACAGCTAAAATTGAAGTATTTGAAGCCATTAGGGACTATTATTATCAGCTTGAGAAAATTCAGTCCAAATGCAACAAAGGAAAATGAACCAATATAAACAAAAGAATTCCAACACAAAAACTCCAAAAGAGTCTCAAAAATAAATTCAAATAAGAAGATTAATATTTTAGATTGTACCAATAAAGAAGATGGAAAACAACTAAACAATATACTACAATAAAAGAATGAGATTTAACACAATTGAAAATACGACTATTTCTAAAATACTGTTTTATCCCCCCAAAAAAGTAATAATTATTTTTGAAAGATAGGTATACACTTACGTACAAAAGCCAATTTTTTTTTCCCTTATTCATTTTTATTATTCTGTTTATAAGAAAATTCATTTTTAGCATACTAATACTTAGTGGGTCTCATAAAAAAAAAAGCACCCTAAAAAAAAATCAAAAACAAAAATCCAAAAGACATGAAAATGTATGGACCAAGGGCCTGTTCTTTTCGTTGGTCAATTCCAAAATACTAATCTCAACCCACTTCAACCTACTTCAATCTATTTTTACTATTTTAACCAAGTTTAATTTATCAGATTAAAAAAATTTAATCTATTTCAACCTACCTCAATCTACTTTACTCCACTTTAACTTTTTACCCACTTTAATTTACCTACGAAAAAACCACACCCCATGTGGTTGATAGCAATTGGTTTGGGGTACATTTTAATAGTGACATTCAGTACTTTGATGCATCAAATGTCACCACTCACCAGCATATATTTTGGCTATATTTTTCATTTTCTTTTTAAGTCAAAACGAGTGCCCCTTTTTTGCCATTTGGTTGACCATGTAGACAGCAATAATTCTTCCCTTCTCAGCAAATTACAAATAATCCCCCCCCCCTTCTGCTTTGGTTAGAGGAGAAAATACTTAAATTCCATATGTTGTATGCCTAGTTTGTATGTATGCTCTACTTGAAACAAGAAAAAGGAATTAAGGGAAATCTTGAAATTGATCATAAAACAATTAGAGAGGAGAAATAAGCAAATATTAATTTGTGAAAATTATATAAAAATACTTAACAGTTGACCAATAAAACAAAAATGAAAACAATTTTGTATTTCTAAAATACCGAATTGAATTTTTCACATCTATTGAAAAACACTGATGATTAGTCAGTACTCTATTCCGTTTACTTTTTTTCCTGTGATAGTTACAACAAACACTTGCTTAACTTGCTTTGAGCCAAATGATACCTACTTTCAAGGAAAACATATAGATTTTCAAGAGAAATCTAATGGCATATGTTGAGAGGGACTACAAGCCATTGGCAACAACTTCATCCTGCTAAGATTGTAGTCTTGTAAGTCGTACCCTCAATAGTCATATCCGGACACGTTTTTTTCAACTTATCATAAATATTTATCATCAAGATTTAGTAACTTTCAGCACAATTTAACACTTTGTTAAATACTTATTGAAAATAACTAGTTATATTTTCTTCAACCATTCAGGATATTTCAACATGATTCAGCATGTTCCAGCTTGATCAATATATTTAAGCAATAAGCACCAATAATTACTTTTCATAAGTCGAAAAGAACATGGCCTCCAAAGCCATAAATCTTGATAATTATGAGAGCTGAGACCAAGTAGGCAGTAGGATTTCAGATTACTAGTGCTAAGAGAGATGAACAGGATGGTTTACCAGAAGCATCTTTTCAAGACAACTCAAACATGAATATATGTTGATTTCTACAACCAAAAAAAATTGTGTTTCCAATGTTCAGTCGTTTGACATTGCTTGAAAGATGCATCTCTTTCCCAAATAGGCAGGTTATCCAAAGATCTTTCAACTTTTTTCTTTTTTCCTGGTCAGTGTGGGAGTCCAATGACCATAAATTGGGGGACACGACCCTTCCCTTGCTGACTGAAAGCGGAGCTCTGAGTTGTTCAACCCTACCACTGAAATTCCAGACCACATTTACAAATGTGAAGTTCAGGCAATCCCAAATAAGAGCTGGGTTTCTGTATTACCAAAACATGAATGCCAAAATATAACAGGAAGTGCCAAAAAAATCCCAACAAATGACTGCATCAAGCCTAAAATATTGATCGTTTGCATCAGTACAACAGTCTCTTGACACTGATCACTCGATAATTTTATCGTCGGAAACTCTACACTTAATCTAGGCAACAAATGTTAGTCTGCAACAACAGGAGATATAGCAGAACCAAGGAATTATAAAGAATGGAAGCAACTTCCCCTACCCAGTCATGATGCTGGAATTATGATAGCAACAGGAATCCTTGCTGTCTTTGGCATTAAAGTTGACACCACCATACACAAAGAGGATAAACAATTGGGGACACTATCTTAGATGGATTCCCTTTCAGATGACCAAAACATGTACTTGGTATAATTTAAAAACCAATGGAACACCCTAAAGAACCCACAAAAACCTACCGTAATCCAAGGCTTAGATCAGAAAGCTCTGCAACTCAAAAAGTAAATTACAGAATTACAAGAGGTATCAGACTTTGGTCCACTTGACCTGATTTCAGCTGTTCTGATTCCATGAGCAAAATCACTTATTCGTTCAGGTTCATCTAAGTAGGGCCAAAAGCAATGAAGAAAGCATCATTAGATATATTTGGTGGGTTTCAGAGACCAGAAAACAATTCTTTCTGATTCACAGCAAGCAATCATGACAGCAACTTCAGCATTATATTTTAAGCAGGGTTGTTCTTGTAAACAATGGTGGTAGGTTGAAGAGGGGGATCAGAACTCCTAACATATGTTAGTTACTTTTTCTAGGAAACAGTATTAGTCAAATTAATACAAAAATCCTTTAGAATGACTTTATTTTCTAGCTATGGTCTGCTTTCCTAAGGCTTATAATCAAATGCAATGTAAAAGCATAAGCAAGCATCTCAAAAAGCCTCATACATGATAACATAAGATAAGATTATAGAGGGAAATCATTGTTCAAGAAGTCCATTCATGCTTTGTGAATGATCAATCAAAAATTTGGCAAAGAAGAATCAATCAGCAATGCGCTTTTCAACACAGCCCATGTGTCTTAAGTCACTTCCTGAACTAATGTTCATACCACCTGTCTATTAATTTAGAGACCCCTTCTAATTTTCAGATTTAAAACATAGATCAGTAGCTGATAACTCACCTTTTAATGACATGCATCGGATTGCCCCATACTCCCATCCTCTAATGCTTCAATGTGCCAAATGACCTGTTAAATTTTATCAGAATGTAAAGATATTCAGCAATTGGAAAAAACTACAGAGAGATACCCAAAAAAAAGGGCATAGAGCCCTCAAAGATTAACAATGGAATGTTTCCTCTCATTTTTTGTTACTATTCTATTTTGGTAGTAGATGAATCTTAACAATCCTTAACAGAAAAACCAGAGAATTGTATAATTGTCAAGTTAATATGCACCCCAAACAAATTCCTGATCCTAAGAGGTCCAGAATTTTCGACGAAGATTGTCAAGGCTGGTACTTGGCAATAGACGTAGATAATCAAGATTTTCCATCTTCAAGAGTCCCTCTATTTGAGGCAGAAGGGAGTAGAGTCCAGAGTTAGAAAGTGGACCCCAAACGACAGCAAACCAATATCTCTTGTAGTGTATGGATCTTCCGTACAATCATACACAATCAGCTGCAGCTAGCATCCACCTACACAATCACCGTACCAACTACAATCTGGATTTGGCATTTTAAAGCTTGCAATAAAGAGAGTATCCAAAACCACATCAGTTGTATATACTATAAAATATATATCACTAAATCAACAAGATCATTGTATTACAATATCAAAAACCAAGATATATTCATGCAACAATGTGGAAATGAGAAGTTTACACAATAAAACAGGAATCCTCCCACTCCTCCCACAAGATATCCGATTGTCATTAAGATCATATCTACAAGGCTAAGGTCTGCCCAGCCAACCACAGGGGCATTAAAGATTGGGGCATGAATGTTTCTCAAGAAAGGCAAACCAAGCATAACAGTGCAACTGTTGCCTTCTGGTGTTAACTTGTCTTTACACGCTCAAAAGGAAGAAAGAAAGCATGCTTCATTCTCAGAGTGAAGGTAATGGACCAAGCATTTGCGGCTAGGAAGATTTCTTTTCAAGGTCCTTATTGCTTTCTGATTCTCTGTGCCTAAAGACAATCAAATATAAAAGCAAATGTGAATTGACGATACATGCAAGTAGTAGTAAAAACTGCAGGAACTTGAAGAGACCAGCTTATGTGGAACTCCGTCTTCACGAACTACAGACAAACCATACTTCATCCATCAACTTCATGAACTAGATGGTAATTAGTTCATTATAATGCTTATTGCCAGACTACTCATGCAGTGTGAAACCGTGAATCTAACTCAATATGCACAGCATATCCAAAAATGAATAACAACTAAAGCATGGCGACCTAAACTGTAAATAGGAAGATGATAATTATGCAAGATGACGAAAGGAGATAGTTAACCAACCTCAAGTAGAAAAATCGAGGTCTGACAGTATTATTACACTCGTTGAATCTAATCATGCTTCATCAACTCTTTATGATTCCCAAACTACTTACCTTAAAACAAGTTGCCGAGAGGCCAAGCTCATTCAGGGAACAAACTATAATAACTTCAGACGTTAGAACTTGAAAGCTATAAGTTTCTTTTCATGATAAGCAGAACTCCCCACCAACTTTCGGTCATTACCAAGTCTAAATCTAGGAAGCAGTATCCATTAACAGATTTTTGAATAACTTGCAACTGACAGCTTGACACAAATTTCTCATTTTCTTAGAGGGGAGTTGGCTGGATTCAGGTTCTCATTTCATGCTTTATAGTTCACCTGACAATCCAGAAGAATGTCCAGAATGCATTAAGATGACAAGGGCATATCTTTTAGGTGTCTGCTTCCAATAGAATGCTTACAGTGGATAATTAATATCCAAAAATTTGTAAATGCAGTTAAACACTCCTGTTTTAATTGCGACATGAAAGGAGAGAAGATAATTCATTGATATTCTACACGTTGAGAAAATAAGTTACTCCAATCAAGTTAAATGAGATGCATACAACAATGAAGTCTACCTCAAGGGAAAGGAGAAGTTCAAGATCCCGATGATAGATACATAGTAATATACAGTTGTACAGGTTTGCAGAAGATCCAACTAGCACAAGAATTGGAGACTTGCAGGAGTGGCTAACTCTGACGAATATACTTGAACTGCAAACAAAACACTGATCTGAAAGAAACAGAGCAACTATATTCCAGTGCTCATCACATTAACGATACTCCATTTGGAGCTACTCTTAGAACAATCGACAAAGTTACATATTCATACCTTAGTGGTGGAATTTAATTCATCGACTTGAAAAGACTCATAGACACCATACACCAGTACATTACAAAAGCAAGACCCATCTAAAAATTATATATCTTGCCAAAGCATGCCTCCAGATACATCATTTTGCGGGTTAATGCAAACAAAATATTACTCAGCTCTGACTGCAGTCATAGTTGCAAATGAGCGGTGTGGCACATCAGTGCTGCTCAGTACAACTTCGAGAAAAGAGACTTAAACTTTCGACAACAAGAACATATAGGCCAGAATCCTGGAACAAG
Organism: Selenicereus undatus; assembly: GCA_017589665.1. Classification (NCBI taxonomy): domain Eukaryota; kingdom Viridiplantae; phylum Streptophyta; class Magnoliopsida; order Caryophyllales; family Cactaceae; genus Selenicereus; species Selenicereus undatus. Next base: position 9,816,324 of record JACYFF010031959.1, read on the forward strand.
GGTCGATAACGAACTTAGGACAATCAATGTTCTTTGGACTCGCGTATCAATAGATGTTATCGTCTTTGTGTAAACCAATGGGGATGGGGGATCCAATTATTGAAAAAAGGTTCTCCCCACCTTTAGGTAAACCATAGATTTTGGGTGTCATCCCCGTGGACAATCTGACAATCAACCCCCGGAGTTTGGAGACCTTCTGGCATCCCAAGTATCAGAGTTATGAATGAATCCTGGGACAAGGGATTCCCAACCTGAATATCAGCTGCCCACAAGGCTAGTTTTCACAGCTTTGGCCAAAAATTGAAATCCACCAAAAGATTGCTGCGCAGCAGAGCAGGAAGCACAAACCAAACTCATTTGGTGAAGCAGGGATGCATGAGCATACCTTCCATTATTGATATACATTGAAAGGTTACAGCCTTCATCTTTACATCGTAAATCAAAAGATGCATCCTTGCCATTTCTAACTACTGAAACACTTAGAAGAGGCTCCTCGAAGAACTGCGGGAGAGGCATCTGCTGTGTTCGTTGTTAAAATACGAACGGATCAAGCGCAGCCCAGTTAGTCAATGTTGGCCTCCATTGCAGCAAGCTGATATTCAGTTCCTGATCGGAGGACAAGCCAAGGCTCCATTCTTTTCTGGCAGGGGCTCCTACGTCCTATCCATCAACTGCAGTTGCATTATCACCAGATGCCAAAGGCTCCCTTAGCCATCCTCCTAACCCTTTGTTTCACCATTAAAGGATTGATTTCGCTCAAAGAATGTCATAGTTCAGCTGTCAGGTACCAAATAGATTTGGGTCTTTCATTGTCCTGCTTTCAAGAATTGCCCGGTATATTATTTCTAATTGATGCTTAAACTCGCTGTTGGACGATCATTATGTAACAAATTATCCCTCTAAACCCTCAATAGTTCTTTGATTGAATCCGCTTACAAAATTATTTAATCTAACCTGATGCATAACCTGTATTGACACATTAGATAAAAACCAACCCTAATTTTACACTGAAATTAATTTGCGCCAAATTATAGCTCCAAATTTGAGCAGATTCACGCCTCATATACAACAGGTGGCTAATTAGCAAACCCTAATTTCAATTGTGACACAAAGCTTCCTAATCAAAGCTAACCAGCAATTAGCCAATCCCGAGAGTCAGACTAAGATTCAAGAAAAGGGGGAAAGAGGGATCGAATTGCACCTCCATTGCCTCTGATTCGACGAGATTCCCAAGTAAGAATTTAACTAATCACATCCTGATCTACCCGTTCAGACCGAGGTTATGGTGAAATTTTTGCTAAGCTTCAGTCTTGAATTTTTTTGCAAAATAAACACTCACTTTTTCATTTCTGTCCCCCCCCCCCCGGGTTTTAAGGTCCGTCGATTGGGCAGTGTAATCAGTGACTCCAGAAATTTAACTACATTAATCAACAAGAACCACTTGCTTTCAGGGTAATCAATTAGTGCGGAAGTATATATGATTGTGCACCTATACTTCCAAATATAGCTTACTGATAGAACAGTAACATATGACATTGCTATCTACAACCTCCTAAATTTGTGACTACCCTTACAAATCCATAATTTTTGCCCCTTGTGACGCTCAAATCTCAATGACTAAGACCCCTGCTTCTGATTTCCCCCATCTAACTTGTACTGTAATACTCCTATAAACAATGATCCAAGAGCATTTCGTGCCTGCAAATCCCCTTTCTGAAAGCTGTTGCACATAGAAACGATAGTTGTGACCTTTGTCAAAAACACCCAAGGGAAAACCCCCTCCCCCTCTCTCAGTTCCACCTCTTTGCATTCTTCGACGCCTTTGATTTTGCCTTTGCTTGCTGAAACGCCTGCATTTTCTGTTTCTTTTGCACCTCCTTCTCAGCCTGTTGAAGGATCAATCTCAGCTCAAATCAATCATAATTTAACACTTCGTTCAAATTCTATTTTCTTTTTCTTTTTTGGGGGGGGGGGGGGAGAGTGGGGGGAGAAAGGGGATCCGGATCCTCCATAGGTGTGGAGAAAACTGCAGCCCTTTTGTACTTTAGTGCAAAATTCTGCATGTTCTTTTTACTTAGTTCAAAATTTTGCATGCCAAGTTGCAGTTTTTGCATACACAATTGAAAGTTTCGCATACATAATCATGCATGTAAACATTGTCGCATGTCACGTATGCAAAACTTTTAACCATGTACGCAAAACAACATTGAATGGAAAATCTTGAACTAAGTACGCAAGAACAGCAACTTAACAAATTTTCTCATAACTACAGAGAAGCTGGACCTGGGATTGGTAAGCCGCACATACCACATTACCACTATGCCCTGTCCAAGGATAGCCCAATGGGCTGGGGAATTTTTTTGGGGGGGAATCCCACAGTCAAGCCTAGCGGAGGCCTAGACCAGTTGTCTGTCAAGCATTTGCCTGGTGGCCCCTCGAGGGAAGGCACCCATGCCTTGTGAGCTAAGGCTCATTGGTCATGTATAATCTACTTTCTACTTATTTCTATTTTTCTTCAAATTTTTTCAACTCATTAAGTCTATTTGAAAAAAAAGTTTACAACGTCAAAAGATTTCTCTTTGCTTGTCAGGAGTAAAGTTGCATGTTTCTATATCTACCTAGACCTTAATTAGCGAGATTCATAGGCAGTGGTTGCTGCTGCTGATCGACTTACCTTTGACATCTTGGATTTGGCTTTTACTTTAGAATTCTTCTCATCAAGCTCTGCATCACGTTCCAACTGCCTCTGCCTAGCGTCAAGGTTCTTCCCCAAATAATACTGCACATTACATTTTTTTAAAAAAATCACACATCACCAAACATCAGGGCAAGTAAAGAACACTCCAGATCTCATGCATTTCTCCAGGAGATGATCACACATTCGATGCAGAAGAATGAGCTCTAAGAAGGACAACCATATGCCGAAATGTCAGAAATCCAGCAAACAGATGAGGGAGAACCAAGAATTGCTTCAATAATAGGGATATGTAATGTATGTTTAAGTGACAACTTAGGCATTTTCTGCATACTCGGTGCAATGTTACATATCTCAAGTATATCAGGTTGTCAGTTAACCCCAAAAAACTCAAATTTGAGAAGTTAACTTCTGATTCACAAATCGAAGCACTTTTAATCAAAAGAAACATTTTTTCCGTTTGGATAACCAATGGTTAAGTTGATCACCAAAAAAAAAAAGAAAAAAAAAGGTTGTACTTATGGGAGGAGGGTAGACCTGTCAAAAATTGACCCGACCCGAAAACCAAATCCGAACCCGCCCGAAAATTTTGGGTTTTGAACACGATTTTCTCGACCCGAACCCAAAATAAACCGAACCCGAAAAACTCGCAAATTAGCGGGTCAAACCCAACCCGAACCAGCCCGCTTGACCCGAACATTATGTCCTTAGTTTTTTATTTTTCTCTAATTTATCTCTTTTAACAATAATGATTAGTCATTTTTATTGAGTATTTTGAAAAGATATTATATAACTATTACATCTATTTACGAATTAAACAATAATAACTTTATTTTTTCTTCTCCATTCTCTGAAAATAAAACCGTATACAACTTTTAAATGAAAAAACGTTTAAAATAGGTATAAAATTGCATGGAATAACTATCTAATCTTTTTTAAAAAGTTAATTTAAAAGAACACGAGCATTAAAGATGCGAACTTCATACCATTATACAGTTAGTTAAACAAATCTATCTAATTTTTTAAAAATTAATTAATTTGTAATAATTTAAATTTTTGATATTATAATTGCAAGATAATATCTTGTACTTCTTTTATTTCATTTTATTTCGTTTTCGTTTTGACTAGTCTTGAACTACGATACTAACGGTAAAAAAACAACTAGCCGTATTCGTATTGGGGTTGGTTCATTAATAAAGTTTTACCTGATTGGATATTGGTAGGTTAGTTAATAAAAATATTAAATTATTAAATACATTATTAGCGGTAAAACTGCTACAACCCATTAAAATGCTCTAGACGGGCTGCTCAATAAATGCTCGACTCACTATTAACATTCTTTCAATGTACGTGTCGATCTACCCAAAATTAAGTGGAGTTTAATTATTTACTTGCCCTTACAAGATGTTCATATATTATAATAAAATGTTTGAATATTTTAATATTCTTTTGAGAAATTACAATTATTATTCATTTTTATTAAATAACGAAAATTTTGAGTAATAAATATGCAGAATTTTTGATTTTAAAAAAAGAAAAAAAGCTCACGAAAAAGGCGCTCTAAACCCGTTGGGTTGATCCGAAAACCGTAAAACCGAAATATACTCGACCCGTATTTTACCCAAACCCGAAATACACCCGACCCGTATTTTACCCAAACCCGAAATACACCCGACCCGTATTTTACCCAAACCCAAAATACACCCGATCCGTATTTTACCCGAACCTGAATATACCCGACCCGTATTTTACCCGAACCTGAATACACCCGACCTGTATTTAACCTGCCCGCCCGAACTAACAGGTCTAGAGGAGGGGGTTCACCACGATTAAAAGGCGCAAGCCATCTTTATCACAAATGCACTAGAAAGCCATGCCTGGTAAAACTTTTACCACAAGGGAAAAGAACCAGTGGAAATCCCATGAAACCAATGGTTAAGTTAAAACTTGTTGATTCACATCACCATGATCAGCTAAGGAGAAATTCATGCAAAATCACAACAAAGCCAAACAGTTGAAGCACAAAAAACCAAAGTCAACGGAATGAGCCAGGCTTACATCGTAGTCACCAACATAATCTTGCAAATATCCATCCTTAACCTCAATTACTCGGTTAACTATTTGTTTTATAAAGTATCGATCATGAGAAACAGTAATCACTGTGCCCTTGTATACTTGTATTGCTTCCTGAACAAGCATAGCAATCTCAGGTAAGTTCGGCTGCCACAATAACTATAATCTATAAGCAGCATTGTGCACCTTTGTGCATGAAGGCAAATCAATCAGAGACAAACCTCAAGCATCTCTTTTGAAGGTATATCTAAATGGTTTGTAGGTTCATCAAGAACCAGCAAAGTTGATGGTTTCACCATGAACTTGCAGAATGCCAAACGTGCCTGAAAAGGCAGAGAATTTGTATGATAAGTCTTTTGTAGGAAATGGGAGAAAGGTTAATCCCAGAGTAATGAGGAGAAAATACGACATATTAATTAAAGCTTGATAAACAATTTACCTTCTCTCCACCACTCAAAAGGGCAACTTTCCTATCCAGCATATCAGACTTGAAATTGTAACGTCCCAACAAACCCTTTATATCATCAAGCCTCCAATTCTCTGCAACTTCCTCTATTGACTCGAGCACCGTCTTATTCAAATCCAGTGCTTCAGCCTAGAAACATATTGAACCAACGTCAGCATAATCAGGCAAAAGGAAAACACGAGGGACAAATTCTAGATAATTAAACTCAGGTATCTGAGATAGTGACAGCGACTTACCTGATTCTGCTCAAAATAATTTGGAAGGACAGTGTGCTCCCCAAGAATAATTTGACCATCTGTTGGTTTCTCCAAGCCCATAATCAGTTTCAATAATGTGCTTTTCCCACACCCATTAGGACCAATAATAGCAATTTTCTCCCCTCGCTGGATTGTTAGATTTGCATTCTTAAACAATACCTGACACACCAACAGCAAAGTTATTACGAGGCTGATAATTTAATCATATCACTAGAAAAGCCATGCCTGGCTCCAAGTAGGCATAAGGCAGGCAGTTTAACTCACCTTATCACCATAGCTAAAGTCCATGTTCTTGATCATCACAACACTTTTTCCACTCCTTCCAGGCTCAGGGAACCTGATCTTCATTTGCTTCCGTATGAAAGGCTTCTCAACTAGCTCCTCATTTTGAAGCCTTTCTAATTTCTGCGACAAAAACCACAGGAAAAAAGATACTTCAGGAATCAGCAGTTCCACATAAGTGCATGAAATTTGAAGCATCAGTCCTGAGCAAGAAATGTTAACCATTGTAGCATCTGCAGATGAAATGGTATGAAGCACATCACTGGATAACTTGAACATAAGATCATGTTCTAGTAAAGCTTACAGCACGAGGCAAGGATGCGTTAAATGGTACATGCTAGCACGGAAATGCATTCCATTATTTGGCTTATTCATTTGAATGAAAAGCAAAGAAGGATCTTATCATCAACTTGGAATCAGATTTAATCTTAAGGATCAGAATTAGGTGGAATATGAAGGTACAAGCCATATTTTAATGCCACCAAGACATAGATACCATAATACACCCACAGCATAACACAAAAGGGAAGCGCATTTTCATCACGACCCCCTTGAGATTTAGACAATTTTAACAAGCTGATTTAGATATCTGATTTGAATTAATTGAACATTAGTCTCCATAGTGGCTTGGGAAGAATTATGTATGCTAGTACCTTCTCTGCAGCAGATGCCCGTGCAAGACTTACTCCAGCACCAACACGGTTGATGATGTCCTTTGTCTGCTCAATTTCCTTCTGTTGTTTCACCCATGCAGCCAACTGAGCTTCAATCCAAGCTGCCTTGGCAAACACATAATTGGAATAGTTTCCTTCAAATGTCCTAGACACACCCATTTCAGTTTCCACAATTTTGGTACATAGCTGGTCAAGGAAAGCCCTGTCATGGGATATGATGACCATAGGTACATCCAACTGCTTAAGATATGCTTCAAGCCACTCAATTGTGTCAAGATCAAGGTGATTTGTAGGTTCATCCAAAAGCAACAGATCTGGATCCTGCAATGAAACAAAACTTATCAATCAAATGATATTAGACTTCAGATGCACCCGAAGGAAGAGGAAAGGAAACATGGAGTGAATAATTATTGATGCTCAGCAAATATTATGAGTTCTTCCAAACATAGAGATTAAGTCGCTACCAACTGCGGCTATAACGCCACAGACAAGAACAAAATTCTTCGAAGAAGCCACATCAAGTTAAGAACAAACATAAATGGACTTCTTACCAAAAAAAAAAAAAAACAAACATAAATGGACTTGCATTCTACACTTTCAACAGGCTATAGACCTTATAGTTCCAAGTATATTCCTCCCTAGATAGAGCTTAATATCCAAGATCATCAGTTGTTCACTTACATTATGTGACTTGGCTGAACAAACAAAATTATGGGATTATCACTAACGATAAAAAGATACTCTTCCTTCTTTTGCTATCTTATGAACTGATAAGCAACAATCAAAGGCAATAGACAACCAAAAGAAGCTATAAACCTAAAGAAGCTCAGTATCCAACATCAGTAAGAGCACAATCCAACTTCAAAGCCGTTTATGTGCAACAACAACAAAAAAACATAACTTCCAAGCCATTTATGTGAAACAACAAACACCAACACCAGTGTGGGTCTGCTTCAGCAGGGTGCTGGGTAAAGCTATTTATGCGCACATTAACATGTTAACGCCAGTATACCTGAAGCAATATCTTTCCAAGGGACATCCTCATCTGCCACCCCCCGCTGAAGGACGCCACTAGCCTATCAGAATCCTCAGGGGGGAAACCAAGCTCAGACATCAACTTATTGATCTTAGCATCAACCAGGTCCAAGTCAACAACCTGTGCCGTCTTTTGAAGCAAATCAAGCTCATCCAACAACCTTCCCATCAGCTCCAAATCATTAACAGAACCCTCAATAGCCTTATGTACCTTCTCTAACTTCTCAGCAACCTCCATCTCATCCTTAAATGCACTCATGAACTCCTCTTTCACTGTCCTACTCAATGAAACCTCAAATTCCTGGCTCAAGAATGCAATTCTCATATTCTCCCTAGCCTTAATCACACTCCCAGAATCAGGCTCCTCCAATCCAGCAATAATCCTCAACTGGGTAGTCTTCCCTGCCCCATTAACCCCAACCAAACCCACTTTCTCACCCTTCTTCACCTCCCAAGTCACATTTTTCAGCATAGTTACACCCTTATAGATCTTACTAATGTTCTCTAACCTAACCCCAGATAAAATACTTGAAGCCCCAGATTTGGATTGCTTATTTCGGCTCTTCTGATATGCTTCAACAGAATCCTTTGAAAACAGAGATTCAATATCATCCCTATTCTGACTTGTTTCAGCATCTGGGCCAGATGTTTCCGCAGCTAAGGCAGATAATTTGGAGGAAATTTGAGAAAACTTTATCCTAGAACTCAAAAAATAACTGGGTTTTGAGGATTTGATAGAATTGCTGGTAAAGTTTGAAGCTTTAATGGTGGGAAAAGGAGAAGGAACAGGGAGTAAGAGAGATGACTTACGACCATCGAAGAGGGCTGAAGGGCTCGGGATAAACGTTGAGCGGAGATCTACGGTGTGAACCTTAGCCGCCATTTCCATTGTTAGAGAGAAACAAAGAGAATTTTAGAGAGAGAAAGCTCAAAAGGTATGCGAAGTTCTCTCTGCCTCTCACTGAAAGAGCAAAGAAAGCCTCAGCCCATTGTGGGTTAGCAGGAAAATGGCGAATTCACGGTGGAAGGATGTGGCAAAGAAACACAAAGAGGGGTTTTTTTTTTTTTTTAAGTAGAAAAATATAATAAAATTGTGTCTCTCTCACACACAATTATTTTATTTTAGATTAGATGATTTTTCAACAATTTACAAAAACCATAGAAGGGGGAAGTTGCAATCAGTCATCACTTGCAGCTGAACACAACACCACAGCCTTTTGCCATGTAGTATTTTCTTTTCCTTTCTTTCTCTATTTTTTTAAGTGTTTATATTTGAATGTCTCAACGATTTTTCATTTGTATTGTATAACTTAAGAAATAACATTTATTTACTTAAGTTGCATCTATAAAACACATCGTATTCTTTTAAAATATATTGATAATGGCTTATTTGGACTGACAGGACACTAGAGAAAGGAAGTAAAGAAGGATTGTTTTAATTCACTGAATCTCATTTGATAAAAATAAATGAAAGCCAAAGGGAAACATATGGAACAACAATACACTCTTAGTCACCTGATTAATTAGCTTTGTTCACCCTCAATTCGAGTGAACAAAATATGTTTATAGGTATTACCTATTTCCTATTGTTCTCTTTACTGACATATTCAACCGAAATGAGAATTGAATTTATTTTTGTTAAATTGATTTAATTGATGTCAATTTTACTGAAAATGAATTGGATTAAACTTATTTTTACTAGTTAAATTAAATTAGACTCATTTTGTTTACTGAATTGAACTGAATTTATTTAAAAAAATTAAATTGAAAAAGATAAGTGAGCTAAAAGGGGTTATGAAGCTAGAACTCAAAGGAGGAGGGAAAGGCAATTTGATGAAGAAAGAGGGAGAGGTGGCATCTGGGGAGGAGACGGTAAGCTTGTTCAACCAATGCATCCTAAGTTCCTAAATTAGGTTCAGGTTTAGAGATTCTAAACTCATTTAAGTTTGACACGAATACAAGTCTGATCTGACCTGATCTATTTTTCAACTCTACTCTTGCATGATGTCTTTTGTATTTAGAGTGTAGAAGCTATAGAAGTCACTCCCTATCGTATACAATAATTAATATATAGTATGTTGAGATTCGAACATGATATTTCATGTTTAGAAAAGCTTTGATACCATATTCAAAAGATAGATCAACTAAAAATTTAAACTAGTTATTAAATTATTTAGGAATAAATTTTTTTTCCCCCTAACATGAAAAACTCTTCATAGGTATCAAATAATTAATAAAAGTTATGTAATGAAAACAACACTGCTAAAGTTACTAATTTTTAAAATGAGTAGTTATCTTAGCATATGATATGATATGCTTTCTCTTTTTCAACCTTGAGGTGAGTAGATATTCTTACTAGTTTTTTGGCAGATCATTATTTACTAATTTTATTGGTCTTAGATATTTCATTTTACTTAAGTCGAGCTACTGTTGGCCCAATAAGGGTAGAATTCTCCTAAAAAAAATTTCTCCATTCACAAGATTCAAACCCAAGACCTTACTTAAGAAGAATAAGTACCAAACTATTTGAACCAAGTAATGTTGGTATAATTCTTTTACTAATTTTGAACTAGTCATTGTATCATTTTCTTTAGTATTTGTTCCAACTAGTATGGACTCGTGCTATGCACGGAGTATTTAAATTTAAGATATATTTTTTTGAAAAATAAATTAAAAATTTAAAAACCAATGATAAAAACTCTTATGGATGTATATGTGTAGAAATTAATATTGTATACTAATCAATATTTATCAAATTTGTCCTTATAAGACGCCTATTATGTTTTAATTTAAGTTTTTCAAAATTAAAGTTTTACTTAGCATTGAAGAATATATTTCTTTGCATTGAATTTGGATTATAAATGCCAGATAGGAAATCAATATTTATCAAATTTGTCCTTTTTTGAAAAAAACGGAATACATTAATTATTGAAAATTGATTAAATGTCGAATATGCTTGCTCATTTCAACACCAAAACATGTAAAATATTGATGCTTATTGCAACAATAAAACATATAAAATATTGTTGCTCATTTCAACACCATACACCATTACTAATTATGATTTGGAATAACCCAATTTAAATTTGTACTATAAGTAAACTTTCATTACATAGCTACTGCAATATTGAGAAAGGAAATTAAAATATACCACATAACCCTTTCTCGATGCCTAATAAAATAAACTCGTGCTTTTGCACGGTGCTTAATAAAATAAATCTTTCAAAAATATTATTAAAAATATAAGTCGACCATCACTTGAATAGACTAAGGATTTTCATGATTTTTTACCCATATAGTAATAGTCCTGTAGCGTGCCATAAACATGATCGGAAATCAGAATTAGAACTTCCGAACAAATGACTAAACCGCGAACAGTAAAACAACAAACGACAATTAATAATTTAATATCTCCAATCAATTAAACAAAAAAAGATATTCAAATAGTTAGAGAGAGAAATTACTTTTTAAGTGCATCATTCAGTTCAAAAGTAGCATCCTTGGCCTTCTGGAGACTCAACACTGGTCCAAACACCACCCTCAGATTTCCGGTGTCGATTCGGTCCACAATCAAACCGTCATCCACGCTGTTGGCGAAATTTTAGTCATTGACGTCCCAAGCCGCCGTCTGAATCGCCGGTTCCGTCGTCAAACCACCAGCCTGCTTCAAGGAAGACGACGCCACGTCGACCAAAGCCGGTCGGACCACCTTCGACACCAAAATTGCTGAAAAATCAGGGGGATGAGAGTTAAATGGTAAAATTCAGATTAGGGATTGCACCTAAACAGAAAGAAAATAGTGTCAATTCTCTCTATTTCTCATCTCCGCCTTCTCTCTCATCCATTTGTCGCTCTCTTTTCCCAAAAAAAAACAAAAACACCTTCAATCTATATACATATATGTATGTATGTATGTATGTATGTATGTATGTATGTATGTATATATATATATATATATATATATATATATATATATATATATACACACACACACACACAAATATACATATGTGTGTGTGCATGTATGTATGTATACACACACACACACACACACACACACACACACACACATATGTGGGGGGTATACTTCATCGATGAAATGTAGTTTTTCCAACAACAAAAAATGTAAAATAAAATTTGATGATCATATGATATACTTTACGTACTGTATGTAAATACAAATTAATAATTCAAGTTATGACATACTAAGATTGCTAATTAATTCTAATCCGCTCCAAAAAAAATGATAATGAAATATGTTTTTTTTTTCCCACTGAAAACCGTCCTCCATATCCACGTCTTCTCGATCGTCTCTTCGCAGGAATGTAATTTTATGTGGTTATTGACGATAGAGGGGATGACGTGGGAAAGTAGGGAAATGGGGGGATATCAATTAGTGAATTTTTAAGAATTTTAAATTTTAAAATTAAATTAACTTCTAACTGTTTTGAGTATTTTGACGGAATTAATGAGAAGCTTGGATTGAGGGAGAAAAGTATTCTTAGGTTGCCATTTATTTTTACACTTATCTAATAAAGATGTACATATAATTCTTTTACTTTGTGCGATAACGTTACTAAGATTAACTTTTGCTTTTTATTAAAAACCGTACATCGTAAGGGCATTGACCACAACGTTAATCAATGAAAGAGTAAGTATGTGGAGAGAAATTAGTTCAACCCTTATTGATAACTTTCATAGTAAACCTATCTTATTTCACGCTTTTCCTCAGGCTGTAAACAAACAAAAACAGGAAAAAAAAATAAAAATTAAAGAGCGAAAAACCAAAGGAGGGCAGGGAAGCAGCTCTTCTATTAGGGCTAGGTTTCGATCTTAGGACCTGTCCGAGAAAAAAAATAAAAAAATTGAAGAGCAAAAAAACAAAGGAGGGCAAGGAAGCAACTCTTTTTTCAGAGCCAGGTTTCAATCCTGGGACCTCTGAGACCTATGAATTTTTATGAATTTTAAAATTTAAAATTAAATTAATTTCTAACTGTTTTAAAATTTAAAATAATGTGAATAATTGAAATGCCAGGATTTACTGTCGAGTTTAAATCAACGGTTGCTATTTGAAGAGCAAAAAAACAAAGGAGGGCAAGGAAGCAACTCTTTTGTCAGAGTCAAGTTTCGATCCTGAGATCTGTGAGACTTGTAAATTTTTATGAATTTTTAAATTTAAAATCAAATTAATTTCTAACTGTTTTAAAATTTAAAATAATGCGAATAATTGAAAGGTTAGGATTCACTGTTGAGTTTAAATCCACAGTTGCTATCTGCTGAAGCTCCACAAATCATTCTCCATGCAATATTTGAGAATTCCTCAACGGTGAGCACTCAACCTATTTTAGCATTTGTTATATAAAGATTCCACCTACTTTATTCCTGTACCCTTTACAATAAAAATAAAAATGAAAACATAGAAAAGAAAATCCTCCATGACCGTTATGTCTGCGTTCAGTCACAAATTCACAGAGTAGCATTTTTGCAAGCACAAAAAGGAGTTGGGCGGACAATCATCAAAGCAACTTTTAATAAAGATCCACAAAAGTGGTACAACTTATGCCATTAATTTATTGATGTTCCATCACTGAATAATAATAATAATAATAATAATAATAATAATAATAATTTGCCTAATGTTTCAACAAGTTTTACCAAGAATCACCAAAAAAGTACACTACCAATTTATTAAAACATAGCTACAATATTGATTGTGATTATGACTATAATACTTCTATCCGCATCCATATTCTAATGAGTTTAGTACATTTAGCGAGGTATTGAGGGTCCTATATATATAAAAATCTCATCGTTAAATTGTATAACGGCAGAGACACTATTTACATTAGATAATGATACTTTCATCGGTAAAGATACTAGTAATAATAGTAACTCTAAAGGAAATTTTCCAAAGAAGCTCCCAAATGAAGTTGTTAAACTTAATCGGAAAGTTTCTGAAAATAAACAATATAAAAGTGCAAAGAAGATTACTGTTTGACATTCAATAATGTAGGAATGCTTCCTTTTCCTTGTCTTTAACTTTCTCTGTAGTAGTGGGGTTATTTCCATGTGAATTCCTGGCATTTTCTGTGTAATTTTTGAACTCAACCAGTGATTGGGGTGATATAATTGGTGAATGTGAATCTTCATATCTATAATTGCCTTTCAATCACTTTCCCTTGCATCAGAAACATATACTTGAAGACCCTTATCTTCAAGACACTGAAAACTCTAACACCCAGATGGGAAGGAGATCAGCTGTGGAAAGCACAGATTCAGATGAGTCAGATTATGATCAATACTATATGCCCATGTATGATTCAGAATCAGTTGAGCAATCTGATGATGATTCTGACGACTCCGATGATGATTCAGATGATGATGATGATTCAGATGATTCAGAAAGCTGCTATGATTCAGATGAAGAAGAAGAAGAAGAAGAAGAAGAAGATGATGATGATTCAGAAAGCTGCTATTACTCAGATGAAGATGATGATTCAGATGAAGAAAGCAGCTATGATTCATGTGAGATAGAAGAGGTGATAGTATTGCCAAGGATGAAAAGAACCAAACAGCAAAGAGGAAGGACTTCAAAGTTGAGTAAGAAGAGCAAAAGTTGTGCAACAAGAGCAAAAAAGGATGTCATTAGGCAGCCTCTTAAGAAGAAGATTAGTAAAAAGAGTACTAGAAGTCTGACTTCACAGGGCAACACCAGTAGTTGCAGGAAGAAACCTGCAACTACGCGTAGTAAAAAGGGTAAGGAGAAGGCAAAGGCAGGAATGAGAGTGGTAAGCAGTAATAAGAAGAAGGATTTGGGCAATCGCCCTGTGACTTTTCTCGTCTTTGATCTTGAAACTACCGGGCTTCATAGAATTTATCATAGGATTATTGAGATCGCGCTTGTGGACATTAATGGTGGTGAACGGAGTACCTTTTACTCGCTGGTTAATCCTGGACGTCCTGTAACAAATTCTCACATCCATGGCATTACTACCAACATGGTCAATAGACCAGGTGTTCCCAGGTACTTTTTTCCCATTGGGTCATACCCTATAAGTATTGAGTGCTTAAACATCCTAACATGAGCTAGATTTAGAACACCTAAACACTACTTATGAGTCCCAGGGCCGATGTGTATCATGTTCGAGTATAAAATCTATTCTTTGAGGTTACCCCCATAGTCATACGAGCATGATGCTTTATTATGTTTGGATATATATTGCTGCAGGATGCAGGGGATGATTCCCGAGTTGCTTCAGTTTGTGAAAAGCCGGGAGAAGGCCAGAGGATATGTGGTCTTGGTAGCTCATAATGCTCGATGTTTTGATGTGCCTTTCTTATTAAATGAGTTCAAGCGATGCTCCACTCCAATCCCTTCAAATTGGTTGTTTCTTGATACTCTTCCGCTTGCACGTCAAGCAATGAAAACTACAGGTTAATAAGAGTAGTTACTCCCCTTATTTATGTTGCAGTTTGATTTTAGAAAGCAGTAACTAAATTGAAAGCACAAATTTCAGTTTGATTATGCTAGATTACAAGTTACAACAAAACATCGTTTACCGAAATTTGTATAATTGAAAAAGACAAGTTTTTGGACTATTTTTTCAACTCGGATTTTATTGACTAAAACAAAATATCTCTCTAAACTTCCTCTGATCTGTTTTTGTGTATTAGTAGGTAGTTTATAGTTTTAAAATCTTAGGTCAATCGGAACATGTCTCTCTGTAATTTTGTAATTCAGAGGTAAGACTGTTACATTAAACTCCTCACACACCGCCTGGTGCCGGGATTTTTCGGGTATTGCAATTGAATTGAAATGGTATAAGAAAATCAACATCCCTACAATATAGGGATAACCGTACATAGCATCTAACCTCTGCAACCCGTCTAAATAGAACTCTTATGGTATGGATTTGAATTTGATTGCAGTATTAAGCTTATTTGATTTCCCCTACCATTATTTATTCCCGTTTCAGTCCAAATTGTAAGTAAGAGCAGATTAAGATTGACAAAGATATTATAAATGTGATCTCACTTAATGTAATTAAGCAGGTTCGCAAGTAAGTGGAAGGACACTGCAAGCACTTAGGGAGCATTATGGAGTGCAGTTAGTTGGTTCAGCACATAGTGCAATGTCAGATGTACGTTCTTTGTCAGAGGTTCTTCAGTGGATTGCAATCGATTTGAAGGTATCGATTCCTGATCTTGTGCACTGGACATTCACAGTTAAAGATCTAACCGTTTCCAAATCCAACAGGAAAAGGGGCTGAAACTAGCTAGCTACTTTAGCCTGTACAGTTGTTAGTTGTTGAACCGCACACGATGCGCCCTGCTTATGGTCAACAAGATGTATTACTTTGTCAATATTATCAACTAATAGTAATTGTTTGTGAGACCGTATTTATGATAATATTAAAATATGATGCCTAGGTAGTTTACGTGACTGTTATTTTTAAGTCAGTCAGGAGAGACAAGACTGAAAGGTTCAAGCTGCTACAGTGTTTGGTCAATTGATAAAATCTTTTATATTGTGATCATATAAACGTGAGTTCAAATTCTATTTGTATGCATCTTTACACATTATTTACACTAGGACACAAAAATGGAGCAGACTCTGCATGTATAAAAAACAAAAAAACAAAGGCAAGACAGGACATTAGGCACATTTTTTTCATTTGTGTTTTTGGATTTGTAAATTGTGCATCCCATGGGACGCATGGGTTGGGTAATCTAGTCGGGTTAATGATAGCCGGGTGGGAAAACAATCACAGGATAGGCCATCACATATCAGGCCCAAAATGGCTATTTCTTTTTCTTTTTGTATAGGGAAATTTTAGAGAATTTTTGAGCCATTATCCATCCCGTTGTTTCATCATCAAATGACTAACACGTGATTTGACACTTATTTCTTTTAAGTAAGATCTCAGGTTTGAGTCTTATGAATAAAAAATTTATGATAGAAGAGTTCTACTCTTTATTGGACCAACAGTAACTCGACTCCAGTAAAAGGGATGATCCAAAACCCCCCAAAAAAAACATGTCTTCGCCTATTTATATAGCCAACACATAAAATAAGAATGCTCATAACACTAAGGGCAGTCGATCATCTCCCAACGACGATTAATATAGTTTTCATATAAAAAAAATTACAATTCATTTACATCGTTTAACATTAAAGATAAGAGTAAAATATTATGTTTAGTTAACTTATACATTACTAAATTTTCATTTGGAGTATATATATATATATCACTAATCTAATATCAAGGATCATACCCAAAAAAAAAAAATCTACTTAGCTTAATATTTGAAAAATTGAAGCTATTATAACGTCTTTTAAGTAGATTATTTATTTTTTCAATGCCAAATTCCTTATTTTTAACATCGCAAATTTTTTAATATCATATTCTATTTAGAGGCATTTCATTTTTTCATTTTTTTTTAATTGCATTTCGCTTACAATTTCATGCTTCACTATTCGGAAGAATCAATAATACATGTTTGCTTCAAAGAAGCATATGAGACAAATGTTACTTTATCAATGTGAGACAATGTTTATTTTTCCTCTAACCATTCTAAATACACCAACAAAATATACACTAATTTATAAATTTACACTAACACAATGTGTCAAAATCAAGTAGAAAATATCATTATAAAACTAAGAAGGTTTTGAGGAATCACATTAAATTTGTGTACTTTTATTGGCGTAAATATAATTTCTCTTTTTTTCTCTTCTTCCCTCTGTTTGGGGGTTTATTAATTATATAATTTGTATTATTTTTAATAATGACACTAACATGTATGTCCGCTAAGTTTTACAAATAGGAGATCTCCCCTTCCCAAAGCTTTTCAATACAATTTAAATGTAAAAACCAACATATAATCAATTCACATCCTATTTTTACACCAATTAAGGCTATGTTGAATTATTTTTTTTAAAAAAGTGACTTATTGATGAGATGTTACTAAATCAAGGTGGAACCTTCTTTGGAAACTTTATAAACTAAAAACTATACAATTAAGAATGCTTCAATTGAACAGTAATCAGATGAGTGGTTTCACGAGAAATTACTTGATACATAGGACTTGTTTTCAGTTGAGAGAGCAATTGCAACACTTTAATTCAAATTGAGTTGTAACTAGAAAGTTTGAAGTAACACGCATTTTGACATGTCAAGAAAAACACGCCGTTCACGTTCTAAAAAAAAGGTAAAGACACTTTGATAATGCGTTCATTTGTTGTTACTATTGAACTATGGTTATTGCCTATGAGCACCAACCAATATTAAAAAAATTTTACACATCGTAACTAGTTTGATTAAGAAACAGTGTCAGTCATATTTAAAGTAATACGTTAATGTATTACCGATTATAATTAAATTGTCACCAACTTATTCCATTTGATATTAATATACTCAATTTTATACAGTAAAAAACTGATGTCTTATATTTTCAAGTCACAAACTAAAATACTGTAAATTTTAGTAAACAGTACCTGTCTATACTATATATAAAAGCAATGTTGTGATGACGTGGCTTTTTCGAATTTTCTCATAAATTTGAGATTTTGAACCGTTAGATTATTTGATTATATAATCACAACCGTCGGTTTTTTAATAAAATAATTACCATCATAATTAAAAATATATAATATCTTGATTTTTTTTTGTGGCAACAGAATCTCTTAACTACCTAAAAACAAAATATACTTTGATATCCTTTCCTAAATCAATAAAAATAATTATCATCATAATATCATTAGGTTATTTGATTATATAATCACAACCATCAGATTTTCAATAAAAATAATTACCATCATAATTAAAAGTATATTATTTCCTGACCCATTTTTATAGAGGAATCTATTAACTACCTAAAAACAAAATATACTTTAATAACTTTTTCTAAATCACTGAAAATATGTGTACTGAAGTTTATGGATGGTATTAATATTTTAGTGATCCAAGGAAGGAATAAAGTATTAAAGTTTTACTTTTCTTATTTTAATGGTAAACCCAAAATTAGCCACTTTGCATATTATTTTTAGATCAAATAAAAGAGATATATAAATTAATAGAAAAGCTAGATCTAGACAAAATAATTTTCTTTCCAAACATTCTTAATGCGGGATAAGGTGTTTTTCTTCTTATATTTCTTGGTCATGAATTAAAGTTCATAAAATCACTATTTTTTTTTATGAACAAAAATTCGCACAATGACAATTAATTAACGGTCGAAAAATGTTCATTTTAAGAGGTTGATGAAGTTTTATATTTTTTTTATTTGTAACAATTATTTCTATACCCATATAGTAAGTGAAAAAAAATATAGGTTTTTATTGGTAATAATTATTTATAAAATATTACAATATTCCATATAGGAACCATGTCATATACAATATTTGAAGTTTTTTAAATAAAATAATTAATAAATTTTTAAGAAGAAGCAATTATTGACTGGTGCAAATTGTGAGAAACTATCAACTAAAATTTTTAATATATCGAAATATACTACAATAAGTTTAGCAAATATTTTCGATCGCAGTTATAATATCTTAATTTCTCTATAATAATTTGAAAATTATGATAGTCTAAAAAAATTATTTAATTTATTCATTGTTAGGTACTATTGATTATACCTTTTCAGTTGTATATTTATGTTATGAATTTCGCAAGTGTATGGTTGATCATTGTAGCAAGTACGAGTGTCGATCTTTAGGGAAGTGTTATAAAATTAGATCGCTATAAAACTAAATGTGATACGATTGAATTAAATTGTCAAGGTTTAGTTAATTAATAACCAATTATTTCAGCACGCTACACTGGAAGATCAATATCAGGAAGAAACTACCCTATCCATCACCATTAACTTTAATTATGGGCAAATTATGCAAAGTAAAATCAACTTGAATAACCAAAATACAAACAGAGAACTTAACAAATAGGAGATAAATTAAACTTAACCTCTTCACGTCTAACTCCCTTCAGCTCTGGCCTGGAATGAAAATCTGGATCTGAACGTATATATGAACTGAATAGAGAATCCAGTTATCCAAAGAACGACCAACACCGAAAACTCAAATCTAGGCCAGACTGAAGTTGTGTCAATCACGTTTTGGATGCTTTATTTTTTGATTACTATCTCATTATAACATTCTCTACAGCCGTATGGTCATCTATTAGTATATGCGATTATAAATGATTGTATGGATAAACCATGGGTATTTGTTATGGAGCATCGACGATGCCATGAAGTAGAATTGTCTATCACTCTTATTGGGCCAGTAAATTGGAAGGCGGATGTGTATTACTTACGAAATACTGACGTTAGGTACACCATGTACACAAGATATAGTTGTAATCTTCATTATATCATTGCTAATCAAATTATTACTAAGAACTTAATTTTTAATGTAGGTAGAAGAAGAGAATGTGAATTCTTCGTCATTGCCACCACAAATTAACGAATTATCATATCATTTAACATGATTTTTAGTTTTATTTTGACTACCTACAATCTCTGTCATACTTTATATCGCGTATTTGATAATCATACGTTGTTTTAATTATTGAGTTTCAATGGTTATACATAAAAGTGCTATCTATTCATATTTTTCAATAAATTTAAGTATCATTTTTTAAATTACAATATTAACTTTATATACAATGAACATTCCTCGATTATTTTGACTATATATATCTGTACTATAATATGCACCGTGCAAAGCACGGGTCTATACTAGTATTAAAAATTTCAAAGTATGTAATTCATAAATTTTATAACCCCCCCCCCAAAGAAACAAAGGAAAACTGTAAGGGCACTTTAAGTAAATGCAATCCTCATGGGGGGCAATTCAGTCATTAAGAAAAAACCTAGAGAACATGCTGACGACGCGTTAATAACGTCACAGAAAAGGGTAAAAAGTTAAGGCATTGTTTGTTTCCATTTCATACTGCCCATGGAAATTAGTTACCGACCGGACCAAAAGAAGAAAAGAAAATAAAATAAAATAAAATAAATAGTTTTCCATATAATAAAGGGGACGAACATTTCTCCTATAAATTTTTTCTCCGATTACAATTTTTTTTTCTCTCTCTTCGGTTCTGGTTCGTTGCTTTGTATCTCCTCTCACTCTCAGGTACCCAAATTTTCTCTCTCCTCAAATGTCAATTTTTATCTCCTAATTTCCCTCTTTAAAAGGCATTTAAATCGAGGATTTTTGGTTAGGGCCCTTGAGCTGTACATGGGTTCTTGATTTGTATCATGCCCTTTTCATATTCTGTATTTGTGTATTTTTCTGTTATTTTTAATTTGATTTTTCTGAGTTGGTGGTTTTTGTTGGGGTAGGGGATTTTTCTGGGTTTTGGTTGAATCTCTGCTTCTGGGTAAGGTGAATATGAATAGATTGGTTAAGCGTTGTTCTTGAATTTGAGTTTGGTGAATAATTATTATATCCTTAGTTGATTGGGCTTATGATTCATGCAGATTTGTATGCCTTTCATCAATTGATGTTTTGTTGTAGGATTAATTTAAGCTTTTGCATCTCCAGAAATGAGAATCAAACCTTTAGGGTTTCAATTCAGATAGATGGGGATGGTGAAATGGTGATTTGTTTGAGGTATTTGCTCGTTGAAGAATTAGGTTGCATGAACTAGCTTACAAATGAAGCAAATGATTGTTCTAGAGTGATCTAGGGTTTTCTAGCTATCCCTTTGCTGGATTGTAGACTTTGGGTTTGTGTTGCTGTTGTAGAATAGAGATCTCCTTTCAGGCCTCTGGTTTCTTAGGCTGATTGTATAATTGAGTTATTGGAACTTCATGAGGCGGGTGATTTGTTTCCAATTTAGCCAACTATTTGATTGATTGAGCTAAGGAAGTAAGGAACAATTACTAACATACTAGATCTGATTATTTGGAAATTGAAGGTTTGCTCGGATTGGCCATATTTGTAGTTTTATTGTGGATGATCACTTAAATTTGCCTAACTTTTCTGTGAAATGTTGAATAATCAAATCTCAAGTAGGGTTGTCTCCTGGAATTGCTTCTTTGGAGTATTGTTACCAGTGTTAGGAGTTTTGTGCATGATCTTTTGTTGGCAGGACTTCTGATGTGATTTAGATGGAAATTTCAACTTTGTCCAGCTTGACATTTGATTGGGGATCCGGATATATAATTGTCTTGATTTAGTGTGATTGTATCTGATTCATTGCTGTAGTTGTTGATGTTTTGAAATTGGAATTCCTTCATCTCCGAGGACTGCCAGATGGGGAGGGGAGTGAGAAGTGGCTTGAAACGTAACAGCACTCAGCATGTTCGTGTGAAAAGTAAGGATTCTGAAGACTCAGATGAAGACTATGTGGCAGAAGTAGATGAAGTAGATGAACAATCTGATGAATTGGACTCCTTGGTTGGAGATGCTTCAGAAGAAGAAAGTTACTTTGTTGAGGACGAGGAGGAAGAGGAAGAGGAAGATGATGGAGAGGAAGAGTGGAGAACGGTTGTGAAGTCAACGGCTCGAAAGAGATCTACAAGATCTAAGAAAAATGGAATAAAAAGGGCAAAGAAACGAAGAAAAGTTGAACGTAATGCTGACAAAGACTGTGATGATGATGATTATGAGGCTACATCTGATGAGGAGTTTACACCTGATGAAATTGACTCTCTGGGAGAGGAAGAAGAGTTCACCCCACCAAAGATGAGGGCAAAAGAAAGAGGGAGGGCTTCATTGGCGAGGAGGTCTGCCAAAAAAAGTCGTGGAAAAACTAGTTCGAAGATTGTAAAGAAGCCTGTTAAGAAGAAATGTAAAAAGGCAAGGACCCTCAGGAGGAAGGCAAAGCCTTGTGATGATGAAGACTTCATCGAGAGGTGTCATGCTTTGAGGGAAAGGAGTAGGAAGAAACCTGTTCATAGAAAGAAAAGAGCAACGGTTATATCAGATTCGGATCCTTGCTCTGAATCATCCGATTATGAGTTTACTATATCTGAGGAAGAACGGGAACAGGTCAGAGAGGCGAATGAAATTTGTAGAAGTTTGGCAACAAACTTAAGGAGCTCAAGAAGAATCCAGGAAGAAGAAGTGCCTTGTGAGCCGAGGAAAACTCCTGTTAAAAAGGGTAAGGAGAAGGCAGAGGAGACAAAGAATGACGTTGGCAAGCCTGTTTGTGGTATTTGCCTAACAGAAGAGGGAAAGAACACTATCCGTGGAACGCTCAACTGTTGTAGCCATTATTTCTGTTTTGCTTGCATTTTGGAGTGGTCAAAAGTAGAATCTCGTTGCCCACTGTGCAAGCAGAGGTTTGTCACAATAAGCAAGCCAACAAGATGTGTCAAAGGGTTTGATCTGAGAAATGTGGTGATACAGGTTCCCGAGCGTGACCAGGTACTGTTTACTATCTTCTTCAGCTTTTTGAAGTAATTAGACAAAGGTTTGCACTCTTTTTCATCAGTTGGTGGAGTATTAAACAACCCTTTCTGTGTTTAATTGTTAATACCTCCTCTTCTCTGCAATTTCTTCGTTTACCTCAAAAAATTCTGTTGCACACAGGTGTATCAACCTTCTGAAGAGGAACTTAGAGACTTCCTCAATCCTTATGAAAATGTTATCTGTACAGAGTGTCACCACGGTGGTGATGATGACCTCATGCTACTATGTGATCTTTGTGATTCACCTGCCCACACTTACTGTGTTGGTCTGGGTCGAGAAGTGCCTGAAGGCAATTGGTACTGTGATGGTTGCAGACCGACTGCTCTTGGATCTTCACATTCTCAATCACTAGATCTCACTCCTGACCAAAGGCCAAGTGGTGGTGCTTCATCTACTTATGAGAATATGGCAGAAATAGATCTTAATGTAACAATTCCTGAAACGCCAGTGAGTCAAGGAAATGGGTTCCTTTCTCCAAGATACTTGGGCGGAGGTTTCCAAGCTAGTCAAGGAAATACTGTGGTTACAAGACGGAGGATGCAGCATCGAATACATAGATTTATCTATAATAGATTGAACCATATGCCACTCGGAGCTGATTTTAATAATTTGCGCTCTTTACTTGGTGCCGGATTTAATTCAACATTCCAACATAGTGGAATTAGAGATGTAGGAACCTCCCGTAATGCTTATGATGTAGCTAGATTGCATGAAAATCCTCCTTATAATGTAGAAAATAGGAATTCTATTCCTCGTAGGCCTGGTAACCAGGTAGGTCAAGCCTCAGCTTCTGGAGATGGCTTAGCTTATAGCCACACACAGTGGAACGGACTGGATGGTATTGATTTGGGTGTCAGTGAGGCGCAGATATCAAGTGATGAGCAACTCCGGCCTTGCACCAGTAGATCAAGCTTTGGGCCTGACTTCTGTCTAGCTTCTTCACCTGACCGGGATGACCATGCTAATATGATTAAGCAACGGGTACAGTCAATAGTAAAGAGACAACTGAAGAACTTGTCCCGGGATATCAACCTGGGTAAGTCCATTTCATTTTGTTGCATTTATTCAGTTATTCGATGTTCTGGTATATGATTGTAGTTAGCACTTGGCAATGCTCTCATATCATATGACTATGACCTTCAGCAGAATTGTGTATCATTATCAACTTCTTGCTTGGCATTTATGTTTTCATATGGCGGGGGAAGTTGACACTTGACACCATGGGTTCATATCAAGACTTTCTGACATGGTTAAATTTTGCATCCTTTGGTGCTTGATGGAGACATATGTAAATGCATAGTGTTATGATGCGGCTTCATGGCATTATTAGATCAATCCCCCACCCCCCCCGCCCCGGGTTGTTGAAAGGTGACAGAAAAAAAGAAAGTCCTGTTTTAGATCATAACTGCATGTCTATTTTCACCACCATGTTATTCTGGCTAAGTAAATTTGTTCCACAGCATCTATTATTATCCGACAAGGGGCTAAGAGTCGCTATGTCAGACTCGAACGTTTTCTAAAGACTTTTATGTGCTTTTAACCTTAAATGAAGGTGAAGTATCCATGCCCATGGCAGAATGTTGAGTGCCTCATTGGGGATCTTCTGAAGGTGAAATTAAAGGGTCTAGGTGGCATGTCTTCAACTTAAGAGGGTGAATATGGATGCCTTTTTCTAAAAAATAGAAGTATCAATCATCAAGTGGCTTTGTTTGGTTGCAGATGATAACATTTACGCAGACATTTCGAGGAGATCAGCTGAAACTATTATGGTGGCATATGGGCTAGAACCTCGAAGGCTTGACAGCTATGATGTTCGACGTCCATCTTGTCTACATGTTGAGGGATTGGTCAGTGTAGAGATGAGTCCAGTGAATGGTTGTTGCTTGACTTGTTTTGAGAATTTTGCCAAAGATGTTGTGAAGAGGATGATGGACATAGCGTTGGGGCCACATTGGCTGTATTTTAGACATTGATGTTCATATATTGTGGAGGGTGGGGGTATTTTTTGAACATTTACATTTTTCTCCCCCCCCCCCCCCCGCTTCTTAGCTTTTCTTTTTTTTTTTTTTTAAAGATTGAATTAGGATAGGATGCTCTTCATTTTGCCCATGTCAGTAGGAATAATTCTTCCAAATTGAAATCAATCTCCTTTCTCCTAGGGCTACAGCAAATTGTGTATCTATGTCTTGGGAGTGAATTTCTTCTGTTTCACGAATGATCTTGTAGCCATACAATAGATGCTGATGATGTGGTGTTACACTGTCACTTAAAGGTACTCATTCAAAACTGCATATTTTTCGACCTTTTCATGCCCCGCCGCGAGTTCTAATTGCAAGCTCTACGCCCCTCCCCCTCCCCCCTTTAAATGCCTTGGTAGAAATTGTAATTCAGGAAATATTGCTAAGTTGGTACGCCAAAGTTAAACCATAATTATGGTGTATCGAGATAGTACCAAAAACTCTTCCAAACAATACCCGTCACATTTCCCATGTCTCCCTTTACACCAAAAAGAAACGTTCTCCAGATTTCTGAAGAAGGATGCTTCATATAAGCATAAAGTTACAAACTCCACACTCGAGCTATACAGACAGGACCCCTATAAGGTCACCATAATCTCTTGAAAACACCGGCTAATTATACTCCGATCGACGAGTCATGTTGCTGTCATTTCCAAAATACTCAGGTGCTCTGATCCGCATCAATGGATGCGTTGACAACCCCGTCCCTCTTGTTCCAAAAGGTAAAAAAGGGAAAAGATAAAGCATTTTGGGGTGGGGGGTGGGGGGGGGGGGGGACAGTAGCAGTACTTTTGTTTATTTTTCATCTTCGATTACCCAATATTGGGAAAACTATAACAAAGATTATCTGTCTGGAGATCATACAGGTAGACTCAATACTTGTTATAAATTACATTTATTCCTAAGACATATTATTCTAGGAATCCATTTCATACATTTGCATTTTCACTACAAACAAACTAGTGCCCCCATAACCCTCAGATCAAATCCAGAACCGGAAATCCAGAATCCATTGCATTATCTTCATAACTTGTCCTCAAAAATGGACGAAAACAGCAAAGCCTGAACAAATTCAGATCTCCTTGTCCTCTCTTCTTGATCCTTGATTGACAAGGGAGGTGATTGAATATTCCTGTCACCACTGAAACATATCAGGTTTCATTCAAGCACTCAATTTTTCTAAGGGACAGAAGACAATCCAGAAAAATCGTAGTAATTACAGTTTCTCAATTTATCATCAACCTTAGGGAACACAACAAATTATTGACAGAACAATTCAGGAGGCGAGAAGGAATCACAATTAAGTTCTTTTAATTTTACAGTAAACAAATGTGAATGACTTCTTAGGGGAGAACAGAGAAATAACCAAGTAACATACTAATCCAATCTTCTCGCCTTTCCAGGCCCGGTCCAACCAATTAGTAGAGGGTTCATAGAGTAATTCCTTCAACTAGAAGGCATGCTAACATGCACCTTAACAATTACAAGCTGAGCTGTACTGAACTCTTATATATTTTCATGTCTTGACACACACAGACACACACTCTCTCGTTTCTCCCTTATCTTATGGGAGCATGGAATGTGCCGCCCTAGGGAAATTTCTAAGCAAATAGGCAGCACTGAAGCACATCTCTGGTCTGAAAGTTGCCAAGTATGATATGTATCTAGCCGGCTTTAGTTGGAAGAAACTGGTCTGCAAGTAACGTGCACGTCAAGGATCCAAGTAGCTGGATGCCGCTGTGTTCAATGATAACCTATATTGACTTGCATATATACAAAGGAAAGGAAGGATACTTCATTTACATCCAACCCTTTTGCGGATAGATTTTCTCCTCTTATAAAGCAGGCAATAATGAAAAGGCAAAAAAGAAGCAGTTATGTACAAACCAAAGTTCTACTGAGTGTACGGCAGAGGGACTAGAGGCCATAATATAGACTAAGAAGACTTTTTCCATAAAAGATGTCTCAAGTTTGAGGGGTTTTAGCTAGATAGCTGTAATAGTAGGACAATTGCATATTATTAAAATAGAACTTTTGGTTGTTAGTTGCAACATCCACATGATTTGAGTGGAATGGAAGGGAATAATCCTCTACTTCATAAGTTGGTATCCATTGGCAGTACCAAGTGCGAGCTCTTTCGAATTTTGTGTTTTTTGTGAGGACTGAATTGACTACTGTTCCTGAAAGTATTGACCACCCTATCACTGAACCAATAACACTTCTCGGATTCACAAAAGGCTCAATACTCTAGATAATCTAATCTTGTTAGTTCTATCCTGCATTGTTTGTCAATAACTTTCAGAATTCGTTACCCCCCCCCCCCCAAAAAAAGGAATCCAAATGAATGAACAAAAACAATTGGGTTTTTGTTTTTTGGGGGGAGGGGGGATGCAAGCGGAGGAACAATATAATAGGCTTTCTTCTTTTCTATTCTTCTCTAGCGCAAGGTATGAATATAGCCTTGAAAGGTTGAAGTCTTGTGCCGTAAGTACTTCTAAGCATAAGAACAGAACAATTGTATCAGATGCACTGCAAACTCCGATTGAACTTGGGATATTCAACAGGAAATAGACAATGGATTTGTATCCATGACTTCAATTCTGAGATAATTTAGCAGCATTTCCTCTCTCCTGTTTTACTCTTCTTTGTTTTTTCCTTTCTTTGGGTGGATTCCACCGCCCTTTTTTGAAGGGGGGTGGGGGGGAACAGTGAGATGGGCCACAGCTTAGATAGAGGATACCGCTTAAATGCGTAATACCTCAGTACGGTTAGATCATTTTGGTGCCAAGCAGTTCTCACTTCTCAGGATTTGGTGCACTGTCAAATAACTCTTGCAATCGCATTCTTTCAGCGCTGTTCTTTTCAACAGAATTTTGCTGAACTGAACTTATTTTTTGCTAAATTGAACTTATTTTGTTGCTAAACTGAAACAAACTTAACTGAACTTTTTTTTTTGTTGAACAGAACTGAACTAATTATTCTGAAAAAATAAGCGGAAAAGAATAGGGCATCCTCCATGTCATTATAAATTTATGTCTTTTTCACTATTTTCTCTCCAGATGTTCTTAACAATGACCATGTCTTGCTACATTATAGAGACGTGCAATAATACAACTGACAAGTGGCCATATTCAGTCATCCTCCTTTTAAAAAAAAAAATCCAGCATGGAGAAAACACAAAGTAAATTGATAGTATATTGCAAAATTGAATACGGTTGGCCCCAGCCTATCTCCCCCCCCCCTCTCTTTCTCTCTCTCTCTCTCCAGGGAAAGAAACAACAAAAGGCGCACACAGAGAGAGAGAGAGAGAGAGAGAGAGAGAGAGAGAGAATAAGTAGGGAACAGAATAAGAGAGAGAGGCGAGGGAGAAAGGAACCAAAATTGGGGGAAGCATAACCAACACCACCAGAGGGAATTGAAGAAAATAAAGGGGAAATCAAAACAAATGGAAAGCTGCAAGCTAAATTTCCATGCAAGTTGTTATTTTGCACTGGAAGTGCCTTGTGACTTGCCAATGTGGCAATGCCAATATAAGCTAAAGGTTATTGGATAACATCTAACACGTCTTGTACGTGCTAACCGACTCATGGATTCACAAATAATGACCATAATGGATAAAGAGGATACTGAGAGAAAGTGATTTTCTTAGTACTGAAGCTGTATAAGGAAATGGATAAAAATTATCAACCAGTGAACTTTTTTCCCTCGGGATTCAACAGAATATCAATCCTGACTGACCCTAGGTAATAAAGCATGGAGAATCTAGGCATCAGTGGAAGCAGAAACACAATAGACAATACATGGCATGATCAACCTTGTTTGTTGTCAACTGCCTACACCTATCTTGAGATTATATAACCTGTGTTCCAGCTCATTTGCAGCACAAAGGTCCAACTAAAAGCTCATGCACATCAGTCATCCTAGCATGGTAAAGTTTTCTAGGTTTCCAATGCAGCATACACTGGTAAAGGCATTTCAGTAGGATCCAGGCATAAAGCTTTTTAAGCAGAGCATGTACCACCACGCTGTCAAATCTAGATTGCCTCATGCTTGGTCCATTTTTTTGACCATTACATAGAACAATTATATCTACAATTACAAATAGAAAATTATTAACGAAGTCTAAAGACAAACAATGTATCAACCATCTCCCTTGCCGGACATAAATGGCAGTTAATACAGTTAAACATCCACTATTGCAGTGATCAGGCATCATGTTAAGCAGAAAATGCATGTCAAACAGGAAACATGGAAGAAAGACCAATGACTACATCTACAAATAGAAAATCACTAACGAAGTCTAAAGACACAATGGATCAATCATCTCCCTTGTGCCCTTGCCGGACATTAAATCAGTTAACAAACAATCAAGCATCCACTATTGCAGTCATCAGGCATCATGTTAAGTACAAACGCATGTCAAACAGGAAACAGCAAAAGAAAGAGGAAGAAAGAGCATGCCCACCTTTCTAGTATATTCTCCTCCCCTTTCTTTGCAGAGCTTGTATCAGCTGATGACTGAGACTGAAAATTCAGAATATCATCAGCCATTGGCAATATAAAAGATGACAACAAGGGGTCAGGAGCTGCATTGGATGATGATACTATACAGGAAGAACTCCCAAAGAGGGACTGCAAGGTTCCTTCCCGTAGTTCTTTTCTCAGGAATGAGAGTGTTGAATACGATCCACCTTTACGAGATTTCCTCTTGCGCTGCACGTAAGCTAGAGTAAAGGAATTCAAAATTATGGATTGTCCAAGACGTTTGCAGAAGTAAAACCACCATGTACGGTCATTAGTTCTTTCATGAACAAGGCATCCCAAAACACTTCCCATGAAGAATGAGACAAGATTGCTAAAACCTAGCCAGGATAAACGAAAATCATATTTTATACTTAAAAAGGAAATAAAGAAACCACTCAGAAGATCAGGGTTGTTGACATTAAAAGAGTATGCTACTGGTAATTTCCCAGATAACATTCAGGCAAAGAGTTTCCTCTTGCTTAGTATACAATTATAGGAACTAGGAGGCCAAGAGCAAGTTCCACATTTCTAGGGTGGAGTCATCTATATTTTCTGTTTATGCAAGTCAATGAACAGAGAGTCATTTTCTTGGATAGTTCTCCTCCCTGGCCTTCCGGTCAATACCCATTTGTAGGGAGCCAGAGGTGACCATTTAGTTACATTTGTCTTGATAAAGCAGATAGAACAGAAATAATTTTGACTTAGTCTCACAAAAGATTAAGCTGAAAGTGAATATCAAAAGGATATCTTAAATGTGCTCCCATGTTGCAAAGTAATGTGTGCTACCATATCAACTCCCACTCTCACAGCACAAACTGGGCATACCTGCAGATAAGCAACGGTTATCGAAGATAGACTTTAATTAAAGTGTTCACAAACCAGACCCATATAGATATCAAGTCTCCAACACTATAAACATGGGAAAATCTCATCGAGATGCCAAGAACTTTGGTTAAATTCTTTGAGATGCTGGAGTTTTGTCTTCCATTGACGGTCAACAACCATTGACGTAGTACTAGTTTACCCATAAAACAACACTTCTTAATATAGTCATTTTGCTTAAGGGCAGCTTAGTTAATTTTTTGCCACTCATCCAAAACACCATATCAGTGTGATTTTTGATGGTAATTCATGCTAGTATGGTAAACAATAACAATCAGATACCACAATTAAATACCGCCAAACTTCAATTAAAATTTCCCTAAAAAGCACTCCATCTTAAATGGAAAGATATGAACAAAAGTATCAAATAGGGTAACGACTGCCCATTGTAGCCCTATAAGATTGAGTGTAATGATGATGCGGAAACCAACAGGTATCCAGCTAGAAGGAAAAGGGAGACTTAAACAATCACATGTTGCATTTCTGAGTTCCTTCTACATTGATAATGTGATTAAGTGATCAGTCAAGATGCACAGATTGCAACCCTCACAGGAATTACTTTCGGTGGTGCAAAGAAAAAAAGTGGTCGAACACAGAAGAATTTAGGCAAGGTTATCAGACATGACTTAGCACCACGGTACCTTTACAAGGACATGGCTCGTTGTAAGAAGCCATTGCGATCTAGGATTCATATTATTGACCCTATACAGGACGTCCCTCTGTTCTTTAGGACATCTCTCTAACTCGTTTGTCCCTACTTTTTCCCCTTTTTCTGGGATGGGTATCTTTACACATGCACACAACCCCCAGTGGGAATTGAACCTTGTTCATCCTTATGGAAGCCAAGCATCTGACCACTATGCTACTAGTGGCAGAGCCACTAAGGAGGTCAATTGAACCCCCAGCTTTTTGGGGGAAAAAAAAATTAAATGTGGTATATTCTAGTGGAAACAAAAAATAAATATATATTAATTAGTTCTTAGATACTTCACAAAGGAGTGGGACGCTATTAGTGGAGATGTGATGAGAATGTTTGCCAAGTTCTTCTCTTCAGGAAGATTTGTGGCCAACCTCAATGCCACTTTTATTGGCCTTATTCCTAAGAAAGCAAATGCTGAAAGTATTAGAGACTTTCGGCCAATCAGCCTCGTTGGTTGCATTTATAAATTGCTTTCCAAGGTTTTAGCCCGAAGGTTAAGAAGCATCATTGGGAATCTTATTTTAGATAATCAAAATTCCTTTGTTGGAGGCCGTAAGATCATTGATGTGGTGCTTATAGCAAATGAGCTTATTGATTCCAGGGTCAAGTCGGGAAAGCCAGGTGTGGTCTGTAAGTTAGACATTGAGAAACCGTACGATCATGTGAATTGGGATTCTTTATTATATGTCATGAAGAGAATGGGCTTTGGGGAAAAGTTGATCGGATGGATTCGGCGATTCGCCACTGCATATCCTCTACATCCTTTGCAGTTCTTGTCAACGGTTCTTCAACGGAGTTCTTTTCAGCTTCTAGAGGTCTTCATCAGAGAGACCCTCTATCCCCCCTTTCGTTTCTGCTGGTTATGGAAATATTTACAAGGATGATTGATGCGACATCTAGTGCAGGGCTTATATCTGGGTTGAGTACGACACCTATGAGCATCTCTCATCTTCTTTTAGCGGAGGACACTATTATTTTTTTGTGAAAATGATTGTCAACACTTGGTTTCAGGTTTTAGGGTAAACTTGGCTAAGAGCTCTATCCTGCCTATTGAACACATGGACAATATTCAAATGCTTGCAGGTGTTTTAGGTTGCAAAGTTGATGCCTTCCAACTACTTAACTAGGTCTCCCTCTCGGTGCAAAATTTAAGGAGAAAGTCATTTGGAATCCAATTGTCGAGAAATTTGAGAAAAGACTTTCTGGATAGAAGTCTATGCACCTTTCAAAAGGGGGGAGATTTACTCTCATCAAGAGTGTTCTCTCAAGTATCCTGACTTACTTCCTCTCTCTTTTTCCCTTACCTTCTTCAGTGACCAATAAATTCGAAGCAATTGAGAGAAATTTTTTTTGGGGTTCTTTTGGGAGTGACTTCAAGTTTTATCTTGTAAGATGGAACATTGTGAAGCAACCACTGTATTTAGAAGGGTTAGATATAAGGGACTTGCATCTCTTTAACGAGACCCTTCTTGGTAAGTGGTTGTGGAGATTTATGAATGAAAAAGGCAATCTGCGGAGGAAGGTAGTCACCATCAAATATGGGGACGATGGATTTGGATGGTTTCCCTCTATCGCGAAGGGCCCTTATGGGCATAGTCTTTGGAGATATATCTCCAAAGGTTGAGGGAGATTCTTTCCACACCGTTCCTTTGAAGTAGGAGATGGCTCTTCAATCCTTTTTCGGCATGATCGATGGTGCGGCAAGATTCCTTTGAAAGACTTGTTCCCTAGCCTTTATGTTTTGGTGGTAGACAAAAATGCCTCTGTTGCAGAGGGAGCAGATTTATGGTAACAGTGCTTGAGCACTTGTTTTTGTTCGAGATGGATTCGTTGATAATGATTCCTTAGTTAGTTTTTTCAATAAGCTTAATGAGGCCAAAGTAGGAGAATCTTCAGTTGATAGGGTGTGATGGGATCTAACCACTCAAGGCTGCTTCACTGTTAGATCTTTTTATTTGAAGCTTCTTGATGGGAAGTTTTCACCACATGAGGTTCATTTTGAAAAAAGTTTCCCTTGCAAGCTCATTTGAAAGTCCTTAGCCCCCTTAAAAAAGTTTCGTTCTTTGTCTGGGAAGCTATACATGGGAAAATACTAACGTGTGATAACTTACAAAAAAGAGGGAGAATTTTGGTGAATAGATGCTTCATATGTAAGAGAGAATGTGAATCTATAGATCATTTATTGCTCCATTGTCAGTTTGATCCAACTTTCAGTTGCTTGGGAATTTCGTGAGTTGCTCCTGATTATATTAGGAACCATCTTTTGGCTTGGGAGGGTTCCTTTTGGTAGGAAAGTTAAGACGAAGGAGGAAGTCATGGTTCTACCTCATGTCATCTTTTAGAGTATTTGGAGAGAGAGAAACAAAAGAGTTTTTAAAAACATAGAAACCCCTCTTCGGCGTTTGAACAAGAATTTCATCAAGATTCTCTACTTTGGAAGAATAGGAAGTTTAACTCTTCCTCTATTGATTTGGCAGATTGTGTGGATAGTTTATACTTAGATTGTATATAGCCTTTTGTACGATGCTCACTATGTAGTTGAGCTTCTGATTTTTCTATATTAGTATATTACCTTTTCCTTATAAAAAAAAAAACAAAGGAGTGCATAGCAGACTGGTTGGCTGCATGTTGCTTCATGTGAGAGGTCGTGGGTTCGACTACTCGTGCTGCCTTCTGTGTAATTTTTTTTTTGAATCTTTTTAAAAGTTTGTCGAGTGACGATATCATACTACTTTCAAAACATGAGATCTCGTAGATGACAACTTTCTTGAATGTATTAGCTACGCACTTATTTTTAGAACTATTAAAGTTTATGTCATGTGTATTATTAATCTCAGGCCCTCGCTTTGAATTCTCCTTTTAGCTTTATCTTAGCCATATTAAGTCCTTTCAATTTTCTCTTCAAACCTAGCACACCTCTCATTACAGATGTTAATTCTCATCTTCAATTGTATTCACTTTCCTTTTTTGACGCCCATTCTATTTATAGCATCTGTGAAGAGATCTTTTCAAAAGTATTTTAAATAAGAAATTTAAAATATTTAGAACCCTTACAACTTCCATTTAAAAAGAATGTCCCCTTTCTCCATCAACGAAATAAGGTTTTACATACATGAGTGCCCTAAACCCTATTCAGCAAAATCAATACTTTCTCATGGTAATTACAGTCATTGCCACCTATATATCATAGTGCACCAGAAAGATATAATGTGTTGAGTTTCT
The DNA here is from genome assembly GCA_017589665.1 of Selenicereus undatus. Classification (NCBI taxonomy): domain Eukaryota; kingdom Viridiplantae; phylum Streptophyta; class Magnoliopsida; order Caryophyllales; family Cactaceae; genus Selenicereus; species Selenicereus undatus. The sequence continues at coordinate 9,850,579 of JACYFF010031959.1, forward strand.
TATATATTATACTCTTTTTAATCCTTTTTGTTGTATACCTTTTTGGTGGGGAGAGGAGGGTGAAGTATAGTAGGACAAATACCAGAAGTCAAAAGGAAAAAGAAACATCAACTAAACCCTTCATGAACAAAAGATTGGATGGAGAGAACTAGAAGCAACAGCTAAAATTAGGATAAAATACTGCAGCATTTAAGTCATGGTCCATCCAAAAGTACCAGTAACAGACTGAAATAAGCATAATTATTTCAACAGTAGAGTTTCCCAGAGAAACTTGGATCTAGTAAGCCGCCCTCACTCATTCCCTTCTGTTACAATTCTCACTTTCCTTCAGCGAGCCTATGATTGATCTAGCAATGTTTTAGCAAGTATTTAAAATATATTAAAGCACAATACTTCCCTCCCTTTCTACAGAAGCTCAACAAAGATTCCCTCGAAGTCATTATACACTGTCTACATTCATGTAAATAATGAGGGGGAAACAAGAAAGAACTTCTTGAGTAATGAAGACTTTTTCATCCTCTGATAATTGCTCATGTAGTTATGAATAATGCTTATCTCCTTTTTATTTTGGGGTGCATATTTTGAACCAACGTATTCCAGATTCCAACTTTCAATTAACTGAACATGTCTCCTAAAAGATGGGCACCATTAACATACTCAAAAAATTGCTATGTGCCTGCTGCTCAGAGATCGGCAAAGAGCTTCCTCATTTCATTCAAAGAAAAGCTTATCAGATTCATGTATTTTTGTAAAGCTCAGCACGAAGTAATGTATTCCTGCTCTTTCAGGAAAAGTTCAGCCTTATCATTAAGCACAAAGTTCTGAAAAGAGGATCAATTTCTTTTTGATAAGGGATACTGGTACGCCAAAATGATATTGGGTTTATGATCCAAAGACCATGTTAAATTCTAAAGTTCAACATATTGCACGTCCAGAATGTCAATTATGGCAACCTACTTGACGACTTGGCATCTAGTCCACTAACATTGCAATTGATACAAACCTACACCTCGGAAAACACACAAAACAGTATCACCATCGATAACATCAGGAAAAAGGGAAAAGACACAGATGTGTAATGCAAGCAGAAAAATCTCAGTCTACTATCCATGCATCTTTGCACAATTTCCAAAAAATCTCATGCATGTCCCTGACAACCTCATGCATCTAACAAAAACATCCTCCATAAAGTTTTATCAGTATTTGTCCTTTCTTCAAGTTAAAGAGTACCATCTGTCTATAATCTGGGGATACAACCCAACATGTTAGAAGAGTGAGATGTGGATCGCTAACAACACTATTACATCAAGAAACTAGATTTTTCTTGTACCTCGATCTTTTCAACCCCTAAAACATTTACTTCATGGTTTTGTTCATCAACGTCAATTCCCTAAATAGTTACAAGCCCACGCTTCCGCAATCCCCGCAACCTTAGTATATGTTCCTCCCCAAGATGTTACCACATGCAAACTGCTACATCAATAATAGATACCACCCAGATGGAAAACCTCCATAATCTTCATATTTCCCATTTCTATTTAGAACATCTAAGAAACTCAATAAGTAGATTCCATGCAATCTGAAACAACTAATCTTCATCTAACCACAAATTTATCAACAACTTTGTGTAGGTTCCTGACATTTTGATTTTGAGAATGATCGATTCAATGGCTCTGAGATTCTCAAGATTCTTGGAGTTTTCATATCGGAATTTTCAACAGACAAAAGGAACAAACCCAAACATGATACAACTACTAATACGGCATAGTATAACTTTCCGGCTTCCACTAGTTAGCAGTATTGACAAACTGACACTTTTGGCAAACCAAACAAAATCAATACCTAACAAAAAGTCTAACTGCCACCATATATAAGCAATGAAAAACCCGCTATACATATAGAAGAGAGTATTAATTACCCCATTTTTGGCCTCGGTGGGATGTTCATCGTCAATGTGGCAGCACAATCCAACGATGTCGAAATAATCCGAGCAGAAGGGGCATGGGAACTCCTCCCTTATATCATCATCCCCATCAATTTCCTCAAATCCCATAAACACATCCGTAATCCCTACTAAATCAAAACTACCAAAATTTTAAAATGGTGACTTTTTAAAACTTAATTCTCAATATTTCCTTGAAAATTACCTGATCGAGTTTGTAAAGCAGATTGATAACGCTTAGAAACGGAAGATAAGCGAGCAGCCCATGAATCACCATCCATACTTGCAATCGGAAACTGATTCTGTCAAATCGGCTAGGGTTGGCAAAAGGGAAGATCACAGGAAGTTGAGCGCAATGATTGATATGAATCAACAATCGACAATCAAGTTAGCAGAGAGAATTGCGATCGAATTTGTGTTTGTGAGAGTGAGCTGAGTATTGATTGATTCTGAATTTCTGACTTGATGGAAATAGAGAGAGAAAGCGGGTGGTGGAGCTGGGCTACGGAGGAGTAGTGAGGTTGGGAAATTGGAAGATGTGATGACAACAACGCCTTTGCTCTTGCTCTTCACAATTTCTTTTCCTTTTTCATTTTCCAACTCCTTTTGCTTTTTATTAAAAAAAAAGTTGAGGGTGAAAATTTATGATTCGTTCTTGGCAGGATTTGAACCTATGTTTAAACAGTTATGTAATGGATATTGCCTCGATTACGTCGTAATATAATTATATTTATTATTTTATGCACTTTATCATGAAGATAAGTGGTATAACATTATTCTCTGATATTAGGTATATACAATGGACCAATTGGCTAATTTAACTATAAATATTTAGTACTTTAGTTTGATTTTTGTTGACATATAAGTCTCAATTCAACGGCTTTTGTAAATTGACTCATTTAGATAATATTAGGTTGTTTTAAGTAGAAGACATCATCTATATAATAATTTTGGAACTTTCTATTATATAGTACTGTCGGAGTGAATACATTAGACTGAATACCAAATTGTTGGAGTACCTAGTACTTCATTGGTTTACCTTATCCCAAAAAAAGAGGAAAGAATGAAAAGAGAGAGAGAGAGAGAGAGAGAGAGAGAGAGAAATCTGGTTATTTTGTGTTTACTTACCAAAAAAATCAATTAAGATATACTAATTAAAACCATTCAACACTCTATAAGTACAAGTAACTGGTAATCTCAAGGTTTCTCTGACTGAAAATGAGTGTAATTTATCCATATTTGTGCTTTTAGTTTTTTTCTCAAAGATGAAAAAGTGTGTGTCATTTGAATTATGTAGTTGATAAAGCCGAATTAGTTGAGAATAGAACTAGATTGTGCATGCATCTTAAAACAACATGAGTAGTTAGTTGCTTTAGCTAGTGTAAAGGACTTGAAGGTATTCCCCCCTTCCCTCAAAATTCTCCGGAGTTTTCATCTCAATTCATCTTTCTCTTTTAGTAGGCTTATGCAATTTCCGAGCCAAAAAAATGTTTACTAAAGAATATTAACTATAGTTGATAAATAGTATTAAAAAAAAGTCATATTTATCAAAATGAAAAAATTCTCATTTGTAATCGATGATGTCTTTGTCAAATTATATTCTGAGATTAATCCGGGCTTCATCAAAAAATTAACTGACTCCAATACAAAATTTGCCCCAGAAATTTATAATTTAATTCAACTAGATTGGACTTAGAGGGGCACAGGCACGTGTTTTCTTTGTCAACCCATAATCAACAAGTTCAGACAAAAACCAACCGAAATCAACTACTTTCTAGACGGCGACGCCACTACCGGACGTCGCCGGAGAAAGATTCCGACGGCCAACTCCCGTCTCTCTCTCTGTCTCTTGTCCGGGTCCTCCCCCCATTGTCGCCCGATCAAGCTTTTTCATCTGATCAGATCCACTCTAACAGTAAGGACGCCCAAACCTCTCAAATTGCCAACCGAATTTGTCACTTGACGAAGAAATCGAGACGAACAGCAACTAGATCCTTCAAATTCCGCTAAAAACTCTTTTTCCCAGTTGAAAAATGGCATTTTTAGTCCACTGAAATTGACCCATAGTCGAAATTCTCAATCCAAAACTCCCTCTCCCATCTTATGGGAGAGAGAGTATTTGGGAATTTCTCGATTAATCTGATCTACAAAGTTTGGACATTGCAATGCGGTGAGATTGCGGGTAATTTTGGATCAATGGCGACGAGGAACAGGACGATCTTGTTTAGGAAGTACAGAGATGCGTTGCAGACTGTAGGTTCACCGACCTCCAATGGAGTTAGGACTGATAAGACGGCGCCTCAGAAGGGCATTGAAGTGGCAGTTGCATCTCTGCTTAACCCCAATGCTCCCCGTTCTTATGCCCCTCTCAGCACTGAAGATCCCGCCACTTCCAGGTTTGTTCGAATTCTGAACCTTATATTTTCATTTTTTTTTTCTGGGTTTGGTTGTTTACTCAGGGATCCCATATTGTGTAGCCTCTGAACTGAATCGGTGAAATGGAGAATTTGGGGAATAGAAGATGAGTCATTGCATTTTGATGGTGATTGATGAAGGGTTATGCTACAAATTTGAAAAACATTAAAGCATGCGTCCGTGATTAATGTGAAAACAATCAGCCTTTCAATTTGGGGGTGTTGCCGGCTACACTATTGTAAATCCCAGCTGGGTTATGAACTTGTCTAGATGTAAACTCAATGGAGAAGCTTTTCAGTCATAAGCTTGATTGTTTATGTTCGTACTCGCCATGTATGGTCTGAAGGATCACTATGATAAAAAGGAACGGTCGAATGTGGTGGAGCAGGAGCTTGCCATCAAATTGGAAGAACATGGCAGCATTTTAAACTGACACTTTTTTTTTTTTTTCTGCTGAAGATGAATGGTATTTTGTTTGAAGTTGGGAACTGATGTCATGGGCGAGTATTACTTTGGTCAATTTGGTGATCCCTCATCCGAATTCTGCATATAAGTGCAGTTTATCCATACCATGACTTTGGGGTCATTGTAGACAAACTATGACTCGCTCTATTTTCAATTTGCTTCTATCTGTATTCTGTTTATGTATATGCATACAAATTGCTAGGTACTTGGAGTGGCCATCATTAATGGACACAAAGCACAAGATGGCTTAATATTAGTATTTAATGTAAATGGACATATGTCATTCCCTACCATGGCAGCACTCTCTGCAAAGCGGGCATCGTCTTTCAGGATGCTTAAGATGTGCATTTACTCTGTTAAAGTTACCATACTCGCATTATCAGTACGCTCACTTTTGATCCTGCTGAGCTAAAGTTGAGTGTAGCAACTTTCTTTTCTGCGACATCCTTGGCATAACATTGAGTAGTCTTCTCGAGAAAAACATAACTTCTGTTAATGCAGTAGTGGTGCAGTGGCTCTGGGTCTCCCCCCGGAGTGGGTAGATTTGTCTGAAGATGTGGCATCAAATGTGCAGCGTGCACATGCAAAGATGGCTGAGTTGAAAAAGGCCCATGCAAAAGCATTGATGCCATCATTTGGAGATGGTAAAGAGGATCAACAGAGAATCGAGATCCTGACACATGAAATAACAGATCTCATAAGGAGATCAGAAAGGAAACTGCAAAGACTTGCTGCTGCTGGACCTTCAAAGGACTCAAATGTTAGGAAGAATGTGCAGGTAACCAAGATATGACTTTACTCTAGAGTTTGGACCTACTACTGTAATTGCTGTTCCACCTATATATTTACATGATTGCAATATGATCCTGTTGTCAGGCAGAGAACGCTTTAGTTTTTCTTCTAACTTTGCATGAAGGAAGTTATCTATGTTTTCACAGCACAAAATTTCATCTCTTTGCTAACGACTAGGACTGCATCTTCATGTTATGGACTGGTCAGCAGTTCTGATGAAATATGCGGCCTGATAAGTATTCTTCTAGTTTTGGAACTTGGAACCTGCATTTTATAATATATTCCAAAAGCGTATATTGCCACCAGTACAATACTTAAAAGTAACTTTGGATTAGCTAATTTAGTGAATGCCATTCAATCAACACATAGATGCTTAGGATATTCTCAGATCATGTATAGATTGTGTAAGAATGGTGGATAGGATATGTATTTGTCTTCCTTTTTTTCCCCTCTCCTTTGGGTATGTGGAAGATATTTCATTGTCTATACTGATCATCCCCAAAATGAGTTGCTGTCATCCTTTGCCAAAACTAAATCAACAATATTTCAACCTCGAGAATTAATAAATGGTTATTTATATGTCCTGCATTAGACTTTTTCTGATCATGAGGTCTATTTGTGCTCCACACTTGAGCTTCGATGTTCTTTTTGCAGCATTCACTTGCAAGCGAGCTTCAAAGCTTGTCAATGGAGCTCCGGAAGAAACAATCAGCATATTTAAAACGCCTTCGACAACAAGAGGAGGTGCCGATCTAAATCTAATTTAGGCATTGCTGCACAGTAAACCCTTTTTTCTTTTAAATGGTGTAAGGGAATGACGCTAGGCTGCCCTTCTCTCACACACTCTTACTCTATAATATTTGCATTTTAATGTTTAGATCATTTTTGGTACTCTTAGATTTGTAATTCAAGAAGGGGAGCCTCGGAGCAACGGTAAGGTTGTCTCCGTGTGACCAAAAGGTCACGGGTTCAAGCTGTGGAATCAGCCACTGACAAAGTCAGGTTAGGGTACCTACAATTCACCCCTTGGGGTGCGGCCCTTCCCCGGACCCTGCGTGAACGTGGGATGCTTGTGCACCGGGCTGCCCTTTTAGATTTGTAATTCAAGAAGTCTGTCATGTTTATTCGAGCATCATTTTCTACCATGAGGGCCACTTTCACCCTCTTTGAGTCAACTATTTGTTTATTGAGGAGGTTCCTGTCTTGTCTAGGGCCCAAACGGAGTTGACTTTGAAATGAACATACAAGGAAGCCGATCACAAGCAGAAGATGATGATTTGGATGATACGGTACTAAAATTTATCCTTTTTGTCTGTATGCATATTGAGTTGTTTGGCACACATGTATAGCTACATGAATGATAGTCCTGTGAAGAAGCTCAGAATGCTCTCCCAGTGGGAAAGTTGTGGCGTGAATTTCTTCCCATGACAAATCTTTATCTTCTAGGCCTCGCTTGGTCCTTCTACGTGCCATTATCAATTGTTTTCAATTGCATTTGTTGGGCAGTTGGTAATGTTTTTCACTGTTATGTTCCTTAGGCGTTTAATGAGCATCAGCTGACTAGAATGAAGAAAAGTGAAGCACTAACGACAGAGAGGGAGCAAGAGATTCAGCAGGTGAGCATCCAGTTGTAGCTTCAATGCAGTTTCTTCAACCTGTGTGCATTTCTACTTTGGATGTACAAGGACAGTATAGTGCTGGATGGTGACAGACAATTATTTTCCATTGCTTCTACTTTACACCTTATATGCATATAGATTACTTTTCTCAAGCTAGGTGTTACAACAACTCCCATTGTGGGTCCCACTTCTAACGGAGCCTTGAGAAACTCAGTTGTAGGCAATCTTACCTTAGCAAACATTCTCAAGCTAGGTATTAATACTGGTATATATCATCCATTTGTTTCTTTCATTTGTTTACAATAGGTTGTTAAGTCAGTGAATGAGCTTGCCCAAATCATGAAGGATCTCTCAGTATTGGTGATAGACCAGGTTAGCAGCCGTACCTTTTTGTGGTATATCGGTTGATCATGTAATAGTTCAGATTTGTTGATCTTTTCCATATACAGGGTACAATTGTTGACAGGATAGATTATAACATCCAAAGTGTAGCAGCAACTGTTGAGGAGGGCCTTAAGCAGCTACAGAAGGTTATCTTTCCCATTGCGATTAATCCAAAATGACAGTTCACCTTATGCCAGTTTATTCACTTATCTAATACGTACCCCCCACCCCCCTTTCCTTTGGTTCCCATTTTTGTGTTGGTGGGTGCTGAATGTACAGGCAGAAAGAACTCAGAAGCATGGGGGAATGGTAAAATGCGCGACAGTTCTCATCATAATGTGCTTCATCATGTTGGTTCTCTTAGTTCTGAAGGAAATATTTTTCTAGATCTGTAAATTAGTGTATGAGATTCCACCGTCTATTATCAATAGATTGGCACTTGGCGGCAGCAGCATAAAATTCTGAGCTGCCTCGCCGTGACATTTCTATAGCTCGTGCATTTTATTTCTGGAGTTCTGAATGCTGTAGAAGATAACAGAGCGAAAGAAAATCCTCATTTATCTTTTCCTTCACTTCTCCCCCCCCCCCCCCGGGGCCTTATGATATCTGATTAGGCCTTAGGGTGATACGAGGCTATGGTGAGATTGTGAGAAGAAGCTGAAGCTGGTCCGGAACCCTGGAAAAGGAAGCTGTTATCTGCGGAGGAACTGCGACATTGGTTGTTTAGCAAATTTTTTTCCCTGTAGATTTTGTATCTTGTTCATTTTTTCCCTGGAGATCTTGTAATGATTGATGATTCTTTTTGTTGTAACTTGGATAAGGAAACAGAGGTCATTTCTTTTGTAATCTGTTGGGCAGCGAGTGCCTGATTCATTCTTTCATACTGAATACATGATTGTGATAGGGTCTCATCCCCTCTTTTGCATTTAAAAAACAAATATGAATCCATGATTTTTCATGTTTCATTTTCAGAGTATTTATGCTTCAGATGCTGTCAGTGCTGGTCATGACCAATTAAAAGGGGCATTTTTATGCTGGCAGGAGTGATACCAATTAACTGTACATGTTCCATCTGGACTCACTAAGTTTATATGTGCATATTTGAATGATGTAGTTGGTTCTCGCAAACTAGGATCCTCTTCATTACTATAACTGAAATTCTAGATTTGTGTGAGGCCATTTTCCCGATTTTTTTTTGTCAATTTTTTTTTTAATTTACAGTTAACAATAGTTTGTGCACTTTATTTTTCTGTTCAAACTGACTACCATCTCGTTTTCGCACTTCCAACTCCTCATAAATAGTTTAAACAGAACATAATTGTTTTCTAGGCTAATAATGGCTTCTAATTGCCTTCTCAACAAGCTCTTGTAGCTCAGTTGGTTAGAGCACCCGTTTAGTAAGCGGGAGGTCTTGAGTTCGACTCTCAACAAGAGCAGTTTCTTTTTTAAACAATTTTTTCGGTTGATAGACGTATTGCCCTTGCTCAGTTCTTTTTGCCGTAGAATCCCTTGGAATTCCTACGCAAAGGTATAAGTTATAATGTATATTCGAATTACCCAAAATAAAAATTGTTGATCTTTTAAAACCCACACGCTATTTTCAGTGGTCGCGCCTTCAAAATAATAAAGCTTATGTAGTCCAAATCAAGGCGAATCAGTGAACTTATTGACCGAGGTCTACAATATAAGTGCTGGAGTTCTTAAGACTATACTGCCAAAGAGTGGGAGAGGAAATAAACATGGACCAATGACAAGAAAATTCTTTAGAGTTTTTGCTTCATTTTCTTTTAATAATTGCCCAGCTGCTGAACTACACAATGAATAATTCAGTGAAATTAGAAATTTAGAATTACAAAAACATAGAGTTGAATGAACACAACAATGGATAATACAAGGAATACAACTTTTTTCGTTCTTCTTGCTCTTTTTCCTTTTTAAAAGAAAAGAGGAACTAGCTCGAGTCCTTTTTCTTCTTTGCGTTGGAAACATTTAATTCACTAGCTGTGAATGTCTTCTGCACAAGGCCAGCAATGGGAAGCTTCAGGTCGAATGTGATCTTTTGAAGAACAAGTGACAAAGAACGAACATCTGACAAGGCTCTGTGAGCTGTTCCAACTAATTCTATCCCATAATGCTCGCGAAGTGCTTGCAACGATATCCTTGCACCCGCTTTCATTTTCGTTCCTGCTTACGACAACCACAACATTAGCTGAACAATTCCAACCGAATTTAGGCTATGTTTTGGGGGTTTAGTTCAGTCAATAAGATTGAGAAGGCAAGGGATTAAAAGGTGCAAGGAGCGGTAGTTAAACATAGTTAACAACGCTCGTTTGAAAGTTCTGATAAGAGTAAGAAAAAGCTAAGATTAAAAACAAGTATACTATCTTCTACAAAATGAGTTAAAACTGCGAGCAAGGAGGGGTGGAAAGGCGCAAGAGCCCAGAGCTATGCTCCAGTATTCCTCTTTTTGCTAAAACATGCAAAAATGTGGGTAAGGAAATAGTGGAGGGGGATAGAGAGAGACCTCCAGATTTCATTGCTTCACGGGCAAGAGGAAGAGTATCCAAAAATAACCAATTCGAAGGGATTTCGACGGAACATCGCTTGAATTCAGTAACCAAGAATGGGACATCAAAAGTTCGAGCATTATGAGCCACCAAAACCACATATCCCCCTGGCTTCTGGCGGCTTCTGACATACTTGAGCAAGACTGGAATTAGCTCATGCATCCTACATAAAGTCCAAACAGAGCAAAATCATTCCATGAATAGATGGGTGATCTTAAATTTATTAAACAATAAACTCATTAACAGTCCCAGAAAGGGGCGATTTTTTCACAAACCAACTTAGGCATCTCAGTTACTAATCAAAGATAGGATGATGCTATACACCAGTTAATTGAGCCCAGGATAATATTTTTTTTCCCCATACATACCAGAATCAATTTTTAATAGAGGGGCATTCAATCCACTATCATGCCTTTATAAAAAGAATCAAGATTAGCATGAACATTCTGAGTTGGAGTACCTGGGAACATCATCTCTATTGACCATGTCGGTTCTAATGTTATGGACATAATCATTTAATACAGCACGTTCAGGATTAACCAGTGTGTGGAAGGTGCTGTTCTCTCCACCAAGAAGGTCTTGAAGTGCAATCTCAATTATTCTTTCATCATGTCTACTGAACCCAGTTGTCTCAAGATCAAAGACAATGAAAGTTGCAAGGCTGATTAAATCACTGTTGTCGGCTATCAGTTGTCGAACATCTGCATGTTGAATTTGCTGGGGTTCGCCACTGTCTGTTCTGTTTATTGTTAATTCTGACCTTCTTGTGTGAACTATTTCACCAAATATCCCATGCTTAACGTTGGCTGTACTGCTTAAGTTGTTACTGCTTCTTCCTTCACCTGTTGTGGTTATGGGTCTTCTACTCCATCTTCTACTGTTTCCTCCTTGCGCATAAACATTGGAACCTAGCAACCTAAACTTGTACCCTTCTTTACATTTTCCACCAAAGCTGTCACAGCCTTCCCACCATGTATTAGCCAAAGAGTAAACATTGCTTCTAGGAACTCGCAATACTGAAAAGTACATTGGACGTGTTCTCATCTGAACTTACAATTCCAACAATGCAAGCCTGACTGACGGAAGATATTCTACATCAGACCTGAGGATACCAGTTGAACAGAATAAGCAAAGACAGAAGTAACTGTTGTGAGTCTTGTGACGACTTATAGGGTATGCATTTTGCCGAAAGTTCAGTTTTCCAATATAGGTTTGGAGAATGGAGGGAATTTAGCTCGTGTTCATCGGTCCAAACTCAGACTGAACCGGTTTGGACCGAGGATTGAATAAGAAGAGGAACATAGACCATGGACCGGACCAAATAAAACTTGACCGGACCGGGACCAGACTGAAAAAATTTAGATTGGACCGGACTGGACCGAACAAATCAAATTGATTAGGGATTTCAACTTTTCAACTTTAATGTATTATGCAACCTAAACTAAAATAGAATATCTAGAAGTAGGATTTTGAGGCCATTTAGTTGTATTCAAAAATTAAAACTTTATGAAAAAAAATATAACTTTTAAGTATATACGGCCAACAAAATAGTGAGAGATTAGAAAGAGAGAGAGAAAGATCGACGTGAAAGAGCAATAGGTGGGTTGGGAGGCTGCGATACCTAACAAAAATCAAACCGAAAATTTCAATTTTAAGTATCTACGGGCCACTTTGATGATCGATTTGATGATCCATAATTTTTTTTATGCGGTCCTCGGTCCGTACCGGTGGACCGGACCGGACACGACCGAAGACCGAATAAGAAAAGTTTCATGGACCGTGGACCGGACAGAGTTTACTCGGACCGGTCCAGTCCGGTTTTCACTCCGGTTTTCACTAGTCTTCAGTTTGGTCCGGTTTCGGACCGAATAATGAACGCTCCTAAAACAGGCAATCCACAGGAAGCACATGAATTTTGCCAACATATGTTTACCAATCAGCAAGGCTAACGACAAACCTTTAACATATGAACCAAACCATGATAGCTTGTTTGGTTTAGATAAATATGAAGGAACTGGAAATAAATGAATGGAACGGAACCGATAGGGAAAAGTTCTTAATAAGCTTCCAAATTATTGTGCCAAAATATTGATAGCATGTTGACAAAAGAAAAGCCTAGAAGCCACAATGGGTTGCCTAAACAAGGGAAAAACAATTTCTTACTTTGAATTCTTTCTTATTCAACCAAACAACAACATACAAGTTACTTTCCTTTCCTTTCCCTTTCCCTTTCCCTTGTTTTACCTCCCCGTCATTTCTATTCTTTTGATTCCACATCACAAATCAAAGATAGTTTTCAGATAAAAACACTAACAGGAAAATGAGAATAGAAACAAAGCAAGGTAAACAATCTGCCTTAAAGTTTTTCAATCAGGATTCTCAAATTTTTAATTTAAGGCCCCTTGATGCAGAATACTCAAGAAGATACCCAAGAACTATATGCATGTAAACAAATCTAGCAGCTTCTCATACGTGAAAATTTTAACTGCTTCACCACATCATATAAAAATCCAGCACAACTGCACGAGTTCCAAGATGCTTTCCAGTTCAGATAATAGGCATCTCATCTCACAAAGCTGAAACAGGCAAATGTGTCGTCTAACTAATCTTAAGAGTTATACATAACTAAAATAAATCTAAAAATATACACCCTAATGGACAAATCAACAGATGTGTTGAATGATTTGAAGAGCCAGAGTTACAGGGCTATTACAAACATCCTCATGATGGCAGCAAATAACACACTCGGCTTACCAAACAATATGGCAGAGTCAGATCAAGAAAGCAGGTAAATCATGCACAAGATCTAAAAGAAAGCAGGTATTGCCGACTGTTAAGAACATTGGAGTATGCCATTACATATCTTTAATACACTGGTGGTCAAACACATGAAAATTGAGAAATTGAGAAAAGGGGAAACCCCTTGAGCACAAGAGGAAAGTCCTGCCATCATAACTTGCATAAAGAACCCTTCAGTACTAGATCCGTATAATGAGATGCTAAATCAAACCAGTTGTTTGGAGGTACCATCTAGGGTAGGGCATAAGGGATCAAAAGTATACAGTTCACTCATACAAATGAATTCAGGAGAGGTTAGATTTGAAAGACCCGATTGCCTAATACTCTGAAACAAACGAAGTGGGTGACAGTTTAGCGGGGCATTTTCCTTTAATCTGCTATATACAATGTTGAAATTTTCCCCAATAGATTAAAGAGGACAGACCTTATGCATCAAGTTCAAAGAGTTCCCATTCATTCCATCCTCTGCTAATCAGGAAATACAAACAGGCAAGTGACATTGTGAGCTGCAAATGGATCTAACATCCAGATTTTTTTATTTTTGGGGGGGAGGGGGGGAGCTGTGAATGAATGTGAGTTGCAGAAAATGCAATGCAGCAATGCCAGCATCAGAACATAGAGATGGATCAGCTATATAACAGCAAAGGTACAATGAAGAAAGCAAAGTATCAAATTGATTCAAATTCAGCAAAGTCAAAATACCATAATATACTTAATATCTCTGATAATCTGTTTACCAAATATCAGCGTCGAAACAAGAACTAAAAGTTTGATCAGAGAGATTGAATTTCCAATTACCTCATTCATTATACCATTAGACTGGAACACAATACAATGTAAAGATGATCCACACTGAGGAAACACCCCCTCAACACCCCCCCCCCCAAAAAAACCCCCAATGAAAAGATCACTCCTTTATCACCCCGATTTGGAAAACTCAATCCATTTCTTCCCCTAACTCCCAACAAAATAAAGCAGCATACCCGTAAAATAAAACCTATGGCAATCAAATACATTCAAAATGACAAAAGGTAGCTCAGTCAATCAAAAACAAGGACAAATACCCACACCCAACACAGTTTTCCTGAACTGGGTTTGCAATGAAATCAAACGGAAAAGCAGTCCAGTCCATACCCAAGTTGCAAAATATAGACTTGAGGAAGAAAACCCCATTTAATCGAACAATTAGGGCACAAAAATCGACCCCAACAACGAGAAGGAGAAGAGAGAGAGGGCGCACCTTGAACATGAAGACGATAGCGACGAGAAATTGCAATTGCTGAAACGTGCAAGTAGTTTACTTGAATTTTATAGACGGAGAGAGAGAAGGAAGCAAGGAATTGCTGAAGGTGGATGAAGATGGAAGTCAGGAATCCAGCCCCACGAAACCAGGATCACGAGCCCGCTCCGTTTCTTTCGGGTCCAACTCTAATTTAATGGTATTTATTCTATATAAACTACAATCGATTGAAACATAATTTGATTTTTAATGATTTGATTATCTTAGCTTATTTACAATATATGAATTAGGTAGGTTGTTATAGACCGTGAAGGAAATCTACAATTTACAGCCAAACGTGAAAATTGAGAAGTATTGTTTATAAAAAATAAGTAAATTGATTAAATATGATTTATATGTACAACAAATATTTTACAATCTAACGAAAATTAAATTTTAGAACCTTATATCATATTTGGTCAATTTACTTATTTTTTTATAAAAAATACTTGTCAATTTTCATGTTTGCCCCTTTGCTATTTGGTTGACCTCTCAAGGAGTTTCATAGCTCCCTTCCTACCTCCGACCTCCCCAAAAAAAAAAAAAAAAAAAAAAAAGTAGGGGCGAGGAGGAGGTAATATAAAGAAGCATATATTGATGGGAATATTCTCTTGATCTCATCTTGACCTTAACGTGTGGGACAGACAAACATAGGGGCAATGTAGATCAATGAACAACAAAGAATAGAAATATTATATGCTTAATAAATTTGGATCAAGCAAGATTAGAAATAATGTAGATCATGTTTGGTTCTTGAGAGAAGAAACAAAGAATAAAAATATATTTGTACTTTGGGGAATTACATTTAATCAAATATTTATTTAAAGTTACACAATAAATTTATAGTTATCATGCATGTAAAGAGTAAAGGAAAATTTTTGATTTAAATAGCTAGTGATGAATAAGCACATTCATTACCCTCATCCTCAGCCCCTCCCCTTCTAATGGCATAAATACTTTTAGATCATGTCATTTGAACATTTGGTGCACCATTTTAAGTTCTAACAACGCCTTAAACTTAGGTAGGCATTGCATCCTCATTCATTAAATAATTTTAAGGGTATAGTTTGTAAATCCTTCGGTTGCATTCATAACATCCAAAATGTGAGACTGTTCTGTTGGAGTATGAAAGTGGGTATTATCCCACATTTATAAAAATAAAAGAATATGAAAAATGAGTGTTATCCTACACTGATAAAATTAAAATGTTTCAGCATGTATATAAGTTTGTGAGTTACTCCACTTATTGCCAATTGGTTTTGAATAGGAACCTTATTTGATCTTATATACATGACTCTTTCTTTATAACTCAACTGGTATAAAAAATTTAACAATATCATTGTTATTTATGACAACTAGTATAGACCCGTACTTTGCACGGTGATTTATAAAATAGATAATAAATATTTTATAAAAGAAACATAGTTGCTATTATTATTTAGAAAAGAAAACACAAATAAGTTACTTAGTAAGTGATGTTGTTATAAGTAGAAATAAATTTTCACTATAAAAATTTAATAAGTCTAATTATTGTAGTTAGAATTTTTTTGTATTATATACTTTTTTATCCTTTTCTTTTAGGTAATTTTTATCTTTGAAAATAGATCTATTCTGTCACAATTTCATTCATGATGTGCTTAGGCTTCTTCTTTTGAAATCATGAAATTAGGTGGCCTTTTGTTGCAAAATCTGTCATCGAATTCTTCTTTAGACAATATATCTCCCTAATATTACTGTTCCGCTTAAATCATGAGTTGCAACACAAATGAGTTGTTGTAGATTTAGGACCATAGATTTGGTGATTTTAAGTGATTTGAATTAAGAAAATTTTATTTTTTTGGGAAAAGGGGGATTATGAAAATAGTGGATGGATTTAGAAAAGCAATAAATGTGCATGTTAAGATATTCTAGTTAAATAATAGATCATAATTAGTTGTAATATATTACCCATATCGTTCTGACTGTCTGTTTAGTTAACCCATAATTTAAAAACTCAAAAATAGTATTTCCAAATTTGTTCATTTGATTAGCTAACCTAAAATGGGGTTATTTTATTTCTTAAAATTAGAAGGACCCATCAAAATCTCAATCAACATATGATTTTCAACCAAAAAAAAAACACAAGAAATTAAAATTTTCTATAACCGTTCCTTCTTATTTGTGTCTTAAGTTAACTATATGACATGATTAATGATTTTGAACATTTGTCATGATTTATGAAAAAAAAACCTACAAATAGTATTCAAGAATGCATTAGAGTATTTTACAAAATAACAAAAACTATTACATTGATTTAAGCATCTATTACAGTATTGCATGTATGTCATGATAAAAAAAATATATAGAAATAGTATTCAAGTATGCATCGTAATTTCTAACTAAACAATAGAAATATTCAAGCATGCATTATAGTTTCTAATTGAACAATGAAAACAGAAAATTATATTGATTTAAACATACATGTAATATTGAACGTATGCGATGATTTTAAAGAGAAAACTAAAAAATTAAATTTGTTAATGTTGGAGACATATTTTGAACGTAACTAAGTTAATCAAAATCGTTCTAAGGACTTTATAAATAAGGATTAACTTTTTAATATTAAACTCATCCTATATGTCCATTAATGCAATTTGATCATACTGTTGGGATTCCTAACCCAATTAAATCTCCCAACACCCCCTCCATATTATTCTAAACCCCAACCTGACCACCTAACTCAATTTCCAAAATAGCAAAACTTTTGAGGATATAGAGGATCATACTCTTATCTACGTATGTAAAAAAGGAAGTCAAATTTTGTGGTTTCTTTTGTATATCTTAACAATAACTTTTGTAAATTTTGAAAATCATATTATAATTTGTAGTATAGATATTTGAAATTTTTTAATTGATGTAAATAAATAGGTCACCAAACAATTTAGATACATGTGAAATAGTTTACATTGTTGTTTCCTTTAAAAATTTGAAACACCAAGGGAGAGGATCAAATTATTACAGTTTTTCTTATAAAAAAACAAAAATCCATAAATGAACAACATAAATAAAACATGAAAGAATATAAACACCATTAAGTTACTAATTCAATATAATATAATATAAGTAAATTTTTTTAACCTAAGTCATAAATCGGACGGAAATAATTAAGAATACAAACAAATCAAACCAAACACCAGTAGTATTAATCAAGCCTGACAAAAACTATGCTTAAAAAAGTGAGAATACGAATTGTAGCAAGAAATCAATGATGACGTCAATTAGTGAAAGATTAAGTATCAAGAAAAGAAAATTAAGCCACATATAGGAGGGAATTGCAACAAAAAAGTACAAAAATTTCAATCAAATATGATCAAGCATTTTGACACTACTAATTACAAAAGTGAATGTCACTTGCTAACGAATTAACAAATTAATACAAATAAATATATGAGGAAAGGAATGATAATTATTATATATATGGAAGTGAGACAAAAAAGATCACTTTGACACACATGACCAATGAGCAAGATGGCATAATTGATTTCAACCATGAGACGTATTTTAATTTATAATTTCAATTATGAGTAAGAACTACTTGACTATTCACACTAATATTGAAAGTTTAAGAATGATATCTTTTTATCTATAATTTCCATAGTTATTTGTCACTAACCACTTCATAATTCATATTTCCATAATTATGGGATTATTTTTTATTGGGATTTGACTTTATTATTTAAAATAATACTAATGGTACAACCACTCGATAATCTTTATTTCAACCGTTACAGAATTATACTTCCCGGGATTATGCTTTCCTAGGATCATTTTCTTAGTTGTTAATGATTTTTTTCCACCATTACGGAATTATACTTTCTGATATTATACATCTCGGGATTAATATTTTTATACAATCTAGTGGTAATAAGGAGACAGAAGGAATTCAAAAGGTTTAAGAAGGATATTTTTTTTTATAATTTTCATATTCACTAATTATTGCATAATCATTCCTTTTAGAAAAAAATACTCCATAATACTCATTTCGACAATTATGGAATTATACTTCATAAGATTATACTTTCTTACGATCATTTCCATATTAATGATTTTTTCCCTTACTACTATGTGAGATATTTAAAAATTATAAATTAATTATTTTCAACAATCAAACAGTTGTAATGAGGAGAGAGAATGAATCCAATGGTTCGAAATCTCTAATTAATGAGAATGCAAGAAAATTTCACATCATCACAACATTGCTTTTATATATAGTATAGATTATCACGTTGCCATTGTTATTTATCACAATTATCACATTGCTTATTCGATGAGTTTCTTAATTATTATAGTCGCATTAGACATGCATCTTTTTAGAATGACTCTTGCCAAAAGACTTAACCTTTTTCTTTAAATGGAAATGAGGCGTAAAGACTAATGCAGGGGATTCAGATTTATATCTCTAGTAACAATTCTCAAATATTTTATAAATAAGTAGGACAAGTTCATTTCAACTTATTATAAAAACTTATAATTAACATTCAGCAACTTTCAACACAATTCAGCAACTTTCAACATAATTTAGTATTATTCAGTACAATTCAGCAGTTGATGAACACTAATAAATACTAATTAACACTTATAATACGAAGTCATATTTTCTAATTATAATTTCCTATTATTTAGCACCCATTATGATTGATATGCAGTTCTGCATCCGCCAACACTCATCAACACCTATCAATACTGATCAACATTAGATTGTTGAAAAGAATAAGCCCTTAACTATTATAATCGTATTATACATATGCTTTTTGTATTGATCTTACTAAACTACAAGACTCACTCTCTTTTAAATTATCCTGATTATTAATTACTATTATTCTCATATATATTCATAGCAAGGACTATTCTTGTTTTGAGTGATGATATATGCCTTGCTTTATTCTAGATTAACGTATTTACAACTTGAAATCATTAAATTTTTAATGATTATACTTAATTATAAATTCATAAGCTTAAATATGCGTCAACTATACCGATAGGTATTAAATGATGCCCTAGTTAGATCAACCCTATTTGTCAGGGCATATGATACGCTTATTTTAGATATGTGGTAAATTATATATACAAATAAGATTTTATGCAATTTAGAAGTTGTAACATATTTGCACTATTCAATTTGCCAGTTTTTTTCAATTTAAAAATATTACAATATAATTTTTATATAAAACAAAATATTTAAGAAATATCTTGTAACAAGACATTTATCATGTTACTTCTTTTTTTCCCTTTAGTATTCCAAATTTGTCACGGAGGGTATTACAGCATAGCAACACAAAAGGGGAGTGAGGGGGTAGTACCAAAATGTCAACCTTAACCACAAGTTAGATACTTCAGTGGCTCCAACCAAGAACTCTTCATTGCTCAAGCACATTGATTGACATCAACATATCAACGCTCCTTTTGGAGGTTGTTGGGGGTCAGGAAGCAGTAATAAAGAAACATTAGATCACCTAACCGGTTCCATCACTCCATGAATCTCCAGATGTATAACAGTAAACAACCATGTATGTTATGCATGGCCTTATTTATTCAAAGTTCAAACCATGTCCAACTACCTAACCACATATGTTGTGCATGGACTTATCTGTTCAAAGTTCAAACCATGTCCAACTAACTAATCATGTTGTATATTAACGTAGATTGATTCAAATAATGGTTTGATATTCGTTTCCCTTAAGTAACGTCGCAAATTCAAGTCTTGTGAATGAAAAAAATCTATGGTGAGAAACCTTTCCTCCTTATTAGGTCAACAATAGTTGAGCTCCAATAAAATTATTAGAGTATAAACCTATTCCTGAACCTTTAACCATCAACTTAAGGTTTTGGTTGAAATGGTTCTTGAATATGGTATCAGAACAACGATTCCTGGTCTAATTTTTTATTTTTCTTCCTCTCTAAGAAAATTGAATCGTGCTCCTCACTCCTCTCACTGACACCTGAACCCTAACTGTAGCCACCACTTAAAACACCGTCGATGCCCCAACACCATGACCACCGACGTCACATCACCGGTCACACCTCCACCCCTTTCTGGTGTGTTACCCTCCATGGTGTCTTCTGTAGGTTGTGACCCCCTCTTACGTGATGTTGTCTCGGTGTCTCTTTCGGTGCCCTCTTCCCTGCCATTCCCTCCGCCACCATCAACACCACCCTATCTCAGTTCCGTGTCGCGTCATCTGCCCTAACTACGCCTGTCACTGTTGCAGAAAAAGTTTTAATATTTATAAACCCCAAGTGCAAGGTGTATCGTTGAGTACTTGGGGTGTCGTCCGCAGGGAATTGTGTTTTCAACTACCAGAGTTCACTAGAGCGTATCAATCTAGGCCAGAGAGAGAGTGAAGGAAGAAGGACTAAACTACTAAAACAAATAAACAAAAAGGGACTTGGGTTTATGATTTCACCAAGTGATGGCCCAGTAATCAAGACGAGTCCTAACCTACCCAAACCACACTTAAGAACAAGAGATGATCGGTTGCACCATCAAAGACCACTCAAGCCCTCTCTCAAGGGTCATGAGCTAGTCTAATTCGCGTAACCACCTACTGTCGTGGGGTTAGTCGAATTAGACCACAAAACTAGCAACCCCGGACCTAGCTCGATTCGGATACTACTTTCGTGTCCCGAACTTGGCTATTCCCTCTCCCACACTAGCTAATTGACCTCACCTCTCAGCATAAGTCAATCGCCCAAAAATATGGATGAAAGCTCTCTCAAGCATTTCATCGAACACTTGGCGGGCGTGAGGAAAAACTCTAAGTTCTAGGCATAGATTGGGTATGGTTAGGCCACATACAAGACTAATTAGCCATCAAGAGAATGAAAACCTAAACTAACAACTAAGAACATAAACTTGAAGAACAAAACAAAGAGAATGAGATAAAACGAATCTAAACAACTAAATAACATAAATTAACAATGAAAACTAATCATAAAAACTTAAACAAATCAAACACAAGAATTAAACCAACAAAACATAAACAAGAGCAACGATGAAATAAATAGAGAAAGGAGAAGAAAACTTAGTCTTGAATTGATGAAGCAACTTGAAATTCAAATGTTGAATCCAACATTACAATCTTCAAATCCTAAACTAATCCTCCTATTGAGGTTTTTATTTGCTAAAACCTAAACTAATCTAATCTAAAATCGCCAAAGTGAAGACCTAAGCGAAACCCCGAACGACCCCCTCAAAAACGCACGAATGGGGGTTAAATAGAAAAACGCGAGCGAACGGCGAACGGGGGGGGGGAAGGCACGGACGTGCCAAGTGGCACGGTCCAACCGTGCCAAGGTGGCACGGTCGTGCCACATGGCACGGTGTGGCCGTGCCACATTGCTGGCCGGCTCTGCCGGCTGGCTCCCGTTTTTCCGTCTTTTTGCCTGTTTCGACCCTTTTTCGCCCGTTTTCGCGGTAATTGCTTGGTTCAACTTATTACCTGCAAAAATAGACAAAACAAGTAAAAATCTCAAAGAATACTGAATAAAACAAGAAAAACTCTAAAGATTACGTTATTATACGAGCTAAGATTAAGCGAAAAAGGCATGTAAAAGGCGACAAATTATCGCCTAACAGTCACGATCGAGTTTAGGCCTTCCTCTGGTGTCTCCCCAGTCTACACCATGGGGGCTCCTTCTTTCCCGTGGTCCTTGGCAAACCCCTATGTTATGCCACTCTCCACCACCATCCCTGGCGTTGTCGACTCTTCTCTACCATATTAGATAGGGTCTGCCCCTCCTCCCCCGTTGGATCCCTCTCCGTGGTAATCTCTCGGCTCTCACTTGCCTCCTCTTAACCCGAGTATATTTTCTATCAACATCAAGAATTTTGTTAACATTCAAGAATTTTGTTACCATCGTCCTCATCACCGTTGAAGATTTTTTATCTTGGTGCACTCAGTTCATCGCCTCTCTTGTGACTCAGCAGTTGAATGGTTTTTTGATGGTACGATTCATACTCCTACTTCCTATATTATTGATTTTAATGGTGTGCAACATCCTAATCCACCTTACTCTGTTTGGTTAACATGGTATCAGAGCCTTTCTGAGCAAAAGGTTTCGACTTCGATCTCCACATCCCCCATATTTATTGAGCAATGTATGGCGGGGCCTTTGTAGCATCCACACTTTAAACCCAAAGGACATTCGAGTGAGAAAGCATGTTAAAGTATAAACCTATTAATTCCTGAACCTTCAACTATCAATTTAAGGTTTTGGTTGAGATGATTTTGAACAAAAATGAAAGATCAAATAACAAAACAAATAAAAACAAAACCATATTGGATTCACTTCTAGGTGCCTCGAGCCCCTCGACAACCCATAGAGCAGGGTTTGAATTGCATCAATTAATAGGATTTAAAATATAATGTTTATTTTATGAAAAAATTTATTTGATTTAATGGATACAACAATACGGCTATCTTTTAGATATTAAAGTTATTTATACAACTTGATTAATTGTCTTGTTTCAACTATGGATTAGAATTCATAATAGATATCTAATCATTGTTCATTCATGCATTATCTGAACAGATCATGAACCCAAGAAATGTTTTTGTTATTCTAAATAAGGAAGCATATTAGACAACCGGTTAGATTTTACAATCAGAATTGTGAATAGATATTATATGTTGAGTGTTTGACTCTTAATTTGTTCCATAATCAAAATTTTCTTGCCAAACTTGGTTGCTTGAATTGTGAATATACGTTTGATAAATACATTAAAAAGCATAACTCTTGTGTAACCTAACTTAAGACATTCAAACATCAAGGTTCAAATTGGGACCCTTTTTCTAAAAGGAAATGGTGTATTGAGACTCATATAAAGATTGCTTATAGAATATGTCCTTAGACCAACACAGGTTGATTCAAGTAATTTGACATTTGTTTCCCTTAAGAAAAATCTCGAATTCTAGTCTTGTGAATGAAAAAAAATTTGTAATGAAAGAGTTTTATCCCTTATTAGGCCAACAATAGCTCAATTTCAGTAAAATAGAGAATTTAAGACCCAAAAAATAGAATATGTCTTTAGGAAAAGCAGTGACAAAAGTTTAATGAAGAGAATCATAGTAGTATAGGACCAAATTGACAGCTTATTACTTGCCATTTTCCATATGTACACAGGACCAAATGTGCATGTACAAAATTAGGGCTTATTAATTACCCGAAACAAAAGAAGAAAGTTCATGACCTTTATGCCCTTTTCTTTCTACAACATTCTTCCCAATTATTTATTAACAAACCAACCCCCTAATAACAAAAATTATAGGAGAAAGGATAGGACAACCCAAACATCAACTTTCCCTGTGTCATTCACCAACCACCTACAAAGGCTAGTCACAGACTCAAACCCCATGCACAAAAGTCTACAAAAGGGTTTGATTAACTTCATTAATTGATCATGGCCAACAAATTTAATTACTCTAATTACTTGGGTTTAAGCAAAAACAGAGCCACAAGATATAGACATGAGTAGAACAGCAGCTTCCTCCACCTCCCCCAATTTCCTCTTACTTTTACTGCTTCTACCATACTCTCTCCTCATTAATTTTGAATCTGAAATAGAAGATGAAGATGAAGATCTAGGTATGATCACTTGATTACCCAGATGATTGAACCCCATCTTCGGTTCCTTATTCATTTGACCATCATCATCAACTGTGTTACTGGTGCTTGTAGTAGTGGATAATTTCTCTTTTCTGATCTCTGAACAACTGGGCTTCTGATCATCTGTCATCTTCCTCTTTCTGTATCTGATTCCACAAGCATTGCACAGTGACTGCGTAAAGAAAAGGCTGAATCAGGAAAAATTAACGATCATAAACGGAAGTAATTAATCAAGAAATTGGGAAAAGGGCAAATTGATTTGATTGATTGATGATCGATGAATGATGATGATGATCATCATACCCTAGGACCAAGAGGGCCGCTTCTCCACATAGGGGTTTTGGTCGCCTTGCAATCAACACAGAATCTCTTCGTTGATTCGTTCATCGTGATTCTGATCAGAATACGATTGATTCTCCGACTATCAATCAGAGAGAGAGAGAGAGAGAAGGATGAAGTGAAGTGCGCTGTCGATGAGTGGAAATTAGGGTTTAAATTGGATTGGGATGATCAAAGGTCTAGAAGAAGTGATCAATTAGCGCAGTGGACAAAGAGAGGTTCGAGAAATTTGGGGAAAGTCCAAATAAGATTGAGTCGAGCTTGAACCAGAGACAACTACCGCTTTCTAGAGAGAAACTGGAATCGGTCTCGGTCTCGGGTTCGGCCTGTACAGTGGCCCGATAGCGGACTAACGAAAGAAGGCCTTCAAAGGGCCCAAATAAATGGGCCTATCAATGTCTGATCTGAGCCCACTTGGAATGATATAGATGAATCAAGTTGGGCAAAGCCAATTTCAAGTCAATCCAAATCTTCCGGCCCATTAGATTCAAATGTAGTGGGTTTTTTTTTTTTTTTTGATTGTATATAAAATTGCAGGGAACAATTGGATTTGCAAATCGATTACTTGTAAAGGATCAAAATGTAAAAGATGTGTCATTTATGCATTCATCTATATATGCTTTCATTTATCACATATGAGCAATGTATATTATACACCTAAGAGTGTCCGATAACGTGCCATGTATATATATTTTCCCAATGTGTATTTGTTATATAGACAATTTTTAATGTGTGACGTTGACGTAACTTGTAAGAGTTTGTATTTCTAGAAGTATGATATAAAATACTGGTATAGTGATATAACATGATTTTTGGAAGCAAATCTCAGCAACTTTAGAAGATTTTGAAGCAAATCCAAGAAGAAATCAAGAACAGATCGAAGGGGCCAACATGAAATGGAAATATGTGGATACACATTTGCTTAGTAGGGTGATTGATAATCTTTGAACCTAAGTGTATGGTTGGCAACCCTTCATACAAGGAGGATCAACCCATACTTAGGATTTGTTATTGTATATATAACTTTGTACAATTATGCTTTGATGAAGTAATGAAAGTTCTATTTTTTTCATCAAAAAATTTATAATTTGGTTATTAATTAATATCTATATAAATAGATTGAAACGAAACAAAATCTCTTCTCCAAGTAGCACATTTCGCTCTCACATAATTTGTCTTTTTTATCTTTTTTTCAACCCCAATATTGAAAAAGTCTTGAAACACCATTTTGATTCCTTTTTTTTGGGCATCTCCAATATATTGTTATTTTTATCTTTCTAATTTTTAAAAATATACATTAAAAAGATTTTGATTTTCAATATTATTAAAAAATTTGCAACAGCTAATAATACAAAGTTATTGATATAGGTTCTGATAACAAAAGATTTTGATATCCAAAGCTATGTAAAATCCTAATTTCAAATCTCATAACTTTAATACTTTCAACAATAATTATGGCTATTAGTAAAAAATCAATTAGTATGATGGCATTAAAGAATGATAATTTATGATTTATATTTTATCAAATATTAGTATATTTATCATAATAAGAGTTATCAAAGTTTCAATTAAAGAATAAAAATTCTTACTTTAAAATAAATACAATTATACATCACAACTCATGCATCACATGTAAGGTTGGCAAAAATCTGTCCGGTCCGATTACCCGAATTTGTCCAACTCGAAAAAAATCGGGTACGGTCACCAAATTTATGTCTGAATTTAAAATTTGGACAACCGGTCATGTCCGAATTTAAATTTGAGTCGAGTTCGGGTTTGGACATTCGGGTTGTCTGGATTTTTGAATCACTTCGGGTTCAGACAAATTCGGACAATCGGACAACCGAATTCGAACATCGAACAACTATGTTTATATGTAATTTTAGTCCAATTTATTTAGAAAATTTTATAAAAACAAATTCGGACAATCGGGTTCGGGTTCGGTCACACAAAATTTGGATCCGAATGTCCTAAAATCATATCACAAATTCGGACATTCGGACAACCGAATCCGAACATCGGACATTCGGGTCCGGGTTTAGGTCTGGTCAAAATGTCCGATTTATAATCCGAACAGGGTCCGGGTATGAACTTTTTGTCCGAATGTCTGATTTGTCCAGACCCGAATTGAACCGGACCTAAATTTTTGGCAGTCCTAATAACATGGACCTTCGTGCTAGTTTTATAAAATAGATACCATAGCACTTTTATCATATCATATGTTTTATGATAGCAGGAAATCTTTACTTTTGACTTATTTAAGAGATATAAGGTCATGTTCTATTTCACGTTTTTTATAATTTAACTAAGAGTTTACATCTCTTTACATATCATTACAACTCCTTACGTCTTTAACATAATCCTTACTTTTCCTTACATCTTCTTACATCTCCTTACATCTTCTCACATCCCGTATAGATTTTCTATAACATTCATTTATTTTAATTACAGAAATATATATATTTTTTTATTTATGCTAACAATATTTAAAATTTGCAAATTTGTAAATATGTATATTTTTTTCATTACGCTACTAACATTTACAAAATTTGTAAGTTTCTTACATCCCACCAAATTTTTTAGGAACACAACATTCATTTATTTCTAGTTGGGTGGGTCTCTTTAGAAAGAGGAAGGTAATTTTCAAGAGGCAGGGCCCAAAAGCAATGTTGGGCATTATTTCTTCAACGCTGGCCATTATTTCTTCCACGGCCTCCTGTCTATTGATTTAACTTATCATCTTTTGATTTTCTTTTTTTTCTTTTGGATTTTGGAAGGTAATTTTCAAGTTTTGGTTGTTTATTATGACAATACAATTTTTGTATTTTAAGCATTATTTCTTAATGTTTTAAAGATTTATTTATAAAATTTCTAGCAAACAATATTGAGCATACATTTACATTTTAAATTGTTTACTAAAAATAGGATTTTATTTTAAGAGTTGTATTCAATTTTGTGAGAAAAATTTATTTTTTTTTTGTTATACTTTGCTTATTGCAAGATCAAACTAATGTAAATATAAAAAATCACCTCAACTGTAGGAGATTTTATTGACAAAATTTACAGGGTTTAATATATTTAATTGTTGTGTAATTAACGTAGTTATTGGTTCATTTTCAATAACTACATTATTTTAATATTATTATTTCTCATCCAAAACATTCATTGTAAAACAAACATATTTAGTTTCAATAATATTAAGAAATATTTGTTTACTGATGGTATCAAATTTTAGTCGTAAATATGACTAATAAATCATAATTGTCATAAATTATACTATGCAACTCTTTAATAATTCAACAACTCCTTATATATATCATTACATCTTCTTACAACTTCTTATATCTTTTTACGGCTCCTTATATTCTCTTACATTTCCTTACATTTTCTTACAACTTCTTACATCTCATTACAAATCCTTACATCTTCTGACAACTCCTTACTACTTTTTACAGCTTCCTACAGCTCCTTATATTTCTTTATAGCTTACAGTTGTATCAAACCACGAAATAGAACGGGCCCATACTAGTATTTTTAATGCTTGTGCAATGCACGAAAAATTTAACAAGTTTTTAATTGTAGGAAGGCACTGTTCTTTTCATTGGTAAGTTTCAATTTATTAACTTCAACACAACTCTAACCCACTTCATCAACTTCAATAAAAAAATATCACCTTCAACCAACTTTACCGAACTTCAACAGATTTCAACCCACTTTTCACTATTTTAACCAACTCCTACCCATCATATAAAAAAAATTCAAAAACAAAGTTCAACCCACTTTAACAAAAAAAAAAAATACCCACTTCTAACCAATTTTAACCAACTTTACCTATATAACAACACATATTTTCCAACAAAAAGAATAGAGTTGGTGCATTTATTTGAGTATCATGTAATGCACTATTTATGGTAATGTTGGGACTTGGGAGAGTTGGGAGTGATGTTTGTAATATAATATAATGAATTATCATAGTTGAATATTGTCTCTTTTTTTTTTGAAAAGAAAATCTTCCAATTTATAATTAACTTTATCAAATCTTTTTTCAGGAAAGAACATCTTAAATATGTGATTTATTAACTTGTATTTTTTAAAAAATTATTAATTATTTTGAAATTTTTGTGGGAGTACTATGTGCAAAAAATTTAAAGAACTTTATTTTGTATATATATAGAGAGAGAGAGGGCGGGTTTGGGGAGAGAGAGCGCGCGATGAGTTTCATATCACGACTGGTGGTTACAATTATCCATAAACAAAAATCAAAAAGGGAATTCTGGAAATTTGAATATTCTCAAATATTGCAATTTAGGCAAATACTTTCACCTTTTAGTTGGTCAAAAATAGTGTCGCATCCTTGATATTATTTGCAAATTGCAATCCTCAAAGGAAAACCGACCGCATAACTGTAATATTCGCCACAATAGCTTTTGGTGGTAGGGGGCATAAATTGTGTAAGTACCAACATAAGTTGGTTTAAATATTCTGGCATTTATTCTCCTTCAATAATATCTCGAATTCAGTCTTATAAATAATGAAAATCAGTGTTAGGAGAGCTCTGCCTTATTATAGATCAACAGTATTCCGATTCTGGCAAAAGCCTAAAAACCAAAAACATAAACTATTTCAAGTATTATCTATTTTAGAATTTCAAAACAATCCCCCCCCCCCAAAATAAAATAAAATAAAATGTAGACCTTTAAATATGCAAGTTGTAAGTTGACAATACATAAAATCAGCTTTTATGATGAATAATCTCTACCAAATTTGACCATTCAGCCAATCAAAAGCTCAATATTAGGCCACCCTAATCACTACACCACAAGATATTTTGGAAGAATTCATGCATTGGTGAAAAAGTTGTCAAATACTACATTGATTACAAGCAAATTGCTCATTTTGGTTGCATTTGGACGTCATTTAATTTATCAAAATTGTATTTGTGGAAGTCCTGTAGTTTCACTTTACTTTCTTAGGACGAAGTACAACTTCACAACAATCATGACATGATTTGAAATATCTTTAAAATAAGTAATTTAGGCGGCAGCTTAATTTTAAAAGCTCAATAAATGGCTATTTTTCATTCATTTGAGTTCAATAAATGGCTATTTGTGGAAGCATAATTAACATATAACTTTGGAAAAACTATTACTAAAAGAGAAAATTATAGAACATATAATATAAGATTAGATAGATCAGTACGAAAAGAAAAAAGGGGCCAGCTAAATACCACTGAACCATTGAATACATACAAGATAGAAAAAATGATATCTCCAGCGGACAATCCTTAGATAATGTTTGGTTGGATGTAAAAAATTTCATAATGCAAATAAGTTACAATTAAATTTTCATTATTTTTTTTGGTCGTAAGAAAATATTGTAAATAACAACTATCTTGTAGCTATGATTACTACAAATTATATAATTATATTATATTATATTTAACCAAATATCACATTAGTTGCAAAAAATGACAAGTGAGTAGCAAATTGTCTATGAAATTGAGAACAATATGACACATACAGCTAAATGCGTCTGATATGTTGTTTTTAATTAAGTTCATTCTTATAACTAGTATCTTTGTGTGTTGAATGTACTCTTCTAACCTTGAATAGTTTCAAATATCTTGTCAACCATTATATATATTTTTTTTCTCCGTACTTTTGTTAGTCTGTCAAAAACCTAGGAATTATTCATTTTTAGAAGAAAAGAGTAATTAGGAGTTTCTTTGATTTGTAAGATATGAAATATAACATTAAGGGCCTGTTCTATTTCGCGTTTTAGATAGATAGATGATACAAGAAGATGTAAGGAGCTGTAAGGAGATGTAAGGAGTTGCAAGGAGATGTAAGGAGCTGTAAGGAGATGTAAGGAGCTGTAAGAAGATGTAAGAAGCTGTAAGGAGTTGTAAGAAGCTGTACGGAGTTGTAAGGATAGATATAAGGAGTTGTTGAATTGTAAAAGAATTGTACAGTATAATTTGTTTTAGATGAAAAATAATAATATTAAAATAATATACTTAAGAAGCTGTATTTTGTATTATTATTATTATTATTATTATTATTATTATTATTATTATTATTA
>JACYFF010031959.1:9898967-9919548 GCA_017589665.1 Selenicereus undatus
AAAAAAAAATACCAACTTCAACCTACCTTAACCCACCTCAACCAACTTCAACCTACTTCACCTTTTTACCTACCTAATTTACCCACGAAAACAACAAGCCCTAAATCTCACATGATACTTTACAAATTATTAAAATTATGAAGGGGTGGGTTGAAGTTGGTTGAAGTGGGTTGAAGTAGGTTGAGATAGGTTGAAGTGGGTCGAAGTTGGTATTTTTTTTTCAAGTGGGTTGAAGTAGGTTGAAATGGGTTGAAGTAGGTTGAAGTGGGTAAAAGTGGATTGACCCGCAAAAAGAACAGACCAAATCTAATATTTTTTACAAGATATATTTTTTTGAGTCCGTATGAGCCACAAAGAGCACTACACTACAATTATAATACCATGAAAATGGGAGAATTGAATCAAGAATTTAATGTACCAATACCTCAGTTTTTACCGCTATGATTACATGAACTAGTTTATCATTTTTGTCAATGCCGATTCGTATTTTTGTTTGGGGATACAACGTAGAATATAGTAGCACGTTGTTCTATGATTAATCATAATAGCCTTTTCGATTATGTTTTAATAGCTTTTGCTTATGAATGAAATTGTAAAGATATAATTCCCCCCCCCCCCCCCTCTCGGGAAAGGACTTTAAATTGTAAGTTGTATAGATGATGCATTTTGTCATATATTCTCTAGAAAATTAAGGGAGATCAGACATTCATAAGGACCTCGGAAGGCTTCGTTCAAAATAATCTAAATTTCATGATTAAAATAGATGGTACAGCGTGCAGCAATGTAGAAACAAGGCGATTAACTATCTGCACAGAAAAGTGAAATTAGCTCAGAAATGTCATCAAGCAACTTTGCCATCCAATTTAATGAAATACAAACCAAACAAGAGTGTTTCATGGGGTTTATACATTCATCATCTTTGCTTGTTAGGGATAAAGCTGTGTAAACTTAGATGTTTGCAGAACCTACTCAGGCTGGATTCATACTGGATTGTTCAGTGTAGTGACATGTCGAATTACTGTCAGCAGTGTCTTTGCCTTTTTGGAGCTTGAAAACCTTGCTTAGCCGAAAGCTTGATTACAATCTTGATCATCACGACAACAGCTCGGACTGACTTCCATCTAGTTCTTGAACATGTGGTTTCAAGCTCATCTGTTCCACGGATCAAAGCTTGTCTGTTCTCAGTGTATGCTGCATTTGCAGTAAAAATGTTAGATCATCAGAAATCAAGTTAGTGATAAAGGCATCCACATCCATTTTCGATCTATAGATTTTTCTTTATTTCACATGTTGACGTATGTCCTTAGATAAGGCGCTAGGGTTTCAGCTCTGTTTGAAGAATAGAGTCATCTTCTGCTTCTTCCTCGGGGCTGCAGAACCTTGTTGCTCAACAGATATCATGAACATAATAGCTGCTTTTGTCACATAACATGCAGCCTTGAGCTTACCAGCAATGTGGTCGTTGCTTGACTTTGAAGCTTCAAGTTCGGGCCACATTTCATCTGGGAGCAGAGTTAAATCAGCCCACAACGCACTATCCAATTGATCTAGATTGGAATCTTGTATTTCGCTTATAGGTGGTCCCAGTTGATATCCATCATCATGTCCGAAAGAATATTGCATATGGCTATTCACATGCACCATGTGTTCACCTGTGTGAGAGCCTTAACAGTCAGAGCAACATACGTACATGACACATCTTTCCCAAACTATTTGGCAATACGCAATTGCAGTATTACCATGAATCTATGACTGACATAACTTCTTTACAGCATTTGTGCAGGCAATATATAATTGATGGCCAACACAAGTTTGTCCTAACCAAATTAAAGCAACATAATGTTAAGACTTCACCAAGCAATGATATCACTGAGGTTGGACTCAAGTCAGAATAATTTCATAGTAGGTTAGACAGCGTTGATGGTATAATCAGAATGGACCAAGTTTGCTATTCATGTCAAGAATCTACAATCAATATTGGTCACGTAAATATCATGGATTTTGTTTGAATGTGGTCAATACAATCTCTAATCAAAATCAATTTGTGATACTTTATGTCTAGTTTGGCCCATATAAACATGGCCTTAAGCCCTTAACAGTCCGAACAGCTTTAACTTTCAGCCTCTTCTGACATGATTGGCTGATTGAAACTCATACAAGTTTTCCCTAACGGGCATATTGTGACACAATGTGGCAATAGAAACTCTCCAAATCCTTTTCACAAGTGAAATAAGGGGTGCTTTATACCAAATAAAAGCTAGCAAAGGCAGATGCTTTGGGTTTTCAGGGTTGGAGTACTTTTCGATAAGCATTTTATTATCAATTAGCCTGTTCAAATGCTAACTGTCACCTCGTTTCGTAGAAGCATTTCAAGTGCAGACTCAAATCAAAACGATCCGTCTGCCTCATCCTGCTAGCTAATCTGCAGTTATAGGATCTTTTTATTTGTTCATACCTTGACTTTGTGTAGTGGCGTTTGCAGAACTTGCATACTGCATATTTGTGCATTCAATACTGGATGAGCATACGGGTTCCACTGGCACCGACACCTGATCGTCTGGCATAACAGTTTTTGGCAGCTCAGCTCGCTTCTTATATGCATGGCGCCTTAATTGATTGGCTACTTCCTGCAAAAGGGGTGAGACCACCAGGTCCAAATTCCAAGACCATAATCCTTCAGTAATCTTGACTTATCTCTCTCTCTTTCTTTTTTTTTTGGTTGGGGGGGGGGGGGGGGGGGACGGGGCGGGTTACTGGAACTGAATGAGCAACATCAAAGAATGAGAAAAGATTACCTTCTGGGAATCGCTGAGGATTTCATAAGGTTGACTGGTATGACCCTTGAATGTAACACTGACAATGTTGAATACACAATCTAACACCAGATCAATACCTTCTCTTTTATCATAGTATTCGTAACACTCCTTGGTTAATGGCCATGATTCAGCATGCTTGATTGTTTCTGAGAACTTATTCTCAGCAGTATGAAGGATCTGATTTTGACAAGAAAGAGTAGAACCAATTTATGCAATTAGAAAGGGGAATGCTCATTCCATTGAAGATTGCATAATCACATTTAACGAAGGAAGGGAAATCTTTCATCATACTATCTGCCATTACCTCTCGCAGCCTCTCTCCATCAGTGTGATATAATTGTAGGAAATCCTTCACTGTATGAACTTCTACTTTTGCCAATTCTTCAGACTTCTTGTCTCCTATGTTTTTCAAGCGACTTGTATCATCTTCTAATGATAGACGCTTCCGATGAGCTGAAGGAGAAAGCAAAATGGCCAATCAGTTATAAGCAGAGAAAAAAAAAATAGGTGACAATTAAAGTAGCAAGCTCTTATTCATGTTCTATACAGTACTGATATACTTTTGTTTAGCCTCTGAAACACACACAAGGTACGAACACTCACGTATCAAGCGACGTTCTTTCACTGTAAAAGCTTCTTTACTTACAGCCTCCATTGCGACTTCACAATTCACAAGTTCAGCCCCTAATCTAAAGGTTCCATTTCTCATCGATTTTGAGTTGTCCGTAAAAGCAATATCACGGACATTAGCTACCCCTCTGCTAAGGTAGATCTCAGATTTGCCCTTCAACAGAGGTCCTTTGTCTTTCCTCGGTTTTACCAAATTTTTGTCAAACTCCTTCCTTGTCCAATCAGCTCTACCATCCACTTCAAAGTCCCCGTCAAGAACAACAAGCCTGACCTTAGCAGAAGATTCAGGTCCTACTTCTACCCTGTACCCGGAACTAT
The DNA here is from genome assembly GCA_017589665.1 of Selenicereus undatus. NCBI lineage: Eukaryota > Viridiplantae > Streptophyta > Magnoliopsida > Caryophyllales > Cactaceae > Selenicereus > Selenicereus undatus. The sequence goes on from JACYFF010031959.1 coordinate 9,902,732, forward strand.
CACACAACTCCAACATAAGTGAAGCACATGCATCTTGTATATTGGAGAAGGTATAGAGAGTCTCAGGCAAACTGCCCACAAATCGCAAATGCAAGTTCCTTGGTGTAGATGACTCAGCCTGATGAGGCGATGATCTGTAACAATTTCAACCTCAACTGGTTAAATTGGCAGGATCGCCTTAAAAATTTGAGACTGACCCACCCAAATCAGAGAGCTATATATGATGAATGCCAAATGTTAGGCTTCATTTGTACTAAAACAATGTTCATGCAGTGTTCTTTCACCTGCATATTGTACTAGGCCTAGTTGAACAACGGGAAAGGCAAGCCTCAGAGAACTAGGATCAGTCTTTAACATGGAAAACGAAAAGCCCATACAAGGCAAGTTCAGATCAACAACCATGATTATAAGACAAGACGAATATTCATTTCATAGTACATCCATGAACAATGATGTCACTAAATTTTTGAATAAAGAGTTTCTTTGGGGCCTACCCTGTCCTGCAACTCTCAACCAAAAAGCCCAAGAACAGAAACACACATGAAAATTCCAAAACCAAGCACTATAACATAGGCGGACAGCACAATAACCATTGGTACTTGTTGGGTTTCGTGGCCCAAAATCTCAGAATTGGCACGGTGGGACCATGCTAGATGATACGGACGTGTCAAGGCAAAGAAGTGGAGCGTCGAGGGAATACAGAAAAATAGCACTGGGGTGCCGTGCCGTGCTCAGTTTGGGGTGGGTTCTGGTGGCGGCTAAGGTTACTTCGGCGTGCAGTTTTCCCCTGAAGGCTAGGGTTTTTTTCTAAGGGATAAACCCTCGACTTCTAGACCCTATATAAAGGGGCCATATCTAGGATCTAAAATAACACCTGAACTCCTGAATACCTAAATCCCTAAACACATTGAGAGGTAGAGAATTTTGAGAGAGATTACAAGGGAGGTTGTAATTCTGCTGTTTGATCAAATCACTTGTTGTGATTGTGATCGTTTTGTATTCTCCCTGCTCATATAGTAGATTGATTGTGCCCGTCACCGTCAGTGGTTTTTTCCTGCATTAGGTTTCCATGCAAATCTTGTGTGTCGTTGTTTTGTTTTTTTTATTGCTTTAAGTTTCTGAATATCTGTTTCATCCTATTATTTCCGCTATTAGTTTGCTCTATTTCCTAATAGTACTCAATAAGGACGTACAGATTTTGAGCGTAAACCATAGGAGCCCCAATTTCTACAGTGAAATGTCTCGCCAGATGGTCTACAAAGGTTCTGGTGTGCCTTTCGGACAAGAAGCTCAATGGCTAACACCGCATAACTATAAGCCAGTCATTCACCCATCAAATTTTTACATGCATTCACCCATCAACTTATTAAACTTTGAATAAATTGCTTGTTTCACTAGTAGATACTAGAATACAAGGTAAGCGAACTGCACCTTCCGCCTGAAGAACAGACCATTTTCTTCATTTCTTCAACCTGTAGGTAAGGAAGCTCAATTATGACCCACCAAAAAGGCGAAAAAAGAAAAGGAGGTACAATAAGATGATGTAACATAATGTGAAAGACAATCACAACAGTGCCCACCTGAAACAAAAAGAATTCAAATCTAAGTACCATCAGAATACAGGAAGAAGATATACAACTGTATTACCATTATTGGAATAAAAGCCCTAAATTCTTGAGCACATTGCAAGCGAACTGCTTCAACCTAAAGAGGAAAAAGAAAGGTTGATTAAACAAAAATGACTTCCCTTCCAACACAAGGATGTTAACAAGCTAAGTTAAACTTGATTACCACAGAACTTGCACATTCAATCTCCAACGACAATTTATTTAAAAGCGTTGGATCCAACTCAAATTCAAGCTCTAGATAGGTATTCGAATTTTTGTTTTATCTATTTCCAGATGGGTCAAGAATGTGAAATCAAAGTAAATGTTTAAACAATAGAATTTAGGTAATCGTCGACTCTCAAATGAGATCAATAGATTACTAAACAAAGATCAAATCGAATTAGGAAATAGCACTTGTAACTACACCTCCTACTTTATGACAATGGTAATAAAGGTGGTAATAATCGAGACATAATAACAAGAGTACAACAACGAGAACACACTCCTGAGCAGCTCACAAGCTACTCGACTCATTAGTCAATGTCCCAAATATGGAAAAGAATGACTGAATTACCATTTTTGGGATAAAAGCAGTAAACTCTTGAGCACACTGGAAGCGCACAGCTTCGATCTAATGGGGGAAAAAGAGCGAATTACATTAAAAACACACCTTATAAGATGAGCATAGAATGGAACCCAAACAAATACAGGAGTATATGCAGCATTACCAGCTCTGACATTAATGGTTGGATTGCTGTCTTCACTGCTTCTCCAACCTGTAGACATTTTGTTACAATAAGCTTAATAATCAAATAAATTGGTATCCTTCATCTAGTAAACTAAAAGGTTAAGCCAAATCTAAATAGCAAAGATGAGACTAACCTCTTGCCCAATTTGCAGATTAGGATCTCTGTAAAAACACACCAAAAAAACTTTTGTTTAACAAGAAAACTCCCAAAAGAAGAAGCCATAAAAGACCCCAAAAAAAAAAGTCAAAATGCCCATCACAATAGTAGCAGAACATATAAATTAAGACAAGATCAAATTGCAAAATACTGAAAATTGGAAGAAATAACTCACCCTAAAACCTGGGTTTGAACAGTGGTTTGAGCAGGAAAACACAAATTCTGATTCCTCTCCCACCCCCCAAAATTTCCTCCCATTTCCATTTTCCCCCTTTTCCTTGATTTGCTTCTTTTTTTTTTTTTTTTCTGGGGTCTTGGGCAAGGTAACTGTACTCAGCCAAATTCTCCAGACGACTTGGTTTTTAATGAATCTGACTGGGAAGACTTGGGCGGCTGCCCTTATATAGATGGAGGGTTGAGACTTGAGAAGATGAGGAAAGTTCACGGTAATGAACATGAACAGGAGTGCCCTTCTGATTTCGAGAAGCTTTACATTTGTAGCAGAACAATTGGCAAGCGGAGTTGACGAAATCCCTCCCAAATTGATCGATGAAAAATTACTAAGAGCCGGTTAGAGTTTCAGTTTTTAAAATTCTGATATTTTTATATTAGTAGAAGTTTTATAGTTTTAAAATTTATATTTTTTTATTTTTTTAATTAGTGAAATTTATTTTAGGATAAATAATTTAATATTTGTTGATGGAGCCCACCTCTAATCATATTTTATTTGTTTAATGTTGTCAAATTTGTTTTTGCATATTCGGTTTTGTATAAGTTGAAAATAATTTATATTTCGGAACGAAAGCATATGTAATTATCTTTCAGGAAATTGTATTAATTTATTTTAAAGTTTTCAAAAATTGATGACTTAATTTCTATTGGTTGAACCACTACAAAGCATATGGAATATAATATAGAATTGAATTGATACAAATGCAAATATAAGGATTAACATTGAAGAAAATTACAACTCGAGTGTTCGATATTTAAAACACTAATTTAGATGACGAAGGATGAACATTTTTTAAAGAAGACAACACAAGCGAATGACGAATAACCCTTGATATCTATGGTTATGAGCTTTGTCGCGCTCGATGTCGATTTCATATTTCCTTGACAAGGTCTAATTGGAGACGTGCATGTAGTGCTGGGTCATGCATTTCTGCTACTCTACGGAGGTAGGCAGCATAGCACGGATGATGGGCCTGTTGGACATTTGGTTGCGAGATGTTGTCCTCCACATCATCGTAGTCGAAAGTAAGGTCAAACGAATCTTGTTCATCTTCGACAATCATGTTATGGAGCATAACACGTGTCTTTATTATCATACCCAACTCAGCTTTGTCCATGTTTCGCGCAGGATCGCGAATGATAGCGAAGCGGGCTTGTAGAACCCCAAACGCTATTTCAACATCCTTCCTAACAGACTCCTGACGTTCGGCGAACAATCTTGCCTTAGGTCCTTGGGGAAGAAGGATAGTCTTCACGAATGTTGCCCATTTTGGATAAATACCGTCGGACAAAAAATATTCAATATTGTACTCACAACTGTTCACGACGTACTCACATTTTGGAACCTGACCCTCATACACCTCTTGGAAAACATCTGATTGATGAAGAACATTTAAGTCGTTGAGTCTACATAGGTACCCGAAGAAGGCGTGCCATATCCAAAGATCATATGAAGCAACGACTTCAAGAATTAAGGTGAGAACTCTGTAAATCACTTTTGCAAACATTCCTTTCTAAGCCGATGGACAGTTCTTCCACTTCCAATGCATACAATCTATACTCCCTAACATGTCGGGGAAATCACGAGCCTGGACAACTTGCAACAGTCAATCAACATCAGATTGTGTTGGTTTTCTCAAATACTCGTCTCCAAACACTTGAATGATACCAGCAGCAAAGTTTTTCATGCACTCCATTGCTGTGCTTTCTCCAATCTTCAAGTGCTCATCCACACAATCTGCTGATATCCCATAGGCGAGCATACGCATCGTTGCGGTGCACTTGGTGAGCGGTGACAACCCACGCATACCAACACCATCGTACCTCAACTGGAAGTACTCAAATTAACTACTGAGGGCGTCCACAATGCGGAGGAACAAGTGTTTCCGCATCTGAAATCTATGCTGAAAGTGGATTTCGTTGTAGATGGAGTCATCTGCAAAGTAGTCTCTGTGGAAGTGATTGTGTGCGTCTTCTCGGTCCCTCCGAATGAATCTTTTCTTCTTTCTTGGTCGATTGGATGATGAAGCTCTGCCCTCTTGTGTAAGTTCCAGAGCTAGCTCAAACGACTTCAGCTGAGATTGATTGTTGAGTACGGTTTCAAGTATCGGCGAGTTGTCACTAGAAGAGGATGACTCTAGTTTGAAGCTGAGACCATCTGTTGATTCTGTGGAAGATGAAGAAGATGGGTGACTCACTTTGTAGTACCTGGGACAGAAGTTTGCAAATATTTTAGGAAAATTTACAAATTAATAAAGCAAAGTAACAAAGCATCGTAGTTAAAACTGAACACATTAAAATTGAACTCATTGAAATTAAATTAAACAACGTAGCTAAAATCCAACAAATTAAATCTAACATTATGATGTGAAATTAAAGTTGGACTCCCTAAAATAAAATTAAACATTTCATTCGACAACATAAAGTGGTTCAATTACAGCAAACATTTTCGAAAAGAAAAAACAACAAAAACACAAGGTAAACAACATATTATTCCTAAGACATAGGTGTCAATCTAAAGAAGGGCTAGCATTAGACGAGGACGATGTTTGGCGGTATCGACTCCTAATTTCTTTCTGAATTGGACCATATCGCACTTGATCCTCTAGGCACATCTTAGCAATGTCCATTCGCAATATTTTGTCCTTATACTTCATCCGTTGGAGGTGCTGATGAGAGTCTCTTGGTTCAACAACTCTCTTAGCTACTTCTGTCTTCACCTTAGCAACCTCCGCCTTCATCTCTTGGGCGATGACATATCTTTCCAACATGGTGTTGTTCTTAACATTTGTTGTCCCCAAGGTGGATAGCTCCTTGGTGACAACATCAAGCACCGAGTCATGCGTTCTCTCTTTCGCCTTTCTTTTTGCGGCTTTCTTCCGATGGGATGGATCAGTCCACCAACTTCCTCTGTTGGTGTATCTTCACTACCAGGAGTTGTTGGTGTACCAGGGGTGCTAGATGTGCCAAATGTCTTACTCTCAGTGTACCCACCCACCTCATTGATCCTTAGGCATTTAGTGGCGACATCTACATATTGATCGCAGTTGACCTCCCATTTCGGTTGGTCGTTCAGTATCACTCACCAATGCATCAAGTGGAACGGTTTGCCCACCATATCAACGTATAGATCTTGGGCTTTCTGCATAATATCATCTTCATTTGCCCCACTTGAGTTCGCCTGATAAGCCTGACCCACACAAGTGGTCCACTTGGACATAAGTGGAGCTGCTCGGTTCCAACGAGCTTTGCAAACTTTCGCCAATCGCTTCGTAGCTCCATTGGAAGCGTGCTGGTTGTAGACGCTTGCGATCTTTGTCCAGAACCCCATTTTCTTCTGGTTAGCCCCAAGAAGGGGTTGGTCTTGACATTGATCCATGATGTCACCAAGCGGCGATCTTCTTCCAATGTCCACTTGGAAGTCACATCGGCACTCTCGTTGTGGGTGGGGTTGGGGTGGAGGACGGGATGTTGATGAGGTCATAATATTAGGTGGGGGTAGCTGATAAGAAAGGGACATTGAACCGCGGTTGAAATTTGGAATTGGGGGGGCATTCTGCCCTTGAAGGGAAAAGTTTGGTGGTAGTTGAGGATATTGCTAATGTGGGTATTGTTGAGGGTATTGTGGATGGTATTGCCAATTAAGAGGGTTTCAGACAATGTTCATGTTGTTTGGGGGATCCCATTGTGAATGATCTCCGGAAGCAAATTCATGAAAGATTGTGGCTGATTAGGATCCATTATATGATGAACACCTACCAATTAAAAAAAAAAATAACATTCACACACTTAATTTCTCACATATTTTACAAAACAACAAACAATATTTACATTCTAATTTGTAAACATTTCAATTCTAATTTCTAAACATGCTTACTTTTACACATTTGTAATCACACACATAATTTGTAACATATTTTAAAAAATGACAAACAATATTAACTTTTGTAATCAAGCACTTCAAATTCTAACTAACAAATACCTAAATTCTAATTTCTAAGCGTTTCAACTCTTATTTCTAAACATGCTTACTTATTTTAAAAATATCTAATAATGCCAACTTGAACTAAATATTCAATTACTTCATACTCTAACATAATTTACAATGACATCAATCTTTACCAATTACAAATTAATCACACCGAATATTCTTACATATTTCTTACCCAACCTATTTATTTATTTTTTTTTAAAAATAAGCACACACTTGATTTCTAACATGTTTTTAAAAATAACAAACAATATTAATTTTTTGTAATGAAGGGATTAAATTCTAAGTAATAAAATATTTAAATTCTAATTTGTAAACATTTCAATTCTAATTTCTAAACATGCTTACTTTTACACATTTCTAATCACACACATAATTTGTAACATATTTTAAAAAATAACAACCAATATTAACTTTTGTAATCAAGCACTTCAAATTCTAACTAACAAATACCTAAATTCTATTTTCTAAACATTTCAACTCTAATTTCTAAACATACTTACTTATTTTAAACATGATTGCCATGCCAAATTTTGTTTCTTTATAAAAAGAATAAATTCACACATTCAATTTCTAACATATTGTAAACAACAACAAATTTAATTTCTAAAATCAAGCTATTAATAAATTGTAACTAACAACTATTTGAATTCTAAGTGAATATTCAAATACTTTATATTCTTACATATTCTTACCCTACCAATTTTTTTCTTTTATACAAAAACACCATTTACACACTCATTTTCTATCATGTTGTAAAGAAGAAAAAAACTATTAAATTTTGTAATCATGCAATTAAATTCTAACTAACACATATTTAAATTCTAACATATTTTTAAAAAGAACAAACAAAATTTCTAACAATTTCAAGATAACAATAACAAAAAGTTTGAATTACTTACAATTTCCTTGACTTCACTTTAGTCTTCAACTTATTGAAAAACTCCAAAATATGTCTACAAAATGCCACAAAATAAAATATATTAGTTACAATATCAAACTAAAATTATTTTTACAAAACTAAAACCAATTACATAACAACTATTATTACTTACCCAAATTTGTGCTTCTTGCAACTTCAATTTTTTCCAAATCTCATAAAACTCAAAATTACAAGACCAATGAAAAAATCAGATTTGAGAGTGAGAGTGAATTGTAGATAAATTTACCAACAATTTTGCGATGATTTTATAGAACAAAAATACAACCATTTTTTTTTTTTGGGGGGCTAAAATAGCCGTTGGACACCCCTTCCCAGGTCCAACGACCATTTTGGCCCAGTTCTCTGAGCCCAGGCACGGTCCTAGGCTTTTTCCTTTTTTTTTTGGGGATCAAAACGTGTCACTCCAAGTGCAATGACCATGTTAAACGTTGCGTTTTGGACCGGAAAACCACAAAAAAAAATCACTCGCAGGGCAGCACACCTGCGTGGTTTGCCACGCGTTTCGCTGCCCCGTTTCCCACGCTGGCAGCCCGTCCCGACACGCGGGACCCACCCCCTGCCCCATGTGCCTTCGGTTGGGGATGCTCTAAGCACAACTTTGTCAGAGATTAAGCAACGAGATTAAAAGATTACTTATACATAATGCTGTTGTCGTCCTCGTCATCGTCCACTACCGCGCGAGCGCGCGTGTGTGTGAGAGAGAGAGAGAGAGAGGAGAGAGCAACAATTCTAAGGTACATATCTAGGTATTATGTTTATATCCATATCTATATAAAAGACATCATATAATTGGGTTAAACCCTTACTTCATTTCCCCAACCCAACAATGGTTTTCGTAATTCTCCCGGCCCAATTGACTAGAAAAAGATACATTGTAGGAAACCAAATGTACACTGCAAATAAGAAAAGATACACTACAGACAAGAAAAGGTACATTGCAGAAAACAAAAGGCACACTGCAGGAAGGAAAAGGTATACACTGCAATATATGGGCGCGCGTCCAGTATACAACCAGTGGCGAATCTAGGAATTTTGGATAGGGGTGTCGGAAGAGAGAGTTGAGGACTCGAACTGTCGAACAAACAAAGGAAGAGTACCGGAGGCTTTAAAAAAATGAAAAAAATAAAATGGAAAAAGGGAAGGATAGAAGACTCGAACCTGCGACATTAGAGAAAAGCCAACTTATAAATCAGGCACCTGGACTATTGAAGTAAGGGGGGTTTTATATACCTTTTCAACACATTTGATATATATAGTTAACTTATATTTTTTTTTAATTCTCAAATGTGTGTGTGTGTGTGTGTGTGTGTGTGTGTGTGTGTGTGTGTGTGTATATATATATATATATATATATATATATATTTGAGAGGGGTGTCGGCTGACCCCACTGACCCCACGCTGGCTTCGCCACTGTATACATCTGTAGGATGTGTACCATGGTAAATACATACGTTTATATCTAAGAATTTTCTGGAGAGAGACGGCGGGATAGCAATTGACTGAGCTTGGAGTTCGAATAGTTCACACTTGCCCAAGTAGTCGTTGTTCAATGGTAATAGTCTAATAGAGAATTTGCTAAAATGGGGTTTCTTGATTTTGGCTAAATCAATTGCCAAACCGAATTAAACCGAATTCAAATTTTTTCCCATTTGTTATTTCTTGTATTTTTATTTAACAAACGAACTTATGAGATCAATAAATACTTGACTAAAGTTAACTGAAGTGGAAAATGATCGAATCTCAACCAAGTTTGAAATTTCTCTCTCAATTTGCCTGCAATGGCCCAGTTGTTAAATGTCAATCTCGAGAGTTAACACATAATCAACACGAGACAGTTAGCAGTACCAATGCTAAGATGCCTCAACAATTAGGGTTCCACATTATGCCTTTGGACGCCTGTATGATATACTATGATACAATTCTAACTACTATTAGGGCGGGATTTGTATATGAAATCTTGGCATGTCAAGAGGCAAAAGATATTTCTTGAGTTCCTTGTTCCTTCTATACTAAAATTTATTTGCTTACCAATTCACACAATATTAATGTGAGTCAGATTTTGTAACACAATTTTTTGGAAGAGATCACCTGATCTACAACTGTAATAAGTGGACATTTGAACCAAATCAAAATTGATGTTTCAATGCAATTTTTAACAAGAACATGTACTGGCCCAAAGCTAAGTTTTAATTGCCTTGTTACAACTCGGGGAGGTACCAGACACATACAGTTCAGTATGTGGAATTTTGCACAGGATCAGCTAGCAAAGTTGAGCAAACTTAGTCAATTTCCAGCTGAGCATGCTCGACCAGTGCAGTTTTTATTCACCAAACTGTACTCATCCAAACACTATCGTCCATACAGGGCCTTTGATTTGAACATTACTTACGAAAAATCTATGCCAAAAAACTGAGAAAAATTCCCTGCAAAACACTAGGCCAATTTCACATTCATCTGAAGAGTTGTAACCGATTCAACATTTGTCTTCCATCCTTACGCCAGAGAACAAATTTTCAAACCAAAAGCTGAAAAGATGAACTACTACAAAGCCCTAGGAAGACCTAGATGCAGATTGTTTGAGGCATTCACTTTGACATCTTCGAAGGCAAATGTCGTTCCAGTTGGGCACATGATGCTGGTTAACGCACACCGTGCGAGCACAAGCATCAGAGCAAGCATCGAGCTCCGAGACCCCACACACGGTGACACAGGTATCAGGGATCGGGTCCTTGGAGAAGGCGCCAACCTTCTTCAACATCCTTTTCGAGGTGCAAACCCTTTCACAAACAAAGATGTCGTCTGAGCTCTTTTCCCTGCCACGGGCGCCCTTAATCCTTTGCTCCTCATCCCGCCTTCTCTTAATCCTCCAAGCTTGCCCTGCAACAACTGCTGGAATAGCAGCCCCTAAAAGGGACCACCACACCTCCACCATAGGTACTTAAACCGCTGAACCTTTTCCTTTGTGTATTTCTTTCCTCGGGTATAAAGTTTTAACTACATGATAAGAAAGACAACCTTAGCAACACAAATGCACACCAATGCAATGAGTCATCACATGGACGGCTTCCTAAGTGGAAGCATGGAAATTTGGTTCAAATCCAGTAGAGACAAGAGTGGTAGCGCAACCCCCCCCCCCCAACCCACACGCCCAAATATCTCGGAGTCTGCACTTCCATGTTCGTTAATCCTTGCATAGATTGGGTCCTACATTAGTTTTGTCACCAACCAAAGAGAATACTGGTTCAACTAATATCTCCATAATATTGGACAGATATATTCAGTCACTTTCGAAGAAAACTGGCCCTTAGAACTTAGAAGTAAGTTTTTGTGAATCTGACCAAATCATAGATAAGGGGAAAAAATAGCTTTATCAGAGCATAACCTATGTCCTCCTTTCCTTTCTCATCTTCTTTTACCAAACTAACAAAAGGACTTCCCCTTCCCTTTTTTGGCAACTCTGAGACTATATATATGTGGAAAGTACTTCCCAACTTTCCCAAGCTACTCTTTTATTTGAGCAACTATAGCCAAAAACTTGGCAATTTGCTCATTCACACTAGCATGTAGTGTAAGTTGAAGGCATAAACTTATAAAAGCTCTTGGTTCCATTAGCCAGAGCTGAAGAGCTCCAACAAACAACGATGTTGTCCATTAAAACTCATTAACTTTGACCTATTTTGATTAACAAAAAAGTCAATTAACCTGAAAAAGGTGGGGGAAAAAAGGACTTATTGATGATATGAGGAAAAGAAAGTCTTCAAAACGATAAATTTTGGCCACAGCTAAGAAAGCTTGCATGATCAACCATAAACATTTTTGGATCCCAAAAGTAAGAATTACAGAAACTACTACATACAACCGGGGGAGAAGGGGGGGGGGGGGGGGAGACAAGAGGCAGCTCAATTTATGGATCATACACTCACAAGAACTCTGCCAACCTGAACGTTGACCCACTAGGAGTATTATCACTTGAAAGGAAGGAGTATGGTCATTTTGAAGGAGCTACCAAATTAAGCACAAAACACACTGAAAGATGATCACCCCCCCCCCCCCCAACAAAAAGTTGTAACCCCTGGAAGTAGTCAGCGTATCAACAATTGCTTTCCAAATCACACACACACACACACACAGAGTCACACACTCTAATATATTACACTTGAGTTGTTATTGAGTTATAAACAGCCTGGGGTTACAATAACAAAATACAGTACGTTTCACCCTCCACAGCTCCACTGGCAGCCATATCAACTTCCCATAAGTCCGCGTATCAACAAACCTACAGATAATCTGTTCAAATCTTATGTGGGTGCCCCATTTTCCTCACAAACCCAATCCCTGCACCGTCAAAATCCCCCATTGATGGGCGATTCCTAATCTGGGTACAAACCAAAACAGCAATTCACAAGCACACAGTGCCCAACTATTTCTAGGGTATGAACAAATCAACCAAGTATTCCCCACATCAAGCAGGAAACAACATCACAACCAATGTCATTTTCCCACAAAATTTAGCCAAGAAAAAACAAATTAAAAGAGAGGGGGTTGTACCTTGAGCACTGGAGAGGGGTTGTCTTAATTCTGGTAAATGCTAACAATACGGGCGATAGAGGGGGGAAAAGTGCCGCAACAGAAGCTTGAACATGTAAAGTGTAAACCCTAGAGGCAAGAGAGAAGATGACAGAGAGAAAGTTTACAACATTCAATCAAACCATGAACGAAACACAAAAATACAGAGAAAAATGAAGGGTGGAAGACAGAGAGAAACCCTATGTGCAAAGGGGGTGAGAAAGAGGGCCGAGAAGATGACTGGGGAGGCACAGGGACGTTGAGAAACCACAAACGGTTGAGGCTACAGGAGACTCGCAGCCTGGCTACTATTTCATAATAACCCAGATTAAGCCACACAAATAGACTTGCCTAGTTAAAAAGTCGGATGATGGATTTGAGTAGGGATCCCTGCATTTGAATCCAATTTAATTTAACTCGGGTTTATTTTTATTTTTATTTTTCCTAACAGTGTCTATCTGTCTGGATGAGTTTTTTTTTTTTAAAAAATGGATTTAAATTGGAGAGTTTTTTTTTAGATCTAGCTGTATTGGTCTTGAAGTTTGATTATCAACAAACCATTAGATTGAATCAAATCATAACATTAATCGACGTGTGACCAAGGGTAATCTCTATCCTAACATGAGTCAACTTGTATTTACACCAACAACTTTGTACTAGGACCTTTGCTAATCACGATCAATATGGTCTAGTGAAACAAAGTGCAGGTCAACCTCACTAGAGTACCAATTCCCCTAACCATTTCTCTTCTATGCCTTGCCCCGCATTAGGATACCCCATGAGATATGAGGGCACTTGTTGGCTACCCCTTTTTTAATTTAAAAAAACGGAAAAGGCCCAAGACCTTTGTTGAGGACATGAATCATAAGGAAAAGGAATATCTGTATAGAAGCTGAAATGAGCAGACCAAATCCATCAAAAAGGTTTGCCACACCAACATAAAACTCTAAATCCATACTAGAAGAAATACAAATCAAAGTGGTAGGTTTTGTGGGACTTCAAGATACAAAGTTCTTGGCTTGTTGGCGGAGAGATTGTAGCCATCAAGATTAGTTGGATGCATATTGAGGTCTTCAGTGTAGTGACATATAGTATGGACCATGCCTTTGCCTTTTGGTAGCTCTAGGACCTTGCCCAATTGAAACCTTGATTGTAACATCGAGAACACAGCACACACTGAGTTGCATCTAGCTCTGGAACATCTGGTCCCAAGCTCATCTGTTCTGCGGATTATAGCTTGCATGTCACCAGTGAAGGCTGTATCATCAGAAAGGAGGTCAGCAATAAAGTCATCCATATCTCAGTCCAATCTATAGGTTTTTTTTTTTCATTGACACATTGATTACTACCCTTAACAAAAGCTATTGTTTCAGCACTGATTTTGAGGGGGGAAAAACCCAACTTTTGCTTCTTCCTCTAGCTACTGAGATAACATAAACACAGCAGCAGCTTTTCTGACATAACATGCATCTTTGAGCTTACCAGTAATAGAGTCATTGGGTGACTTTGAAGTCCCGCTTTCCTCTGACAGCGAAGCTAAACTAGCGCATAAGCTAGCAATCCATTGGTCTGTATCAAAATATTCCATTTGGTTGCCCATAAATCTACGATGATATCCTTCATTGTATCTGAAAGACTGTTGCACATTGCTATTCTTATACACCAATTTGTTCACCTGTATGAACATCTCATGACCGTAAGAGGAACATATTGTACTTAGACAAGAACAAAAGAAGCATATCGGATAAGGAACTAAAGCTTTGCAGTCCGACATAATTAACATGACGTGGGTTTTCCCAACCCAGCTTAGTGCAACACAATAAGGCAACAAAGCTCCCTCAGAATCCTTTTTCACAAGTGAAAGAAAGCATGCTTGTATCAAATAAATGATAGCCAAGAAAGATGCTTGTCAATGAGCATTCAGTCATCGATTTGCCAATGTAATACTTATTTTTTGCTTTTTTCACAGAAGTATTTCAAGGGCAGCCTGAAAATAAATCTGCCATTATTTTTCATACCTTGAGTTTCTGCAGTGGCATCTGTGTACTGGATAATTTCGGGTTGAAAACTAGATGGGCCTATCGCCTCAACTTGCTTTGGGATTGATTCATAGGAACACAGGTTCTTGGCAGCTTCCCTCTCTTCTTATATGCAAGACCCCTTAATTTTTTGACTAGTTCCTGCAAAGGAGTGGAGAATACCATGTGCAAATCCCAAAGTCATAATCTTTGATTAGCCATTACCTTAGATCATCAACATCAATACTTGAAATAAGAATTATGAGTCTGACAGCATTCTACTTTGACAAATAGACATTGCATAGAAGACTATACCTCCTGGGAACCATTAAGGACCTCATAAGCTTGACTTGTTTGATCCTTGAAAGTAACACCTTTAACGTTGAATACACAATCTAAAACAAGATCAACCCCTTCTGTCTCATCGTAGTCCTTGCTTAACAGCAATGATTCAGCTATTTTGATGGTTTCTGAAAACTGATTATCAGAAATACGAAGGATCTGATTTTGAAAAGAATAGAATGCATTCATGCAACTATCGGGAGGAAGATTCACACCATCATTAATGGTTGCAACATCATCATTCCTAAAAAAGGGAAAAAGTCCTCACCTATCGCAGTTCATTGGCATCAGTGTGATATATTTGTAGGAAATCTTGCACCATATGAATCTTTTCTCTTGCCAATCTTTGAGTAATTTTGTCTCCTATGTTTTTCAAGCAGCATGCATTATCTTTCAGTGACAGTGGCCTCCCATAAGCTGAAAGAGAAAGCAAAATGCCAAATTAGCTATAACCAGAGAAAATGAACAGATAACAATTAAAAGGAAGTAGAAAGCTTTGATCTATTTTCCATACTGTATTGCTATACTCTGATATTTTTCTTGCGTAAGGCTTTACCACCAACCCACCAAAAAAAAAGGAAGAAAAAAGAAAAGTATTTCCTGTGCATAAAAAAATTGTGGGTCTCCAGGAACCTGTCTGCTTGCAAGGTCGTTGCCCACATTTGGATCTCTTCAGGCACTTCTCGGAAGGGGGAGGGGGGCTACACTAGGCATGATCATTTTGTATAGAGCTGGGATACTTTTGATGAGCCTTCTGAAGCAGTAACGTGAGAGAAAAATGTTGGACCATATGAAGGCAGGAACACTCATGCATTATTAGGCGGCGTTCTTTCACCTTAAAAGCTTTTTCACTTACTGCTTCCCTTGCTACCCCATTCACAAGTACAGCCCTAATCTAAAGGTTCCATTTCTCATTTGTTGACCCTTTCCTTGTGTAAGGTTTTGATGATGTCAAGCACAAATGTGTTAGTCCAAATGTATTAGTCCTTATAATAATATTTGAATTTGTGCTATGATTGGTTAAGAAAGTTGGTTGAGAACAGTGATTAAGAACAGAGCTTGAACGATCAGATGAAGTTTCAGAAACAGTTTCTAAAACAGCAATGCTTCAAGTCTAAGAGCAACATGAAGTTTCAGGAACAATCTTCAAGAACAGTTCTTAGCAGTATCAAGTTTGTTGAAATTGCAAGTCATCTGTTTCATCAACAAGAAGTCATGGGTTTGGTAGTATTTTTTCTTTATTAGACTTACTGTTAATATGCCAGTGAGAGAATCCCAATTTCATGTTTGCTTTTGAAAAATCTTTTTGAGATACTCTGGGAACAGGTCAGGGTCCTGACTGGGAACAGTTCCTGGTAAAGCACCCTGAGTATTCTCAGCAACGTCTGGCAAAAGATTTTACGATTCTTTTCTATTTTTGGGCTGATAATTTTTGCTACATGATAAAGTATTTTTCAACTGCAACCCAACAAATTTTCAAACGTAAAATCTCTAAATTTTTGGGATAAGATTTGGATAAGATTTCGCAAATTTAAATTTAATCTCCCTTCTCCTATTTTTAGCAAAGTCCTAAGATTGTGGAAAAGGCTGGAAGTTGGCTGCTGGAATATGTGGTTTCTATTTCACGTTAGTAGTGAAACAAGCTCAGTCACACTCTCAACTAGCCGTTTGGTTTTTCTTCAAGCTATAAAAGGGAGTTTTGTGCCAACGTTTTTGGTGTGGTTTTTCAGATTTTGTGAGTTCTTACTGAGCCAAATTTCCAAAGTGAAAAACCTGTAAAAAAGAGCAAAAAATTGAGTCTTCCTCATTGGCATACTAGGCGCTTCATTGTACCTTACACTTGCTTTATTAGAAGTTGCTAAGTAAGGTGTATTCTTTTTGTTTGTGTAAAAGAATAGAGTTGTCCTAAGTCTAAGGTAACTAAGGACGTGGGGTGATTGTCTAGGGTAGACAATTACGTGTTGTTGCAAGTTGTAACGTGGGGTTACTATTGTAACGTGTTCAGCCCGTTAGTAGAATTTTTGTGAAAATCCTACAGAGGTAGGTCGTGGTTTTCCCACCTCAGATGGGCTAGAGGTGGTTTTCCACGTAAAAATCTTGTGTCTTCATTCTTATTTTTGCATTCATTCTTACCCCGAATACATTACGAAAGCTTGGCAGGAACAGTTCCCTGCTAATCATACGTTGTTCAGAAACTGTTCTCTATGAGTGTTT
>JACYFF010031959.1:9929548-9950189 GCA_017589665.1 Selenicereus undatus
TCCCTGCTAATCATACGTTGTTCAGAAACTGTTCTCTATGAGTGTTTTCAAAAGTGCAAAAATTTATCACACACAATTCACCCCCCCTCTTGTGTGAGTAACCTCATAAATACAACAAGTGGTATCAGAATAGGTTCTCAATCACAAAGACCAACCTCTTGAGAGATCCGAAAAATGAGTACTCCACAAGGCATGCTTGAAGGACAATCAGTGACTCGACCTCCGTATTTCAATGGGCAACACTATAGCTGGTGGAAAAACCGCATGGAAAATTATATCCAAGAGGATGACTATGAGCTGTGGTTGATTATCAAAGGAGGTGCGCTTGTTCCCACAAAGGCTAATGAAAAGGGAGAAACTGTTCCCAAAACACCTGACGAATTCAATGCTGAAGACTTCAAGAAAATGGAGAAAAATGCCAAGGCCAAAAAACTGTTGTACTTTGGCCTTGGACCTGATGAATACTCACGCATCTGTGAGTGTGAAACTGCCAAGCAAATTTGGGACACATTGGAGATAGCTCATGAAGGAACAAGCCAAGTGAAGCAATCGAGGATTGAGCTACTCATGCGGAAGTATGAGTTGTTTGAAATGGGTGACAAAGAATCAATTATGGAGATGTACACCAGATTCACCCATATTACCAATGAGCTCAAATCCTTGGGCAAAGCTTTCACTACCGAGGAGCTTGTAAGGAAGATTCTGAGATTCCTACCACAGACTTGGGAAGCTAAAGTGACCGCAATACAAGAAGCCAAAGATATGAAAAGTATCTCTCTTGATGAGCTCATAGGGAATCTTCAAACCTATGAACTCAGAAGGAGCTCGCAGCAAAAGGAAGAAAACAAGAGAGATAGAGGGCTGGCCTTAAAAGCCTTAGAAGAAGACAGCTCAGACATGGATGAAGAAGATATGGACCTAATAACTCGGAAATTCAAAAAATTCTTCAGAAAATCCAAGGAGCTGTCGAAAAAGAAAAATCCTGTCAAAACCAAGAACAGTGACAAGGAACAGTTCCCGGGATGTTTCAAATGTGGTAAGCGTGATCACTTTGTCAAGAACTGTACCCTGCTAAAAGAGGAACAACCTCAGGAACAGTTCCGAAATCAAGGCAGGAAACAGTTCCCAAACAAGACTGCCAAGCGGTTCTCACGTGCAATGTTAGCGGCATGGGGAGAAACAACTGAAGAGGATGAGAACTCAGATGAAGAAGAGGCTGAACTGGCACTGATGGCCAGAAGTGACTCAGAATCTGAGAATGAACCTATGGACAGCCTTGCTGAACTTAAAGGAAAGGTACGTAGACTGAGTAAGTTTAAACTTGAGGAATTACTTACTACTCTAATGGATGAATATGATGCTTTAAATACTGAAAATGTCATGTTAAAAGACACATGTTCTGAGCTAAAAAGAGACATTAGCGTAGTTGAGTTTGCAAATGACATCCTTAAAGAAGAAAAAGTCGAGTTAGAGGAACAGACCGCAGTAGTAAGCCACGACCTTGACGTAGTAAACAACAAAATGAAGGATCTGGAAGGAGAGTGCCTTTAGCTGAAACAAAAGATAGAGTACTTGACCATGGAGAATGCTCAGCTTCTTGAAAAACTCAATGAGACCGAGTCAAACCTAGCCAGGAACAAGCAATGGAACAGTTCCTCAACGGCACTCAAGTGGCTGAACACACACCATAATAGGAATAAAAATGGTCTAGGCTTTATGGCTAAGCATACTGACTACCCAGTGAATAGGAAGTATGTAAGTTTACCTGAATACATTGTTTGTTATCACTGTGGTAAAACCGGTCACTATCGTTATACTTGCCCGTCAAGAAAGAATGCCATGGAAAGAAGTATGATTTATGTAAAACAGATATGGGTTAAGAAAAATGAGATTTACTTGTCAAAAAGAATGGGACCCAAGTGGATCTGGGTTCCCAAAACTAACCCGTGATCTGTTTTGTAGGCTAAAGTGAGAGGGAACAACCTAGGAAACAAGCTTGGGAACAAGCAGATGTGGTATGTAGACAGTGGTTGTTCAAGGCACATGACCGGTGAAAAATCAAACTTCCTCTCACTCACAGCCTCTGAAGGGGGAAGCGTGGCCTTTGGAAACGGTAAGTCAGGGACCATTACCGGTATAGGCAAGATTGGTGAGTCACCTTCCCACTCGATTGAAAATGTGTACTTGGTTGATGGTTTACAGCATAACTTGCTAAGTGTATCTCAACTATGTGATAAAGATAATTTAGTAGTATTTTCTGCTAAACATTGCTTGGTAGTCAATATCAATACTGGAGATGTTGTGTTGAGGGGGAAGCATCACAAAAATGTTTATAAAGTCTCTATTCTTCCCCTTCCCCAAAGTAACCTGACTTGCCTAAGCGCTATAAGTGAAGATGTCTTACTCTGGCACAAAAGACTAGGTCATGCAAGCCTTTCTCTTTTGAACAAGTTGGTTTCAAAAGATCTAGTTATTGGCCTACCTTCCATCAAATTCAATGATGACAAGGTATGTGATGCTTGTGCCAGAGGCAAGCAAGTCAGGACCTCTTTTAAATTAAAAAATAAAGTTAGCACTACTCGTCCTCTAGAAATATTGCATGTTGATTTGTGTGGACCCATGAGGGTCATGAGTAGAGGTGGAAAGAAGTATGTGCTAGTAATAGTGGATGATTACTCTCATTTCACATGGACCTTGTTTTTAGCTACCAAAGATGAGTCATTTGAAAAATTTATTGTGTTTCTTAAAAAGGTTGAAACGAGAGTAGGACACTCATTGGTATGTCTAAGGTCTGATCATGGCAAAGAGTTTGAGAACTCAGATTTTATGGATTATTGTAATAAGCATGGTGTTGAACATAATTTTTCTGCCCCTAGAACACCCCAACAAAATGGGGTGGTTGAACGTAAGAACCGTACTCTAGAAGACATGTCTAGAACCATGTTGATTGCAAGTGGTCTCTCTAGAAGCTTTTGGGCAGAGGCATTAAACACATCATGTTACATTATTAACAGATGCATGATTCGACCTATTCTCAATAAGACACCCTATGAACTTTTCAAAGGTAGAAAACCCAACATTATGCACTTGAGAGTATTTGGTTGCAAATGTTATGTGCATAATAATGGGAAAGATGCCTTGGGAAAGTTTAACCCAAGAAGTGATGAAGCCATATTTTTAGGGTACTCTTCACACAGTAAGGCTTATAAAGTGTTCAACAAAAGAACCTTATGTGTTGAAGAAAGTGTACATGTATTGTTTGATGAAACTAACTCACTACTTGAGAAAGATATTCAGGATGAGGAATATGAGCTTGGTCTTACAAGAAAAGAACAAAATGTCGTAGTGCATGAAGGTAAGTCGGGCAGAAACGATGGTATGGAGAATGATCAAACAGGGGGAAGTAATTCCCAACCTGATCTGGAACAGAGTCAAGCTACTGAGCCAAACTCTCCATGAACAGATCTGAGAACTGGTTTAGGAACAGTTCCAGGAGCTTGCTCAGGAACAGTTCCTGACCCAGCGTCACCAAGCATCCAAGCTAGAGTAGAAAGTTTGACAACGGATCCTCTGACCCCAAGACCTTGGAAGCATCAGAGTTCACACCCTCTTGACCAGATATTATCATATTTAAATAAGGAAGTGCAAACCAGATCCAAGCTTAAGAATTTTTGTGCTTTCTATGCTTTCCTTTCTTACATTGAGCCAAAAAATATTAATGAAGCTCTTGCAGATTCTGACTGGGTTATTGCAATGTAAGAAGAACTGAATCAGTTTGAAAGGAATAAAGTATGACATCTTGTACCACGGCCCAAAGAGAGATCAATCATTGGTGCCAAGTGGGTGTTTAAGAACAAGCTGGATGAGGTAGGAACAATCACCAGGAACAAGGCCCGGCTAGTGGTCCAAGGGTACAACCAAGAAGAAGGGATTGACTATGAAGAGACTTTTGCACCTGTTGCTAGAATTGAAGCTATCCGAATTTTAATAGCATTTGCAGCTCACATGGGGATTAAGCTATACCAAATGGACGTCAAAAGTGCGTTTCTCAATGGGTACCTAAAAGAAGAAGTGTATGTAAGTTAACCCCCTGGTTTCGAAAATCAAGAATTTCCTGATTATGTGTTTAAACTTGACAAGGCTCTTTATGGTTTAAAACAAGCTCCCAGAGCTTGGTATGAACGCCTGTCAACCTTTTTAATTGAAAATGGTTTTTATAGAGGCAAGGTAGACAATACCTTGTTCCTAAAATCCAAGGGGGAACATTTATTGATTGTTCAAGTCTATGTTGATGATATCATTTTTGGTGCAACACACAATGACTTGTGTGATGGTTTTTCAACCTTGATGAAAAGTGAATTTGAGATGAGTATGATGGGTGAGCTAAACTTTTTCTTAGGCTTACAAATTAAACAAACTCCTAATGGCACCATGATTCATCAACAGAAGTATGTTAAGGAACTACTTAAGCGGTTTGGGATGGAAGCGGCAAAGCCAATTGATACTCCTATTTCACCCTCTACCAAATTGGTTATGGATGATGGGAGTCCTTCAGTAGAGGAGAAATCCTATAGAGGGATGATTGGGTCGCTCCTTTACCTAACTGCTAGTAGACCTGACATTGTCTTTAGTATCGGTTTATGTGCTCGTTTTCAGTCCAATCCAAAAGAAACACATTTAAAGGTTGTGAAACGAATTTTTAGATATTTAAAGAACACTTCTAACCTGGTCTTATGGTATCCTAGAGAGTGCAGTATTGATTTAGTCGGATATGCAAATGCTGATTATGCAGGATTCCTGGTAGACAGGAAAAGTACTTCAGGTATGGCTCACTTTCTTGGTCCGTGTTTAGTGTCATGGGCAACTAGGAAACAGCACTCAGTTGCCATGTCCACAGCAGAGGCAGAATATGTTGCAGCAGCTTCATGTTGTGCCCAACTGCTATGGATAAGGCAACAACTCAAAGACTTTCATGTTGACACAGGATGCATACCAATTTTTTGTGATAACACTAGTGCAATAAATATTGCCAAAAATCTCTGTCAACATAAGAGGACCAAACACATTGACATCCAACACCATTTTCTGCGAGACAATGTGGAAAAAGGGCTTATTTCAATGCAATTTTGTGCTATTGAGAATCAAATTGCTGACATTTTCACCAAGGCCTTACATAGGGATCAGTTTGAGAAAAATCGGCTGGAACTGGGCCTGATTAAGAATACTTAGGCAGACTTGACCACCCTCAGTGATTGACTAGGAACAGACCCCTGATCACCGATCTTGTGGATATACTCAACTTATTGTACAAGGCATATGTGTGCTATATGAATTGCTGACATCTGCTTGAGATTTATTGCTATTGCCCATATTTTCCACTGTCTCTAATTTAAGTCATAAGAACAAGCGAGAGGAACAGACCCTTCCCTCATCTATTGGCACGTTTTTCAATTTATGGAAAACGAGGAGAAGACAAGCCCATCATTTGCCCCTTCCTCTTCTTAGGAACTATTTCTTCCTTATCCCAGTTCTTTTTTTTTTCCTTCTCTTTGGTCGTTCTTGATGTATCCATTTTTGGTTATGATGTCACATGGTTCTATTTGCAATGCTTGTACCTCTTGCTTGTTCCTAATCTAACTTGTTTGTTCCTTTTTCGATGATGTCAAAAGGGGGAAGAAAGCATGACCCACCATTCAATGACCCTTTCAAATTAGGATGAATCGGTTAACTTGGGCTTAATTGATTTGGGATTGATTTGGGCTAAGGCAAATTTTTTTTTTTTTTGGGTCATTTGGTTTGTCATCATCAAAAAGGGGAAAATTGTTGACCCTTTCCTTGTGTAAGGTTTTGATGATGTCAAACACAAATGTGTTAGTCCAAATGTATTAGTCCTTATAATAATATTTGAATTTGTGCTATGATTGGTTAAGAAAGTTGGTTGAGAACAGTGATTAAGAACAGAGTTTGAACGAACAGATGAAGTTCCAGAAACAGTTTCTAAAACAGCAATGCTTCAAGTCTAAGAGCAACATGAAGTTTCAGGAACAATCCTCAGGAACAGTTCTTAGCAGTATCAAGTTTGTTGAAATTGCAAGTCATCTGCTTCATCAACAAGAAGTCATGGGTTTGGTAGTATTTTTTCTTTATTAGACTTACTGTTAATATGCCAGTGAGAGAATCCCAATTTCATGTTTGCTTTTGAAAAATCTTTTTGAGATACTCCGGGAACAGGTCAGGGTCCTGACTGGGAACAGTTCCTGGTAAAACACCCTGAGTATTCTCAGCAACGTCTGACAAAAGATTTTACGATTCTTTTCTATTTTTGGGCTGATAATTTTTACTACATGATAAAGTATTTTTCAACTGCAACCCAACAAATTTTCAAATGTAAAATCTCTAAATTTTTGGGATAAGATTTGGATAAGATTTTGCAAATTCAAATTTAATCTCCCTTCTCTTATTTTTAGCAAAATCCTAAGATTGTGGAAAAGGCTGGAAGTTGGCTGCTGGAATATGTGGTTTCTATTTCACGTTAGTAGTGAAACAAGCTCAGCCACACTCTCAACTAGCCGTTTGGTTTTTCTTCAAGCTATAAAAGGGAGTTTTGTGCCAACGTTTTTGGTGTGGTTTTTCAGATTTTGTGAGTTCTTACTGAGCCAAATTTTCAGAGTGAAAAACCTGTAAAAGAGAGCAAAAAATTGAGTCTTCCTCATTGGCATACTAAGCGCTTCATTATACCTTACACTTGCTTTATTAGAAGTTGCTAAGTAAGGTGTATTCTTTTTGTTTGTGTAAAAGAATAGAGTTGTCCTAAGTCTAAGGTAATTAAGGACGTGAGGTGATTGTCTAGGGTAGACAATTACGTGTTGTTGCAAGTTGTAACGTGGGGTTACTGTTGTAACGTGTTCAGCCCGTTAGTAGAATTTTTGTGAAAATCCTACAGAGGCAGGTCGTGGTTTTCCCACCTCAGATGGGCTAGAGGTGGTTTTCCACGTAAAAATCTTGTGTCTTCATTCTTATTTTTGCATTCATTCTTACCCCGAATACATTACGAAAGCTTGGCAGGAACAGTTCCCTGCTAATCATACGTTGTTCAGAAACTGTTCTCCACGAGTGTTTTCAAAAGTGCAAAAATTTATCACACACAATTCACCCCCCTCTTGTGTGAGTAACCTCATAAATACAACATCATTGATTTTGAGTTGTCAGTCAAAACAATATCCGTGATGTCAGCAACCCCTTTCCTGAGGTAGATTTATCGCCTTTCAATAGTCGTCCTTTGCCTTTCCTTGGTTTTGCCACATTTTTCTCAAATTCCTCCTTCATCCAATCAGCTCTATGGTCCACTTCAAAGTCCCCATCAAGAACAACAAGCCTAACCTTGGCAGAAGACTTAGGGCCTATTTCTACCCTGGACCCAGAGCTGTCAAGCAACTCCACCCTAAGTAGGACACCAACATCACATATCTTGGTGAGGGTATAGAGTGTATCAGGCACGCTGCCCCAAAAATGCAATTGCATGCCCCTTGGAGCAGAACACTCAGCCTGATCAGGCGATGATCTGTAGCAAAAAATGGTTAATCGTCCCCACCTTAAACTAAAGTGTAGCCAAACAAAATCACTCATATGTAAGATGAATGTTGAATGTTGGTTTCATTTGTACCAAAAGAGGCATCATGCCAGAGTTCTTTTACCAATATCCACTGCTGCTAGGCCTAGCTGAACAATGGACATCACAAGCCTCACGATTTGGACTACTTCCAAATTGAGCTATAGATACATTTCATGCTTTAATCTAAGAACAGAAATTGCTACTAGATTTTAGGCTAAGAAGTTTCTTTTGCGGCCTTGGATATCCATTCAGCCCATCCCTACCATAATTCACAGAGAACAAAGCCATATCAGAGTATTAAATAAAGCATTAGAATATATCATCACAGGCACATTGATGATCACATGGTCAAGCAAACAAGGATGCGAAGGTTATCTGCTTGAACCAAAGCAGAACCCCCCCCCCCAAAAGGAAAAAAACCAACAGAATATCAGCACAACGTATGGAAGGTTTTCTGCGTTTGTATTCATGTAAGGCAATATGAAATGACAAAACCAGATAAAACTATAAGCTGGTCCTTCACCCCTTCACATAGGTTTTTGATGAGTTGGTTCTTTCACAAGTAGCATAATATATTTCAACGTAAGTGAACCACGCCTTAAGCCAGCAGAATGAACTATTTTCTTCATTTCTTCAATCTGTTGGCAAGGAAGCTCAATTATCACCCACCCAAAAACAGGAGCTGGGAGAAAGGGAAACAAGAAGAAAAAGAAGTGACAAGACATAAACAACAGTTGCAAGAGTTCCCCAACAAATTTGAGTGCTACAAGAATATAGGAAGATGTAAGCCCAATTACCATTATAGGGATGGAAGCCAGAAACTCTTCAGCACATTGTGACTGCACTGCATCGACCTGGGGGGTGGGGAGAAAACGAAAAAAAAAAAAAAAACAAGTGGACTCAACAAAAACAGCACCCCATTATCGACACAAAAACAAGCTCTAAGGACATTTGCTTTTAAAAGGAGTGACTTCATCAACTTGAGCTCACCCCAATTGGGTGTTTTTCGCAAGTTCAAGCTGCAAATAGGTAGTCGAGTTTTCATTTTTTCTATTTGTAGATGGGTTAAAAGCTTTTCTAAAAAAACATAGATCTGATCATAATTAAACAACTGGATTCAGATAATCTAAGCTTCACTTATCAGATCAAATCACATCTTGTAATTCCATCATGTACATCAGGGTAATGGAAATAAAGGAGATAACAGAACAAAAAGAAGATGACAGCAACAATAATAACAATGGTAACTAGCTATTGAGCAGCTTGAAGTATGGCTCGACTAACTAGTCGAATTCCCAACTCTTGCATAAGGAAACGAATTCAACAACTGCTGAAGTACCACTCGCCGGATAAAAGCCCTGAATTCTTGAGCACATTGGAAGCGCACTGCTTCAACCTGAAAGGCAAAATAAGAGTGACGATTAAATTTGAAAAACACCCTCTTCCCAACATGAACAAGGAATTCTAACCAAACCTTATCATGAAAAAGGGCATTAAAACAACCACAAGAATACATGTACCAGTACCAGCTCTGAGATTGACGGTTGACTTGCTGTCCTCACTGTTTCTACAACCTGCCGAAATTGATAATGACAAGCTCAAATAATTCTATCAATTTATACCATTCATCTAAAACAGTTAATATAAAATTCACTATAACCTGCGGCCAAGTTTGCAGATTGGGGCCCTGCAAAGTCACAAACAAGTAAACAACACCCAAGATCAAAACATTAATTTGCC
This sequence comes from Selenicereus undatus, assembly GCA_017589665.1. Taxonomy (NCBI): domain Eukaryota; kingdom Viridiplantae; phylum Streptophyta; class Magnoliopsida; order Caryophyllales; family Cactaceae; genus Selenicereus; species Selenicereus undatus. Next base: position 9,938,901 of record JACYFF010031959.1, read on the forward strand.
CCCAAAGAAAAATGCCCATCAGTATAACATTACTGCTAGATCATAACCAACCAAGACAAAATAAAGTCGAAAGCCACTAAATTGGAAGAAAATAACTCACCCTAAAGCCTGGGACAGCTCACTTGCTTGAGCAGAAAAGCAGAAATTCACATTCTCCCCCCACCCAAAAAAATTTCCTCCCAAAGGCATTTGTTGCCCTTTTTCTGAAAATCACCGAAATCAATCAAATCTTTCACTAAGATTCGGTCTTTGACAGCCCCAAATGGGAAAATTTAGTCCCCTTAGAAGAGGGGATCAGGGAAATTCAGTGAAATGAGCATTACTAAATTGTTTAAGTTATGGGGTTTTGGGGGGGGGGGGGGAATGTTTCTACGAAACTTACAAAAAACCTAGAATTTTGAAGAAACATTAGCAGCGGACATTTGACAATAGAGTTCTTAAAGGCAAAAAATTGAGGAGTCGAAGATGAAGAAGTATGAAAGTGATGTAACGAGATTAAGCGGTTACCGTTAAAGCGCGCCACAAGTATGACGGCCGTTTTCAAAATCGCGGCAATGAACTTTCCCAGGAAGGAGGTGGGCGGGGGTTGAGTCATGCAGAGAGTGGAAGCCATGGCGGGAGGAAATGGGCCGAATTATACAATTTTTCAAATTTCCGAAGGTATTTATTTACTGTTAAATAAAAAAAACAAAATCACAACACAAAAGGACCTTGAGTATAAAGGTCCGTTCTTTTCGTTGGTAAATTTTAATTTATCTACTTCAACCCACTTCATCAATTTTAATAAAAAATGTCCACTTTAATTTACTTCAACCCATATTTTACTATTTTAACTAATTTCTACCCATTATATAAAAAAATTTAACACACTTTAACAAACTTAAACCCATTTCAAAAAAAAAATACCACTTCAACCAATCTTGACCTAATTTCACCCATTTTTCAACCCATATTTTTCAACGAAAAGAACAGGCCCAAAGTCTAACTTTACAAGTAGCATATACAAATTACATGCCTTGAATTAATATGACGCAAGGAATATTTATCAGACAAAAGTAAACATAATAAATTAAGGTAGCAAATTGTAAACTTTGAGTTGAAAACAAGTATAAAACATAGATTTTTTGTGGAGGAAAAATGTTTTTTAATTTTTTTGTTTGGGTTTAATGGAAGAATAACGGAAGAATGAGTTGGGATATTTCACTGTATAGAAAATTGATGGAAGAATTGGACTTATACCTAGGCTAGGTTTTGTTTTTTTTTTTTTAGGGGAAGGGGCATTACTGGTTCCTGGTGATGGGTTTCATTTTAGGAATGATCATTTAATATTAAGAATCAGAATGAAGTCACCAGTTTGATTCTAGAATTGGATCTGTTTTTTGACTGATTCCAGTCTAGTTCCAGGGTACTTGGTAGCCACACTCACTCCTAGTGGCTGTATCTCACACATTAACGTATTAAAGGATCAGTTAGTATATCAATAAAGTCTTACTTTGCAGTTAAGATTAAGGTTCTTGGTATATTAGATTTTAGATTTGATTATCTCCTTCTCTATTGTAATATAATTGTGTTAAAAGCTCGCTGTTTATCATTGTCATCAAGATTTAGTCTTTTTTGGCTGAGTGTAAAAAGGGTAAAGGAGACTATTGCAACAACATTGTCTGCCCAAACTGCTTACATCGTGAAGAAGAAGCCATCACACTATGAAGTACTGTCAAGCAGCAAAAACAGAAAACTTATCAAAAATTAAGGGCGTGTTTGCTTGGGGGGAAAATCATTTTCGTGGAGAATGGCTTTCAACCCAACCAAACACACCGTAACTGATAATTGGGAATTTTCCCTTCTACAGAGTAGCAGCACCACGCTTGAATAGTGACATTCGCCACACAGCTCGAAGCTTGCTCCAAAAACGCCGCTTGGGCTTAGCCCTCTGTGAAGTAGTCGCAACCACACTAAGCACCGGTGAAAATGCCCCCATGGGAGTGATCCTAGTAGGACCCAAACATGAGCCATTGCCTACTTCAACAGTTGATTGACGAACGTCAGAAAACAAGTTTGAGGTTGGAAAGTTGAAGGTGGCCTGCCCATGTAGTGGACCGATGGAGGGTGATAATGGGAGGTTGCAGTCTGAACGCCAGTTTTGCCCATCATCACATGATGTAGCCAACAATTCCTCCATGAGACCATCCTCAATGACTGCGCCTAGATTCGGGTCCATGTAGCCATCAACTCCACGGCTAGTCTCCATTCGAGGGATACATGGCATTCGAAACTCTTGTTGATCTGCATGGACAATGTTTACACCTATGAGCTGTAAGTTGAATGCAGACAAGCTATCAGACGAGACATGGTACAATCGCATCTATCGTAGGGCATGGCTTTCCACATGCCAAGTTTATCAGGTCACTTCAACTGGAGTTGGTCCATCGGGTTGGGCTAAAATCATGTCACTTTGTGGTCTGGAAAGGAATCAGTTAGGTCAGGTAAAGTGGTACACATCAATTTGGCTACTTGAAGCCATTGGTTTAGCCCATTTAAACCAGACAGCCCTGCCCATGAGAAAGGAGGGGGGGGGGGGGGGCAGTCTTGAACTGATTATCGTAGTACCTTGATTTGCTGCGGCAGCAGACAACGGAACTGTACTTCCAAGGGTAGGATCAGTAGGGATAAGACTTGGCCCACAGCTACTTTGAACTGTGCACACATCGCTTGGGAAGAATGCTGCAATCTGCTGAATTACCTTCCGTGTTTTAGCTGAGCGAATAAGCTGTATTTGCACAAATCCAGTGACAGTCAGCAATCAAATAAGAACACTGTAGCCAGTAATATGGCACTGCAAATTTGTATTAAGAAGCAGAAACTCGTCTGACATGTCGAAGCGATGATTGATCCTTGTGATATAGTTGCAGCAAATCATCCACTTTGTAGATTTGATGGTCTTTCAGCCTATTATGGATTTTCCCGTCTTTTGATATTCCCTGCAGATGCCACACTTCACGTTCCAGAGATGGACCACTGTCTTTCTCGTAAGCTGCATCAACACATCAGATACACGAACATAGCCAAATCCTTGAAGTTTCCACGAAAGCAAGGACTGTAGAGCTCGATTCAAGAATATATCGGGAGGAAGAAAGAAATAAGATTTACAGAAAGACTAAGTGAAAAAGGTCAGATTCCTTCGAATCTCTACTACAACAATAACAATGCTAATTATGGATTTCACTCCAGTGGGATCTCAGTATATCCTGACACAAGTTATCACAGAGGTAAATTTCAAAGCCCCATTAAAGAGAGATTGTCACAAAAGTATGGCTGGAGAACTATCCAGACTCCCCCCCAAAACCAAAAAAAACCTATTGAAATACTCCCAATTTAGGCTGTGAAGGATTTGGAAACCCCCAATCTCCTGCAATCTCCAAGGCATACTAACGATCCAGTAAAATTATTGAAGGGCAAATCTTTGCCCTTTCCGTCCATTCTCCACCGAAAATAAAGCAACAACCAGGGGTGTTTGGGGAGACCTAGATTTAGTACCCTTATCCCTGGCAAGAGAGAGGCTATTATCAAAAGACCCACCAATTGGCCATAGCGAACATAATGTTGACGACACCTCACATAAAGGAGATGGGCAAAATACTTACTCGCTCCACGACGATGTTTCACTCTGAGGGAAGAACTTACTGCTTCCCTGACTTCGTCTTCTTTTGCCGTCTTTGGTTTAAGTTTAGCTCCCAACCTAAACATTTTGCTTCTCACCCAACCTGAATTGTCAGTGAAGCCAATCCCCTTGACAAAGCCAGTGCCATTGCACAAAGCAATTATGCAATCACCAAACAACAATGGACCTTTACCAGCCCTTGGAAGGACAATACTGTCATTGAACTTCTTCTGTGTCCAACCCTCCAGCATTTCAACCTTAAAATGGCCCTGAAGAACCACAATTTCGACTTTTGCTGAAGAGAGGGGACCGTGCATTACCACCTCCCCTGATAGTGCATCAAGAAGCACTATTTTAAGGGGTAAAGACCCCTCGGCTTCTATGTTATTTCCAGTATATAGCTTACCCGGTAACTGGCCCTCAAACTGCAGCTTGAACTTTCTGGATTGAGATAGCTCAGCCTCACTTGGCAATGACCTGTGACATATCAAAGTGAAGAGCCTAAGCTCATCAAATGATAGACTGGAATTATACTCGAGAAACATGCTATAACCTGAGACAGTATTGCAACTGGACAGATAACTAAACCAATGGATAACAAATGATCATTGCACTAGCAAGTAAGGCTCTGATAGTCTGATCATCTATAACAAATGGGTTATGTTCTGATAAGGAGAAGGCAAACAAGATGAGCCCATATAATATATGCTAGGAACATATCCTTATTGCCTTGAAACCATATATGACCCAGACTATCCTGTCTACTTCTGCGAAACTGCCTGTTTGTCACCAGGAAGCTTATCAGAATATCAAACCGACTTGAAAGGAAACTCGACAAAACGGAATTGAAGCTAAGCAAAGCAGTACTTTCTCCACTTTAGAATGCCTATCAATTTTTGATTTTAGCTTGTCTAAAAGCAACTTTCTTTCCCTTTTTTTTTTGATAGAACTAAAAGCATCTTTCTTAAATGTCAACTATCTCTCTGTGTATTAAATACACAATGCACTAAAATTTATCCCTAGTTCTCTTTAGCTCCTCCTAATATATAAGGATTGTCAATTAAAACAATCATCTCAAGACAATAGGGTTGTCTCCTACTCTTTGTGAGTAGTACAATGAAATTGTTCAACGGCCTGGCATACAGGCCAAGAGCCTGCACAAAGTGAAACTCATCCCTTAAGCTCTCAAAATCCGTCCTAGCTTTCTGAAAATGTGGTTTGGGCCCATCTCTCCAGTATCAAATGTAAAGTTAAGTTATCGCGCACTTTCAGACATCAAGACTATGATCAAAGCCGACTGATGACTCTGAAAATTTAACTACAGTGTTGGACAAACAGCTCTAACAGAATCCTTAAAAGTCGAATATCTTTGAACGGACAAATAAACCCAAAGTTTTATCGAAGTAACAGGCATCAATAAATGAGGAAAAGAAACCAGTATTAAGTAACAATATTAGAAAGATCAACGGTTGATGAGGACACAAGTTTCTTCAAATCAGCCTAAAGTGGAAGAACTGACCTTGGGATTGACAGGTGACGCCGGATAATCGACTCGACCACCGGCTGTACCTATTCATATTATAACAACAAACTCACACTGAGGAGGTTTAAATGATGCCACAGCCAAATTTTTTTTTGTCAAATCATTGGATTTAACATACAGCACTTAGAGATTACATCACATTGATTTGACTATCATAGCAGATTTTAGCCATGGTAAATTCGTAATCATATCCAATTGACGGTTTTCAAACAAAGGATCAATTAGGATAAACCACTTAACCAAGATTACAATTATGGCATAAAAAGGGGCACAGAAGTAAAGGAGACACATATGATATGACCCTGACCAGGAAGGAAAAAAACAATAATAGGCATGCCCAATCCATTATTTTAATATAGAAATTACGTCTTCTATATTATGTTAGCCACATGAATCATTGTGTACCCAATAGCCTCTAGTTGCTTATCCCATCAAGATTTTGAGCAGTCCATGAATCATTGTGCACCATCCATACGGCCGCAAAGTCACGTCTGACAATTTTTTTTTTCAGCTCTCGATCATAATGGACTTAAGCGACTGCCTCATCAAATGCTCTGCTTGTGTTCTTATGAATTAGCACCACCACCACCACTCAATATACATCCCCTCAAGCTGGATTTAGTGAGATCCACATATTGACAGCCTTACTTCTGCAGCTAAGAGACTAAATTCACACAACCCACAAAGAGGTTATGGAGAAGATATAGAGTTATCAAGACATTTGAAAGATTTCCCAAAAGGATGACATGACACAGACTGAGCATAAAAGCCTAGACTGTATGATGTATTAAGTAACCATTCCCCATAACAAAAGTGAAAATATGAAGGATCTTATACAAAGGTATGTAGTATCCAACAAGAGCATCTTTGCAATTCAAGGTAAAGCTTTGCATATTTAATCCCCTCCACCTGGACTAAGCCAGATGAGACTCGAATATACTTGTTGGGTTTAGCCGAGTGTATATTTAATAAATCCATATCCAATCCTATTCAAGATAAAATCTATCTTTCTTACCCACAACACACAATCAGTGCCCACATGAAAGCAGCAAAAGTAGAATTTAAGAAAGTGACTATACTGCAAGCAACTGAACTATTGTTGGAAAGCAGAAAATGAGAGGTCCAAAGGGCAAAAAGAGCTACTATACCACATTTCGCAATGATTCCTCTATCTGGGCAGAGTTCTGCACCCATTCTTGCACCCGCTCACCTGTTAAGAAACACCTGTTGGGAAAACTGTAAACTTGTTAGAGATAACAAATACCCATTGCAGTAGACATGGAAAAGACCGCTAGTTTAAATAAATAAAACCAACCATGTTGATAGAAAGGACCTAGTCCGCTGATTTCGCTGTTGGCTCTCCTGAGATTCTGGGTTTTCCTCGGAAATCAAACTTCTCTTCTGCGCCATCAAATCAAAGGGTCTTTTTTTTTTTTTGGAAAAGAACTTAAACTTTGCTGGAAGAAATTAAATGAAGTTGCTTGAAACGATTAGGGTATGCCCACCTGAAAACAGCTAAAACCGCCATATATAGAGAGTCGAAGAGGGCCACAATGGGGAGATCAGAGTGGGAAGAAACTGCTTGGAAATTTTGATGAAGTTGCTACTACTATGAAACAGATGCCGGGCATGGGATGGGAGGGGAACGGAGCTTTAGAAAAGTCCATATGATGGACGTAAGTTTTTTTTCCCTCCCCTGAATAAATCATCTTCACTTTTTAAAAGTTTTGTTTGGAGGAAGAAACTGCTTGGAAATTTTTACATTATGGTGATGTTTAGGGGTAAGCATGTTTTTGGATACCTTGGAACTAAACCAAAAATGTTAACACTTCTATTTTGGTTCTTAAAAATGGGGAATGGATATGAACAGTTCTAATTTTGATTTTTTTTTTTAAAAAGAAATCAGAATTTGGATCATGAAATCGGTTTAATTAAAAATAGAAAAATGTTAGTCGTTTCTTTCTTTTGTTTTCTATCCTCAGTTTCTTTTTAGAATTGAAAGTTCTTCTTTTCAAATTATAATCACAATCCTTCTTCATCTTGATATATAAAATCAAATATAAGTTCAAAAAAGAAAAATAAGTACGTAGATTTACCCAAGCTAAAGCCAAAAATTCGTGTTAGACGCAACGGATGCTGTAGAACTTGATTCAACATTTGGTGATTCCAGTTTCGATTTTTTAGACATTAATCTTAATTATTTTGATTTTGGTTTCAAAAAATTAGAAACCAATTTTTTCAATTTCATTTTCAGGATTTTTAGACTTATCCATAGGTACGATAAGCTCCTCACCTCTAGTTATGATGCATTATTTCTAGAGATCGAAAAGTCTGATTTGACATGATAATCTGATCCGAGCCTGACCTAAAGTTATTAAGAGAAATCCGAACCCGACACAAACCGAACCGATTTCGACCTGAAGTCAACATGATTTAACCATTTAGCTTGAAAACATATTATTTTTCAATTTTGAGTTTATTAAATGGATCAACTCGAATTGACCCATTCCTTAGCTAGAATTGTTTGTGCCTTCTTGTTTATTTACTAAGGTGTCATATAGTTAAACTAATCTTTTTTGTCCACCCCTATCACTATATTGTAGGGGTGAGCAAGACCGGGTACCCGGTCCAATTTCTTGGAACCGGTCCTGGTCCCGGTTGGATCGGGTCCAATAATTTTGGAACCGGTCCTGGTCCCGGTTGAACCAGTTCCAAAATTTCTGGACCCGGTCCCAGAACCGGTCGGGACCGGTTCCGTAACCGGGTACCCGGTGCCCTTTTTTGACTTTTTAATTTTTTTTTTAAATTAACTTTTATCATAATTTAAGCCATTAAGTACACCACCAACCCAAGAACTACTAAACACTAAAGACGTTAGTACTTCTATTTCTAAGCAAACATCACAAAAAAGCAAGAAAAAGGCTCCAACATTAACTAATAACTATGCATACAAAAGATCATTGGGTAATTAGACCGGGTAATCGGGTACCGGGACCGGTACCGGTTCCAAACTTTCAGGAACCAGACCTGGAACCGGTTGCCACCGGATCCTGAATTTTGGAACCGGTCCCGGTCCAGGTTGGACCGGGTCCGGATCCGGACCCGCCGGGTCCAAACCGGTTCCGGGTCTGGGTCCGGGTACCCGGTTTTTTTGCTCAGCCCTACTATATTGGGATACCCAATAGTAATAAAATACATCGATTTAATACTAATGGTCTAATTATGACGAGCACTTTTTGAGATTTTCTGGCCTATTTTTCAAGCTTTAAGGTTTGTTTAATATAGGCTTCTAATTAAGTAATTTTCTGTTTAAATAATAGTGATGCCATTTCTCAGGAAAAGGTTCCAAAGAATATGGTACAGCAGTACGCACGCTACAGAGATATTCCTCGTTTTTAGCAGAAACCTGGGTCGAAATGCATCTGATTTATCAATGTCAGTTAATGAGCTACCCAATGTGACAATTATATTTAGCTCCTGTTGTGTTCATTTTATATTTTACAGAATAAGTTTAAATAAATTTAATTTAAAATTGATTTAATAAATGAGTTCAAAATAAGTTGAAAACAAGTTAACAAATTAAGGATTTGTTCTTTTCATATGGGTCGGTAAATAGTTGAAATGGGTTAAGAATGTAAAAGTGGGTTGAAGTAGCTTGAAGTGAATATTTGTTTTGTTAAAGTGGGTTCAACTAGATTGAACTAGTTGAAGTTGGTTGACGTTTTTTTCTATAATAGGTAGAAGTCGGTTAAAATAGTAAAAAGTGAATTGAAATTAGTTGAAGTGGGTATTTTTTTTATTGAAGTTAATTGAGGTTGGTAAATTGAAATCTACCAACGAAAAAAACAGAACCTAAGTTCAAAATAAGTTCACTTCATAATAAAGTTCAGCAAATATGTTCAGAAATTTGTTCACAATAAGTTCAACTCAAAATAATTTCAAAAACAAATTTAGCAGATAAGTTCAATCAAGACAAACTGAAGGGAACAAGGAGGTAGTTAATGCTAGGAAGGGTTGGGTGCTTCATAGGAGTATTTCCATTATCTGAAGTCACATTTTATTTCTTTTAATTTTTTGGTAAATTGAGAAATTTTTTACATTTTAATTTTACCAAAAACATGTAATGCCAACATCACTGTTGATAATGTCCGACATAACATTTTGTGTTTTGACTGGTCCAGGACACTAATTATTCAAACATTTGCATTTAACTTTTGCAATGACTCTGGAGCGGATTTTTTTTTTTAACCCATCAAAAGTAACATTTGATATTTCCTCTTTTAAAAAAAAACACTTCATTAGTTTTATACTCGATAAATTGTCAATATTTATTTTATACCAATTTAAAATAATCTACGAACTTAATAACTATATTGAATGAACATATTTTTTTTATCACTAAGCTAATATTTTATATGCTAACGCTATCTCTACTAAAACAGTTATCATCTACTTAAATAATTACCCATTCAAATAGTCATTTTCATTAAACATGCCAAAAAAATCCTATCAATACGGATCGTTGATTGAGTCTATCAGAATTTAGTGGAAATTTCCTCTTAAAAAGATGGAATTTTTTTGTAAAAAAAAAAAAAAAACCCATGTATTGTGTCTCAATTGTCAATTAATCTCAAGGGGATATGAAGCAAGAAAATTCACAGAAATTCGATCGAAACTGCAATGAATCTGCCTTCAACACCTTCACTTTTATGCTCTTCAATTTATTTCTGCATAAATTTTACACCACTGGCAGATGAGGAATATGCTGGGGATTAAGGGGGGGGGGGGCCCGCCTAGGGTTTTGAATTTTCCATCAATAATATTTCACGCGGACATCTTATAAACAACCAATATAATTCGGGTACGCCTTTCACTTTAACTCATCCAGCCTTCCTTTCACTTTCAAGTCAGTGTTGTGCTTATTAACTTCTACATCAACAAATTGTGACCCCCCAAAAAAAAGTTCTAAATCAAAAAATATATAAATAAATAATCGAAGAATATGGATTATAAAAGCCTCAAATTTAACATCGCTTAATATTCATCAAAGATGACCTAAAAAAAAGTTTATTTCTTTACGTCTTTGTTATTGGGACCTCTCTAAGGTCTGTAGACTGTACTCTGTAAAATATTTAATTTGTATTTTTCCACATTTATATAGTTATCTGTACTATAAGTATTTATTTGTTGAAACTAATATGATAATTGATTTGCAATGATTTTTTTTGGGACATGTAACGTAGTTGGGTATAATTTTTAAATTATTATTGAAGGATAAGTACCTTGTAATATATCTTAGTTTTTCTCTCAATAATGATATGCCATGTTTGCCTAAAAATATGCTTGCACCGGCAAACAAGAAAAAGGGGGAGGAGGGATGATATGCGTAATTGGGAAAAGGGGGATGGGATTGCTTCGCTATTCTTTATTGCTAAGGATATGTTTTGTTTCCCTAAAAATGTGCATACTATAAAAGGGGAATATGTTTCTCAAGCTTGCTTGAGAATATGAGATTCAGAATTAGCCATATGAAGTACAACTTTTGCAGACCATTATGTTTATAGACGAAGAATAAAGTACCCACATAGGTTAGTTTAAGTGGTTTGACACTTATTCTCCTTAATTAAGGTCTCGGGTTTGAATATTATAAATAGAGAAAATCTATGAGGGGAGAGTTTCACCCTTTATTGAGTTAATAGTAGTTCAACTCTTGTAAAATGGAGAATTCAAGACCCAAATAATGAATAAAAAATAATGTGACAAGCGATATTGTTAACATATAAACAAATTAGGTCCTAAGTCGATATATTCAAGTTATGTACTTTTGGGGGTGGGAGTGGGGGTTATCCCCAAACTTGTCTATTTTCTGAACAAAGAATTTATCTCCGACACATGTCTGGTGTTTATCACCGTCAGACTAATCAGACTATTGTGCGAGTATTGTAAAAATGATATTATAATCCTAGGTGTACAACCCAACATATACCCGTTTTAGGGTCTGTTCTTTTCGTGGGTCAATCCACTTTTACCCATTTCAACCTACTTCAACCTACTTCAACCCATTTCAACCTACTTCAACCCACTTGAA